>CM039122.1:4704288-5155543 GCA_022036555.1 Microstegium vimineum | reverse complement strand
GGCCCTGCGCTCCCCCGCGGTGACGCCTCGCCGTCGTGGCCTGCGTCCGCAGCCCCGCGCTCCGCCTTGCCGTTGCGCCTGCGCGTCCTCGTTCGACGTTCGTCCGGGGCGGGCAAAAGCTAATGTGGACCACGGCGAGGGGGGGCGAGACGCTACCTGCTACGAGTTGGTCTGTTTTTGTTTTAAAATCAGTCTGATTTTGGTCCGTAGTGGCCTTGGTTTTAGTTCATAGTGCCCCCGATCTAGTTCTACTGAGTATTCATCTTCCTATTTTGTTTGGATACCAATTGTTTGTCTTTGACCAGGTTTTGGATGGTTGTATACTAAACGAATACATGTCGTATCTTATATGGTGGTGAACAAATACGTGTTGTATTTGATTTGTCTCAATGGAAGCCTAAGTCTGCTGTAACTCATCTCGTCTCCACCGGAAGAGCGAGTCAACGTTGGACGGGCGTGGGCAGACGAAAATTTTAACAGACCAAATTTTAGGCTGAAATTTTACTTCTTTATTAATATATAGATATAGATATCATGTTGCGAACCCACTTGGGATTGCTCTAGAGGAAACCGTCCTCAATTTAGGTCTTGTTTGAATGTGAATGTAATGAATGTATCACGCTCGAACCACATGTGTTAGAGTGTATTTGAACTAATATATACTTCAATCTATGTGGTTTAAGATAGATATATGCACATCCAAACAAGGTCTAATTGTTGTATCTTTCTAAACATTTTACTTCATAGCTAACTTTGCTAGATGGCACCCATAAAGTTATAAATAAAGTTGTATTTACTTTTATGTAACCTAAAGATTATTTTTGAACAAAATATAAACCATAACTCTTACATACAAGTATACACGCCCAACCATATTAAATATGTGCGTGCCTTATTCTACTCCTATGACCACCTTTGAAGGACAGCTTCAACATCCACAATATAAGGAGGTGCATAGAGAATCATATCTTTGAGATGCTAGCACTCTGATAAATTATCTCGCATGAGCTGAGCGCACGTGTGGAAGTGGTACAATTTAAAAATATATATACTTCTCCCAGACAAGCTCACTGCTAGTAGCTGGATGCTCCCTCTAGCTTGCCTCTTCAAGCTCCCACCTTGTGCAAGTGCAACTCCTGCCCATGCACGGCAGCTCGCCGGTGGCCAAGCTTGTGTCCACTTCCCAGCCGCTGGCCTGGCAGCCATGGGCATCGGAGAAGTACTTGCTCGTCGTCATGAACCCGCCCGCGCGCTCCCGCGGCAGTGTCGTCGTCCTCTTGAGCGTCCACGCCGCCGCGAAGCCGTAGTCCGATGGTGACGCCACCAGCTGCTCCCTGTCGTCCTCGGCGATGATGTCGAGCATGCTCCTCGGCGCCTTCCTCCGCCGCATGACCGACACCACCGGCGGCGGCGCCACCTCCGTCATGAACCTCGCCGCCGCCACCTGCGCCTTCGCCATGCTGATCGTTGACGACGAGACGACAACAAACACACACTAAAGCAAGACGGTAGTGGTGTCTCTACTCGCTCCAGTGTTTGTTGTGTTTGCACGTCTTGTCAATTGCACTTGCACGATGTGTTGTGAGCAGCAGATTGGCGATGGAAGCTCATATTTATAGTGAGCTCCAGCACCCAGCACCTGCAAACGCGCGCATACGTTGTGACTTGTGAGGGCCAGCACGTACAGCTACGCCTACGCGCGCAACGCCATGGGCCATACGGTAGCGAGACGTGGACAGCGCCGTCGCCTCTCAGTGGCGCATCGCACAGCTGTGCGAACCCAGTTTGCTTGCACGTCAACACGTACGCCAGCGCTGCCTGCAAATCTCAAGCGAACGCCATACTGGCCCGGGCCCGGCCGGCCGGCCGCCGTGCGCGCGCGGGCAAGGCTATATCTGTCTGGCGGCACGCACGCACATGCGCATGCCTCGCTCTCGGCGTTCGGAAGCAAGCGCATGCCTCCAATCTCCGTGCAACAACGCGGCGCGCGGTGACTGCGCGGGCGTTCAACGTCGGAGTTTACTCGGCGCGTGGCGCGGGCGCATCGGCATCTGTCGCTGCCGCCGGGGCGAATGGCGCCTTTTCGGTTAACGAGCGATGCCGACGGGGCGCCGGCCGCGGCGCGGCGCGACGTGGCGGGGGCGCCGTGCGGTCCGCGCGCGTGTGGCCATGCATGGCTGGTCCGCCCAGGGAACGACGGCTGGCGATCGGAGCGGGACGGGCGCCGGCGCGCGCGTCGTCGGGTTTTCCGTTCATGCGAGCCGTGCGTGGCCGCCCGGACGGCCGGCGTTACCCGCGTGCGGAAGCGTGTGAGATGTGTCATGTTTGCTGCGATGCCGTGCACGGTAGGGGACGCGAACCGGGATGCGACGGTTTTTTTTTTTTGGATGGACAGTGGCGCATTGGCACCGCGCCATGGTTGGTTTACCATCGAATCAGATTATTTGAGAATAGTACAAGTTGAAAGGAGACACGTTGCACACTTGGTGCAGCCGAGACAACGACACGCATAATGGAGCAGAGAAAATGGTTAGTGTGTTTTATTACTGTGCAACCTCGGTATACGAGCGGGAAATGTCTCTCCGCTTGTGTATGCGACCGGCAAAATTATGTTCCCCGCTTCTGTATGCGACCGGCAAAGCTATCTAGATTACCATCTATCTAGTGGGGCCCACAGGTTTTTTTCTTTTCCCCAAATGTTGGAAGGGATCAGCTGACACGAATCTTGATGCTTGTTCGATTACCGGATAGGCCTTGCGGCCGTACATACAAACGAATGAATATAGATCTGCCCATGTCGCCTAGCACAAGGAGTCTAGACACGACCGACGGTTGGGGAGGGGGGGGGGGGGGGGAGCTCGAGGCCGCCGGTCAATGGAAGGAGAGCTTTCCATCGGCGAGGGGGGGGGGGGGGGAGGATGCGATGATAGGTGGTGAGGAGAACATTTATGGGTATTTAGCCAAGCTTGACTCGTTGAAAGCAGCGGGAAGTATTTATATTGTTCATTTTCGCCTTTAAAAACCTGACACGACAGAGCATGTCTTTATTTAGATTCATTGGCATGACCTTGGGCTAACGAGCCAGAGAGTCGGGCTCCGAACGAGCAAAGGATGTCACGGGGCATCGAACGAGCGAACCTGAGATTGGTTGGGTGTGTAGGCTTTATTATATCTACCTGTTGGAGGCTGTCTGGTCGCGTGCAAGGGAGTAGTTTCAAAGAGACCCTTACTCCTTAGAGCATATACAAGAGTACTTAATATATTTTTTCTCTAAAACATGGTGTTTTCTAACTTCTAAAAATATTTGGATGAATAAATAAAGAAATCTCAAAAGTTTCTGATGATTCACTTCCAAAACATTAAAATGTTGGCCCCACAGTTTTTCCCACGATAGTTTCATGTATTCCGCTACATCTGAGGCGGTCGCATCTACCGGTCGTCGCCGCCCTTCTATGCATTTGCCGCCTCGCGCAGGACCAGGCCGCCGCAACTCACTATGTGTTGCCTCTCCCAGCCGGCCTGCAGCACTTCCAGATGGACGCTAGTCGCCATCGCCTTGTTTAGATGATTCAATATTTTAAAAGTTTTAAAGACCACTTTTCCTCCCTCATTTTTGTAAAAGTCTATTTTCTCCCTAAATTATAAAACCGGACAAACAATCTCCCTCAACTTTTGAAACCGTACATTTAACCTTCCTAACCCGGTTATAAGTGGTTTTGAATGCGATTTTGTTTTTTTATTTTCTATTTATTTCGTTTGAATCTTTGAAAAATCACAGTAAAATCAAAAAAACATCATAAAATAGAAAATAAATTTTGTTGGATCAAACATAAAAGTGTAGGGCTTTAACTAATAAATTTCACGAGTTTTGGTGAATTATTATTTTCCAGGAATTATTCCAGAAAACCGTGGAGAATGATCTAATTATCAAACTAATCATCGGAATTATCCCGCGGCGGGGAATACTCCACACAACTCATAAAGGTACCAGAAGAAACAGGAACAAAGCGGAGCACAGGAGGCGACAAGGTGGGGCCGACTGGCCCCTGTGAGGAGATCAATATCCCCCTTTCTAGAGTCTTTCACCACCGCCTCTGAGGAGTCATCTCAGCCCATCTCAGCCCTATGTGAAGTCAGTTTGATCCAAGGGATGACGTTGCACCCATCGGACTATAAATAGAGGCATGAATCCCCCCTGAAGGCATTCATTCATTCAAGCATTCAAGTCGGAGATCATCTAGGACATATTAGAGGTCTTATGTCTTTACTTCCTTTGGTCAGGCAGAACACTAGTAATATTTCATAGCCACCTTCATTCATCTGTCCAAATCCCACCAAATTTGGTCCATCTCTTAAACTGTCTAAGGCGGTATGATATAAGTTTGTCTCCCATCATAAGAAGTCGCGCCTCCCATGAGGAAGTAGATATCAAGTCAGTTTTGTTTGTTAGGATGCACAGTCATTTGAAAGTCATTGAGAAAATGAATCCCACATTGAATGGAACTATTCTGCATCTTATTCAACAGATCCCCGATGCAAGTGTGTGGCTAGGAAGTGTAATGTTAAACACTCACTTGCATATTGTTTTGAGGAATACTCTATAGAAAGGAAAACACCTTAGATCCATTTAGAGTGTGGTATTTGAATTTCTTATCTCAAAAATGCATTATGTAGAGGATGCAACTAGGCTGCTAACTTTTCGCCACAACGGATAAGCACATATGGAAGCGGACTCCTCAGTAGATGTAATAGGTTATATTGAAGCAACTCTGTTTGGAGCAACGGAAGGATTAAGGGCGTATCACCAGCGAAAATATAATGTTGAAGTAGCAGCAACAACAACAAGAAGTTACATTTGTTGTGTCACTTGCAACTCGACTTTTGAATCCAATGTCATTAGTGATAGCCGTAGTGATTGCACACACTATGCATCAGTTTCTTTGTAGCTCCAAACTCTCTCTGGATGTAGAAAAGTTGGAGCAGCAGCAACGACAAACTATCTTATTATACAACCAGGTGTATCAAACAAAGACATGTATTTTTATCTGACCCAACAAGCAGAAACAGTAGAAGTGACAACAACCCAAGCTCTACAGGGCGGAGTGACACAAGTTCACCAATTGATAAACATGTTAAATGCGAACAATGTCGATGAAAGACCTTGTTTGGTTTTGGTTGATTGATGAAACCTATGGACTAATCCTTGTACTAAGTGTATGATCAAGATAGGATGGTTCACCTTGGTACATGGAGCTAGATGGATGATCATGGTGAATCAAGTGCTCCATGGACTAAGGAAAAGAAGAAAGAGAAAAACAAAAATGGGCTCAAGGCAAAGGTATATCTGTAGGGTCATTTTTGGTTTAGTGATCAAGACACTATAGAGAGTGTGATCACCTTTAGGATAGATAGTCGTACTATTAAGAAGGGAAAACTCGTTTCGATTGCGGTTATCATGTGCCACTAGGTTTGCATTGCATATCTAAAATGAACCTAAGTGACACAAAGAACTAAATATAATCCAAGAGATATATGTTACAAAGGCTAACACAGGTGAACAAGGTTTGGATCATAAGGTGTTAGCACTTGAAGACATGGAGAGGAAGAGACGGCTCAGATTGGCACTCAGAAGCACTCCGGACGCAGGGTCCGGACGCAAGCAAGGTGCGGTCCGGACCAATGGTCTTGCGACCGGAGGCATACCCTAGCCTCGGCCTCTCTAGACAGGAGGTCCGGACACTAATGATGGTCCGGACACAAGACCCCCGGACGCAGCCTCCGGAGCTCAGCGCTCTCTGTACTCCTCTGGTCTAATTATCCGGACGCTGAGTTGTGTCCGGACGGAGAACACTGGACCATCGTCCGGAGCTCAGGAGCTCTCTGGATGCTCTCGGAGTTGGATCCGAACGCAAGGAAAAGCAGGTCCGGACGCTACTGTTGGCAGGGTTCGGAGGTGACACGTCGGCAGCAGAGAGGGCGCCAACGACTGAATTCAAAGTGAAGGAGGGCCCGGACGCATGCGCTTGGTCCGGACCCCTCATGCAAAGTGCGTCCGAACTGGCGTAGAAAGCTGGGAATGAGGTGCAAAACTGCTAGCTCGGTTTGGAAGCTATTTAAATGGCTTAGCCGACTCCTAGGGCTCTCTCTTGCACCTCCCATTCATTTGACATACTTGTGCTTGCTCGAGATAGCCTCCAACTCACTCTCTTCACTCTTGTTGCATACTTGTGAGAGTTTGAGTGATCCAAGTGCATTGATCATTGAATTGCATCTTAGTGACACTTGGTCATCGTCGTCGCCGTGGGATTTCTTGTTATTCTTGGTGTTTGCCAACACCTAGAAGGCTTGGCGATTGAGGAGAAGCTTCGGCGCAATTGGTGATTGTTTGCGGTCGGCTTCGGTGTTTGTGAGAGGGCTTGTACCCACCTCGGCGAAGCGTCAAAGGGTAACTCTAGCGGATTGCTCGTGTCATTGAGTTACTCTCATCTGGGTGGATTCTTGTGGCGCCTGAGTTAGTGGGCTAGGCTTGTCATTTCCTATTAGCCACCGAATCACCACTTGAGTAGTCGACACAACGGGGACTAGCTTGGTGGCAACCAAGTGAACCTCGGGAGAAAAATTGTTTGTCAACTTGTCTCCCGGCTACTCATTGATATTCTTGTGATTGGTTCTCTACATTGACATCCATACATCACAAGGCATCGGTATAACAATCACCTCCTCTCTTGTATTTACTTCTTCCATATCTTGTCTAGTTAGCTTGCTAGTTAGCTTCTTCAATAGTTGTTCTTGCTAGCTTGTGCTAAGTGTTTTAGGTTCTTGCTATTGATTGACAAGCACTTAGCTAACTAGAATTGCATTGGATAGGTGGCTTTGCACCCCAACTAGAGCTAGAGCAAAAAGCTTCGCTTAAGTGTTATCTAACCTTTTGCTCTAGTGATTTGTAGAATTTTTATTAGGCTATTCACCCCCTCTAGCCATCTAGGACCTTTCAAGTGGTATTGGAGCCGTGGTCACCGCTATTATCAAGGCTTAACAACCTTCGGTGTTAGTGATGGCTCAAATATCATTCAACCATGTGGGAAGCAAACCACCAATGTTTGATGGCACATCATTTGATTATTGGAAGAGGAAGATGAAGATGCATCTAGGCTCAATACATGAGAGGGTGTGGAGTGTGACCGAAAGTGACTTTGTCATTCTTGATGAAGCCGCCCCCGCACCTAAAGAGCAAGAAAACCGGCAATGCAACACAATGGCTCTCAATGTGATCTACAATGGCATTGACTCAAAAGTGTTTGAGCAAATCAAAGATCTTGAGAAGGCAAGTGAAGTGTGGAAGAGACTTGAAGATAATTATGAAGGCACTTCAACGGTAAAGAATGCTAAGTTGTACATGCTCAAGGACAAGCTATCTCACTTCAAGATGAAGGATGATGAGTCCATCCCGGAGATGTTCCATAGGCTCCAAGTGATCATCAATGATCTCAAGAGCTTGGGTGAGAATATCAAGAATGAAGACTTCTCAAACCAATTTCTTAGTTGTTTTCCCAAGAAATACAAAACCTTGAGGCAAATAATTAGGAGAGATGGTTTGGACAAGATCACTCCCAATGAAGTCCTTGGTGAGATCATGACCGAAGAGCAATACAATGAGGAAAGTGAAGAAGAAGAGGTCAAGGAAGAAAAGAAAGAGAAGAAGAGCCTAGCATTCAAGGCTTCATCATCCAAAAGCAAAGGCAAAGCTAAGAAGCAAGAGTCAAGTGATGATGAAGAATCTAGTGACCTTGAGGATGAGATGATGACCCTCTTCGTGTGCAAGTTTGGCGCCCGAGTTAGTGGGCTAGGCTTGTCATTGCCTATTAGCCACCGAATCACCACTTGAGTAGTCGACACAACGGGGACTAGCTTGGTGGCAACCAAGTGAACCTCGGGAGAAAAATCGTTTGTCAACTTGTCTCCCGGCTACTCATTGATATTCTTGTGATTGGTTCTCTACATTGACATCCATACATCACAAGACATCGGTATAACAATCACCTCCTCTCTTGTATTTACTTCTTCCATATCTTGTCTAGTTAGCTTGCTAGTTAGCTTCTTGAATAGTTGTTCTTGCTAGCTTGTGCTAAGTGCTTTAGGTTCTTGTTATTGATTGACAAGCACTTAACTAACTAGAATTGCATTGGATAGGTGGATTTGCACCCCAAGTAGAGCTAGAGCAAAAAGATTCGCTTAAGTGTTATCTAACCTTTTGCTCTAGTGATTTGTAGAATTTTTATTAGGCTATTCACCCCCCCCCCTCTAGCCATCTAGAACCTTTCAGTCGACCACATGTATCATGTCATCGCGCCAAATCTATTGGTGGGATTTCAGAGAATCATGTTTGGAGTAGGTGAGAGCTTCCACCTAGGTGAGGACACAAAGATGTCTCAGCTAACCCTTTAGACACTGTGGCATTTGGTGTCTCATATCGTATACCAGCAAAAATATCTTGGTCCTTTGACGTCTCGTCCTCCTGGTGGTGTTGAGTGTTTATATTGTCTTCCCTTCGTGCTTGGACCAACGGCATGTTCAAACATTGTCTTCTCTCGATCTTGGTCTAGCCCATATATCCTTTTTTTGAACCTATGCGAACCTTTATTCATTCAGAATCGTAACATCATTGCAATACAATCAAGAATAAAGCTAGGGGCTCATCGTCCCATGTAGAATTCCGCTTTGTTTGCATAGCTCTTCTTGCAAGAAAATGAGCTGCTTGATTTGCCTCGCGATGACAGTGCTCGATGCTTATCTCCTAAAAGTCATTCCACACCATATTTGATGAGGACATCACCCATTATTACCCGTTGGCAAAGACGCAACAAATAATGGGCCAAGTGGCCCAGTTGTAGTCGGGCGGCGACCGTGTGAGCCTCTGAATAATCCCACCTTACTTAGCTTGGGAGAAGGAAGCCACCTTAAAAAGGGAGAGTAACCCTTCCCCTATCAGACTAGTCTTTTAGGGAGAGTGGGCCTTTCTCCGAGTGGGTGTGCCTAAGAACTGTTGGGGTCCGGGCAACCTCAATTTATCAGGCCTCGGCCAACCCTACCTGGGCCGGATGTATCATTTGGTATCGGAGCTGGGCCCTTGTTTAAGGGGGTGGGAATGATGAGGACATCCTCCATTATTACCCGTTGGCAAAGACGCAACAAATAATGGGCCAAGTGGCCCAGTTGTAGTCGGGCGGCGACCGTGTGAGCCTCTGAATAATCCCACCTTACTTAGCTTGGGAGAAGGAAGCCACCTTAAAAAGGGAGAGTAACCCTTCCCCTATCAGACTAGTCTTTTAGGGAGAGTGGGCCTTTCTCCGAGTGGGTGTGCCTAAGAACTGTTGGGGTCCGGGCAACCTCAATTTATCAGGCCTCGGCCAACCCTACCTGGGCCGGATGTATCAATATTGCAATCATCATATATATAGGTGCAGCCGAGTTTGCCGTGAATCCACCGTCCTTCATGATCTGGACCACCTCCATACAATTTGATTGACCAATTAATCGATTGCATCCGATGTGCTGTGCTAACATCAACCCCTCCTTCAGTGCAAAAGCCTTTGTCATCGGTGCATCAATTAGATAGGGCACATAGCTATGGGCAGCAGCTAGGACGCCCCCATTGCTATCCCTTATGATCGATCCCACACTGTCTCTTCCACCATCTTCGTCAAATGCCGCATCAACATTCACCATTATTTTTCCTTCAGTGGGTTTCTTCCATCCCTGCCTCAGCTTTGACCCTTTCTTCATTGTGTTTTTATAATTCTTTGTTAGCGCTGCGATGGACATCGCTGACCTTGCTGGAAGCTGGACCTCCTCCCCATGCATGATCTATCTTCTCTCCCACCAAAGGTACCAGCCTGCAGTAAGCACTAGTTCTGGTAACCCCACATTCAGAGTATCGACATGTTCTTCACTTCTAATTATTTCATCAATCACCACTGATCCTGAACGGTCAATGCTAAGATAATTTTGTATTCGCTCCCAGACACCCATAGCTTGCCATACTTTCTGTGCTCGGTCACAAGTAAACAACAAATGTTTGATGTCCTCCGCTCCATTCTGACAAACCGGGCATCCTCCCACCTGTCCAATGTGTTGGTTGGCCAAGATGGCTCTACAAGGTACAAATCCTTTCAGAGCTCGCCAACCAAATATCTTGATTTTGCCTGGTACTTTCAATCTCCATAATTTCTTCCACAATTGATTCCCTGAAGCAGCACTTGCTTGCACTTGATAATGTTGCTGCCCATATTTATAGTCCCATTGAAAATGATACGCTGATCGAACCGAGAACTGACCACTTCTGTTAAAATGTCAAGCCACCACATCTTCCCTGCCAAATGTGATAGGAATGTGTCTGATGCGGTAAACATCAGTTGGCCAAAAGATAGCCTACCAGAAGTCTACATCCCATTGCATTGTTGTTGGGTTAATCAACTCATCAACCGTAGACACCAAATTGTTACCCCTGACAGTTTGAATTTTCAGATTGTGGCTATCTGGAATCCAGTTGTCTTCCCAGATATTTATTTGAGTTCCATCACCCACTCTCCATATATATCTGTGCTTGGAGCACTTAAGCCTAGTTAGGATACTTTGCCAAGTGAATGAGCTCCCACTCTTGTTTTTCACCTGTAACAATTTGCCATTAGGATAATACCGTGCTCTAAGCACTCGTGCACATAAAGACTCTGGTTCACACAACAGTCTCCAAGCTTGTTTAGCTAACATTGCTAAATTGAAAGATTACAGATCCCTAAACCCCATGCCTCCCTTGCACTTCGGTAGGCACATTTTCCACCATTCTTGCCAGTGCATTCTCCTGTGTTCATCGTCATCCCCTCATATATCCTTTGATTGGCCTAGCCCATAGTATCTCGAATAGGATCATGACAAGAGTATGTATGTTTCTTTGCTGCATTAACTCGGTTCTAGCCCACCGTTCTTACTGGCAGACTAGGTGTATCTGCAAATTCAGCAATAAATCTTGGTTAAGAGAGTTTATATAGTCTTACTTATAGATTTAAAATGTTCAGAGGGATTTCTGGGTTTGCCCACTACTCTTAACTATAGACTAGATGTGTCTGCCAATTCAGCAATAAATTTTGGTTAAGAAAGGTATAGTGACATTTCTGCAAGCAAACTCTGGATATTTTGACTCGTAAAAAATTCATTGCATTTTCATCTCAATTATGCAATGCTCCATTGTTGCATTGCCTGCTAGCAGGTTGCAGCAACCGGTTCTGATCAGTTCAGTATTGGCAAATGGCAAGGACGTGGCGGTTCCTCAAACCAAAACGTTTAAACCAAATATTCTGGCAATCCAATGCTGTTAGCACCATGATCAGCTGATTTCAGTCGAGCATTTAATTAAATTTGTGTTTTTTCTGCCGAATCGCAATGAACACGAAAGATACACTTTGTTCACAATCACACACGGTTTCAGTTTGTTACAGTAACAAGGAACCACTGACTGCATCCAGTAGTTTTCAGTTTCAGAGCTCAGAAGGCAAGCGTGGCGTAGGCGACGCAGCCGGCAACCGAGGCGACGAGGCCTGCCACGGCGAGTCCACCACCAGCACCAGCGCCATTGCTGTCCTTGCCGGTGGCGGGAGGGGCGCCCTTGGCGGTGGAGTTCTTGGCGGCAGGAGCCTTAGGCGAGGCCGGCGGCACCGGAGCGCCGCCGCCGTTGGAGGGAGCCGGCGCGGACGTCGACGGCGAGGGAGAGCCCTGGTGCGCTGCCGGGGCCGGCGCGCTGGCGCCGGCGGCGACCATGACGATGAGCTTCTCGTTGGCGCGGCAGTTGGCGTCGACGCCGCTGATGAAGAAGTATGCGCCGGCGCGGTCAAGCGTGAAGGTCGTGCTGCCGTCGTCGAACTGCTTGTCGTAGGAGGAGGTGTTGCAGGCGTTGTAGTCCGCCGGCTCCACCAGGAGCACCGAGTCCTTGTCCTTTGGGTACACGAACACTGCGGCGGGAACGTCGCAAGAACAACGCAAAGGTCAGGTCACTCACAATGCCAGCGCAGTGTCAATTATGCAAATGTGTGTGTGTGGGTGACTCACAGAGGCTGTCGCCGATCTGGAAGATGGTCTTCTCCGCCCAGGTGTTGAAGGACTCGGCGGTGGCGTCCGGCACGGCCCAGCCATTGTCGCCGCCGACCTTGTACTGCGTGGCGCCGCCGACCGACGCCTGCAGGAGCACCAAGCAGGCCAGTCCCAGCAGACCACAAGATGATGAGCTCGCCATGGCTGCAAATCACAAATGAATAAGCTAACGATTATGCTGAACTGCTGTCAGCTGTCCCTATGCCTGCAACTGCAACTTCGAGGCTGTCGCCACAACGGATATGTGATGTCAAATCTTGGGGCAAGAGCAAGAACGCAACGGATATTTGTAGTCAAACGGCGCGTAGTCTCTCTGCGCCTGCGCCTGCCGTCCTGCTCTGCTGCCCCAAGATCGAGGCTTTGCAGGCTGTGGGGTACCTTGCTTTGGGTGATCGAGGGATGCTCTGCACGCTGCAGAGCACGTGGTGCAGCTTCACCTTTTGCTACGTGCGTGCGTGTGCGTGTGTCATCGTGTGCTAACCCATAGAGTATTGCCGTTGGCGTTGGCGTTGCCTTTGGACGAGGCATTGATGCTTCCCCATCCCATCCCCACAAACGGGCATGGAATGGAAAAGGCGATGGCTTTCTTCGTTTCATCTGCCTGTTTCTGAGACTTTCAGAGTTCAGTAGCTGATACGTAGACGGTAGATCGATGGTCAATGGGCAATGCGGGTTTTGGTTAGGATGAAGCTTCTACCCTGGCCACCGTACACTACTCCTATAGGTCATGGTCATGCAACGATGCAACTGTTGCTAGATGTGACAACTGACAAGGCAGGAAGAAAAGAAAGAAAAATATAGTACCTTTATAGGGATTCTGCAACTTCACGGGGCCACCCAGAAAAGCTACAAATTACAATGGGCCCTTTGGCTTTGCGATCAAATGTATGGGCCGTAACTGTGATAGCCCGTAATTAAACTCGGGCTGGCCCAAACTTTTAAGGCTCAGCCGCTCAGGAGACCAATAGGAGGCTTCTCTGTTAGGCCCCTGAGTCTGTGAGCCCAAGACACCGGATAAATTATCTCTTCTAATTAGTTCCCGTCAGTAGAGTCCACTAGCAGACAAACCTGATTGCAAGTGACTCAACTATAGACAAATTATGTTCAAAAAAAAAACTATAGACAAATTGGTTCGCAAGACAAACCATTTTAGGTTTGACCAATCGCAAGACAAACCTAAAATGGTTGGTCATTAATTCTTAAAAAATGGTTGGTTAAATTTAAAATGGTTCGACTTAAGATAAAATGGTTTGACCAATTGCTAAATCTAATCATACTTACGTATTTCGTATCATAAATATTAGTATTTTTTATACTAATTTAGTCAAACTTGAAATTGTTTAATTTAGAACAAAACTAAATATCACTTATTTTGGGACGGAGCGGGTGAAGTCTTCCATCCCATTTTTACTTCAATTCCAAGTTGTTTTCAGGCTAGTCTTCTCGTATGTCATCAAGACTAATGACTTATGTTCATAAAAGTTAGAATAACTTTGTCAAACAATGATAAAGATCCTAATTTCAAGACCATTGCAACATATTGACACATTTGCTAGTGATAATAACAAGGCACGCGGACTGAGTGTTAACTAAGACACAGGAAGATAATTCAAGAAAGGATTGAAAAAAAAAGTAGCTACTTGGAAAGAAAAAATGTTTTCTTTGGGAGGACGTCTAGTGCTATTTAATTCAGTACTGGTCTTGTTCGCTTGAACTTATCAGCTCAGCTTATCATAATACAACATTTTTCTCTCATAGGCAATTGTCCACACTATCTATGTTTATGCTCTCCTTTTGCAAGATACATAGAGGGTACTTAAGAAAATCGAGTATTACAAATCAAGTTTTTTTGGCAGCATGATCAACAAAAAGAATAAAATGCAGATTAGCGAAATGGTCTATTATTTGCCAACCGAAAGACCATGGAGATCTAGGTATTCAAAACTTGAACATACAAAATGAATGCTTATTGGTTAAGCGATAGTTAAAATTATATAATGAGGGTGGTATCTGGTATGTGGCAACAACTACTCAGGAATAAATACATCAAATATAAACCATAACGTGTAGCTCACAAAACAGGCCGGTGATTCACATTCACCTCTAAATTGGAATGGTTCACAAGTCAGGTTTTGCATTGGGAACTTATCTGGTAGGGAAGACAACCACATAAGGCACGATGTTTTTTTTTAAAGATCCAGCAATCCGCCTTTTGATTAATAATAGAAGAAAAGAAACATTCATTACATGCGCGAGGAGCGCTCCCCTGCCGCTGCCTAGGCTGTTTTGGGGCTGAAAAATAAAGACCGCTTTGGGGCCGCTGCCTAGAGGCTTTAGAGTCTTACAACCTGCCATGGACCAGTGGCGCGTCAAATCTTTTATTTTCGTCATTTGTGCTTCGGCCGTTTTCCGATCGCTCCTGAAAACCACTGCATTTCGCCGGCTCCAAATACTCCACAAAGTCAGTATTACAATCGTGTACCTCTTTTTCTCCCCTGATGTTACCAATTGGGTGAACCAGTCTATCAACTCATCTTTGTCTTCCTATCCTATCGGATTCAGGCTGGCACAGGAGCTTCAAGAAGCCACAAGCAGCCAAATTTGTCTAGAGTATGGACATTCAAAAAAATAAGTGTTGTGCTGTCTCCAAGCTTCTTTCACACAAAACACAAAAATAGTTGTTCTTCCACTGGCGTCGTTGGAGTCTTACAGCCATCCACAGTCTATCCTGTAGCATTAGCCAGATGAAAAATTTACATTTTAGTGGAGCCCATGCCCTCCAAATCAGAGTTGGGTAAGTTGACCGACGAGTCCTGCAAATTGTATTTTGTAAGCTGAGCTTATTGAGTATTGGTCTGAACTTTCAAGGGTCCATATAATGGTGTCTTCTTGAGTGTCATCAGGCAGGGCGAAACAATTCAATGGACTCCCACAGTTTAAAATACTCCATCAGTAGGTCTTGGTTTAAGTCATAGACAATGTCTTTTATCCATCTGTCATTTTGCAAAACGTCCTTTACTAATCTATTTTTTCACCTATTGTGCTTATCATCAGCGCTGCAGCAGGAATAGATAGGATGGGGGCTGACCTTCCATCCATTCACCTGGAGTGCCAAAAGGAGGCATTTTCTCCATCTCGGACGGTGACTCTAGTGTCCGCATTGAAAAGACACGATATTTGAACTTGTATAATATAGAGTGGTGGCACTATATGTACCACTATATGTCTCTTTTAGAAGGACGAATCATAGAGTGGTGGCAGTATTTGTTTGGCTGGTACACAAGACGATGCGATAGAGAATAAGTTGAAACTTCATCTAAAAACATACAAATTCTAGGAATAATAATGAATCGTTGATTTCTTATTCATCCGGCGGAAAATGAATGCAACATTTAGCAACGACGACATGCGCAAATCGCGTGTCTTAATTAGTTACATGCATGTAAGAACATATTTACTGGGGGGGGGGGGGGGGGGGGGGGTGTCTCCCGTTCGTTGTATTGTATCGTGTCTACTTCAAATCACTTCACTCCAGAGAGCAAGCATGGCGTAGCCAAGGATGCAGGCCCCGAACGAGCTAGCCAAGCCTGTAGCCACCGTGAGGGCGGCGCCGTTCTTATCCCTGGAAGCGCCGGCGGGAGGCGACGATGGCGTGCCCGTCGACCCATGCGCGCTCGGAGCCGGAGAGCTCGCCGCCGAGGGCGCCGGCGGGGCACCGGCCGGGGCAGATGGCGGCGGTGGAGTTGACGACGCGCTCGGAGCAGGCGACGACGCGGTCGGAGCAGGGGGCGACGAAGATGCGGGCGGCGGCGTGCGTGGGTGTCTTAGTGGGAGCAGAGGCTGGGGCCGGCGGCGGAGACGAGCTGGCGGGTGGTGGCGACGCCGTGGTCGGGGCGCCCTTAGGAGCGGGCGAGGACGACGGGGGCGGGGTGGAGCTGGCAGGAGGGGGCGGCGGCGACGGTGACGCCGTGCTCGGAGCCGGCGCGGCACCGCCGGTGCCGTTGGTGCGGTCGGCGAGGACCATGACGATGAGTTTCTCGTTGGCGCGGCAGTTGGCGTCGACGCCGCTGATGAAGAAGAGCGGGCCGGAGCGGTCGAGCGTGACCACGGTGTCGCCGTCGTCGAACCTCTTCACGTACGACGACGTGTTGCAGGCGTTGTAGTCCGCCGGCTCCACCAGCAGCACCGAGTCCTGGTCCTTTGGGTACACGAACACTACGGCCACACAAGCAGCAAAAACCCCATCAATGACGTCGTCGTCGTAATACGTGTTTCTCAATTACTAGTACGTTACCTAGGGAGTCTCCGATCTGAAACCTCGTCCTCACCGCCCAAGTATTGAAGGACTCGGCACCGGCGGTGGGCACGCTCCAGCCATTGGCGCCGCCGACCGTGAACTGCGTTCCGCCGGCGACCGCAGCGGCAATGGCGAAGCAAGCGAGCCCAAGACCGTAGCTACTTGACTTCGCCATGGGCCGGGGTGAGAAGAGATCGAAGCTAGGCAGACGCAGTCACGCAGGTAGCTAAATTCAGGCTTTTGATGCGAGTGCTCTGCTCTGCTCTTGTGCTGGCTGGCTGGCTGGCTGGAGGTTGAAGAACCAGGGGCTTGTGTATTTGTAGGCGTCAATGGCTGCTGGGGCTGGCTTTACAAGCTGTAGGGTTCTTTGCTTTCCATGGCCACGTTGAGGTTTGTTTCCAAAGCATATGGGACCTCGCTCGATCGACTCGCCTTTCCATCTTGTGATTCTTGTCTAGCTCGCTAGCTAGGCTGTCTTCTCTCTGCCTGCCTCCTGGTCTGGATCCATCCATAGCTTGCTTTGCTTGGCCGAGGGAGGCATTGCCAATTGCATGCCGCTGGAATATGCATCGCTTGTGCACCGGTACGTTAATGACTTGACAATTGTCGCTCGCTCTACAATTCTCCAAACAATCCATGGTTTGTCAATGCCGCGCCGGTCAGCACATGTGGCACGTTGTGATACGCCTCTTGGTCAGAGAACAATGTGCTAATGGCCTAGTTAAGGGCCCTAGTTAAGTGGATCAATAATCCTTCCTGGAGACCAGAGGCTTGTTCGTTTGATAGGATTATGCACTGTTCTGGCAGGATTATGCACTGTTGACTGATTTCTTGTGAGAGAAAAACACTGTTCTGGCTGGATTTAAGCTGGCTGAAAAGCCAAGCGAACATGCTGTAGATTTTTTTTTAATGGTAACTAGTAACTACTGATGAAGGTTAAAAAAAAGGTTGTTTCAGAAAGTTTCACCTTTTCTATCCATGCAAGGCTCCTCTGTCATTCTGTGTGTGTCATCTCTGCACTGCAGGCTGTATGGCATGGCATGGCATGGCGTGGCATTGGGTTCTTGACCTTGGTGCTGAGGTTATGCTTCCCCCACTTGCAGGGAAAAGAAAACAGCAGAAGCGAGCTGCAGAGCATCACAGAGAGGCATTTTCTGATGATTTTTGTTGCCAACTCTTCTTCCCCCTTTCACAAAACTTAAACAAACCATGATGCAATGCATTGTAACACGGCATCATGTTTGTCGATGGCACGTATGTCATGGCGTGGAAACACCGCTTTGTAGGGCCTGTCAGTCATGGCACCATCGATGGCGGTACTCAGAACTTAGCCATGCCAACTAGTCCCTGACAGGTGTATATCTCCACACACAAAAGGAGAAAAAAAATCTGAAACAACAAGCTGTCTGTGCGTGTCTGTAAACGACGTGCTTGAAAAAAAAACAAATGTCAAGCTTTGCAGGGTCGATCGTCATCATAATCTGGTCAGCCAGAGATTCTGCACTAATACAAGTCTACGGCTAAACAAACTTAAAAATCGTAGAAGAGACAAGCGCATGTTCAGCATTAACTTGAGTCAATTTCCCTTTCCATTTCCAAACTAAAAAAAAAAGAATCAAAACAATTCCAAACCAAATCTGTCTCCCTAAACCGAAAGCATTTACATTTACAGTTACAGTTACAGTTACAGTTACAGGCATGGCGATCGATCTGCATTCACGCACGCATGGTCGTTGTTTCTGTCCTGCCGTCAGGCCGTCAGGCGACCCGGAACCCTCTCTGGGACTCGCTGAAGGCATCGTACGCCGTCGCAAACGAGGCTCTAGACCTCGACGAAGATGACCTTGCGGACGAAGCAGGCGATGACGCCCTGTTCTTCTTCTTCCTCTTCGTCGCCTTCCTCGGCTCCCTTGGCATGTCTGGGTTCCCTTGCCCGGGGGGCCTGTTTTCCTGGAACATCTCAATGGGCAGCATGCTTCTTGGCTGCTCGAAGTCTGCAACGAATTGAAAATTAGTAAATTCAGATCAGCAAGGATCTGTGAGATTCTATTCTACTGTGACTTTTTTTTTGTTCATTACCAACTTGCATACATACATGCAAGCGACCAAGAGGTGGAGTACTTGGTGTAGAGTAGAAGTGTAGTGGTGTGCCACTAATGTCATTATGAAATAGGACAAGAAGATTCAGGCGCCTGCCTAATCATAAGCACAAATGATTACTCGTGCTTCCTGTATGATTACGAGGCACGGATTTGTTCAAGGGTGTGGATGGAATGTCGTTTGGAACATCAACCTTTTATTTATCTTTCTGAAAGTATTGACTGATTATGCCATTTAGTTAGTCTGTTTCTTTTTTTTTTGTTCTTAACTGAATAATGTCAGAGGTGAGAATAATCACCTGCAGAGGCCCAAGAAGTCTGCCTTGACTGCGCAGCTGTGCTCACAGAGCTTGCTGATAAATCATCTGTCCCCTTGAATTCAGCCATCTAAAAGTAAAAAAAAAATGCATGACCATCAGTTAAAGAAGTAGGTGATTAATGTAAACTCATGACAACACATAAAGCATAATTAATGCTGCATATTGTTATGGTTTCTTACCCAGCTGGGAGATGTGTCACTGGTTCCCAGACCTATGTGAGCCACATGCTTTACATCTGTAGGGTACCCAATCTCCATCGCATGCTCCTTATGCCCTGCAAAAGAGCAGATTTCTAGTCAGGCACTTGTGCTTTCACCATATGCTTTTAAGTTGGTACTGCTTTTATATATATGTACTAATTTTTTCATGCATTTTAGGGGGTGTTTGGTGTACCCTCTAAAGTTTAGTGGTCCCTAAAGTTTAGTGCATCAACTAAAGTTTAGGGGACACTTTAGGGGGGGGGGTATTTGGTAGTTTAGGGCCTAAAATCAAGTTTAGCTACTAAAGTTTAGGAGGCTGTAACCAAACACCCCCTTAGTATTGGAATTTTTAGAATATGATGTAGAAACCAATCCACATAAACTCAAGTCAAGTAGCGCAAAAATGCTCCTATATCTCGGACATTATGGTGATATAGGAGCAGGCTGTTTAGGTGCTTCATGTTACGTAGTGCTTCCTTTAGCTTCTCAGCCTTGCTAAAACCCTTGAACGGTTGTGTTGGTTTTTGTTCGTTTTCCTTGCTTGAAACTGGAGTACCAGCTTGTAAGGATCTGTTATTGGCTTTCTTAAAAGCCGAGTTAATCTCTTTTCAAAAAAAAAAGTAGCGCAAAAATGCAGAAATAAAATAAAAATATAGAAGGATGGATGGGATTATTACCAAACATTTGAGAAATTATCTTCAGCCCTTTGAAGATCCCCTTCATCTTTATCGCCATTGGTGAAACCCTTTGACGAAAGAGAAAGAGCTCCTGCAAGAAGTAGAATAAGATCAAATGTTCTTGGAGTACGAGCAAAAGGTTTTAGCTATCATGCTACAAAAGATACACTAAAACATGGCAAGGAAAAAAAGAAGAGACAACAAGGATACAATTTGCATGAATGCAAGGATACACATATCTCCTGAATGTTCATATTGAAGAAAAGATTGCCAGAGGCCTATGCATACATTAGAAGGGATCGCAAACAGAAAAAACAAAGCACAACCGCCATCTTACCTCTGGAATTATTCTCTCAGTTGTACAGCTCCGACTAGCAGCTTTCGCTTCTGAATCGTTAGACCAAAGTTCACTCTGAAGATGAAGAGCAAAGCAGGAGCAGATGAGAACAACCAGTTTGGTTTAGAGGGGTAGGAGGCAGAGGGAGCTAAATCTTCCAAGAAGGTAGCATAGAACCTCCTTAAATATGGTGACATGTTAGTTGGGAACAACTCTTGTTGTTTCTGTTCTTTTATTTTATTCTATAAGTGTAACCAGGCTTTTCTGAAAAAATAGACAATACTTGTGCTGGTCTAGCTTGCAAGCTAGCTGTACATGGATTTCATTTATGTGGTGATCATTTCTTTAGATGTCAATAGGAACTCATTAGCACTATCATATACTCAGATAGTAGTTGAACTTTTTATTTTTTTGCTATATAACTTTCTGGAGAGATTGGGCACGAGTTTTTTTTTCTGAAGAAAACTGGATTATTCCCTCTGAAATTTTAAGTATCAACCGTCAAGTTCTTTCCACATTTTTCTGATTCTCCATACAGAGGAAACTAACATCAACGGCTCAGTTACACAAAGCCTTAAAGGTTCCAGGCCCAATGTCTGCTCAAATCTGTTAACGAATCTCACATGTGCCTCATGGTCCTTGTCCTTGCACTTCCAAGTTCCAACCTATGAGATTACACTTATGAGATTTGATTATATCTTGGAAATCAGACGTCCGATCTACCTATTTGATGAATGGTGATCTGTCTCATTCCATCAGATCACCAAAGCTTTATATCATGAACAATGTATTCCCTTGGGTTAGTTTATATATGTGAAAAATTCCAAGCTGATAGGCACACCATCAGCAGCCAATCCCTAGAGGCTGCTTGCCTTATCCTATGATATTAAAATTTCTAATTAAATGGCTGAAAGCGTGACAGATGATGCCATCAACCTCAGACCAATTAAACACAGCACAAAAGAAAAGAAAAGAAAGAGGCAATCTCTATCTTCCTGCAAATCAGAATTCACCTGGTGTCCATCTTCAGACATAATTTTCTAAACCTTTTCTACAAAAAAATGCAGGAGTCCATTTCTATGGTGCAGAAATAGTAGGTGACATCCATCTATCATGTTCTTGGTGACCTGAGAATTTTCTGAATTGCTTGGTGATGGCGTGATACAATGTCCAAAATAAACCCTTAGATTATCACAACACAGAAAACCTTGTTTTCTGAGCTATAGGGTAAAAGCCTGCATTATGGATTTTTTTTTTATGCATATGAAGCAACAATATGCATTTATTCTACAAATAAGAGTTTGCTGATGCAAACTCATGACCAGAGAAATGAACACAGCTAGCTAAAAGCCTCAATTATGCATTTCTGAACTTGCTGAGTGTTGCGTGCCTGTAGTATAAGCTGTTGCCGACTGGATTAAGAAGAGATTTTTTTTTTAGATTTAAGAAGGGAGATTTGAGATGTGCATTTCATATGGAAGAGAAGCGAAAAGCAGATCACAGTGCATGGTTGGCTCTGATTTGGCAGGTGATGGGCGTCCACGCGACAAGATCGGGTCATGCCTCGCATCTTGCCCACCAATACCGTTGCAAGTCGTGGCAAGATCATCAACTGGCATCTTCTAATAAAAAAATAAACCATACATTTTACCGAAACCAAGTTCTACCCTGTTTCTGTTGTATTCATGTTTTTCTTTTCGTGGCCAGGTCACACAGAGTCACAGACTAGCTCTGCTGGTAAGTTTCGCAAAAAAAAAAAAATTGGTAAAATAGTTTTTTACTGTAGAAAAAAGGGTAGTTGAAATACAACAAAAATCAATTTATCACCCGTAGAATGGAGTACATTTCTTCGTATTTCACAAAAAAAATGATGGATTCTGCAAACACAGGAACAGATCCACAAAATTTTAGTTAACAGCACAATTTGCCTTCACCCAAAAGCAAATACAGATCGACAAAATCCAACTTGCCATCAAAATGTTTGCCACAAATGGCTTTATTAGGACACCTTGTTCGGTTCATGGGAATCCACCCCGCAAGCTAATTTTTTTTCCACCCCGAGAATGAGTGGATCCCCGTCTGTTACTCCAATTCTAACCGGGGATCATTACCTCGCCTTAATCCCTGTTCTCTTAGCCAGGGATCGTGACAATTCAGTGCACACGTGTCCATAGCCATTTCCATCGATCTGGTTTGCACTCAGAATAAAGCAAAACATGATCTGAGACAGTATGCTTATCATAATCACAAATGTAATCACTCAGTACAATACTTAACTCTAATCAGACGTCTCTCACGATAAAGCCTAGCACCGTTTCATCATCAGATGGGGCTATTATACATTCCAAATCACTCATAGTACAGTAGAGGCGTCTCTCAAAGCCACAACAAGCACAGTTGAATCTGAGCAGTTGTTGTTGCCAGGCTTTATATGACAGTTGCACTAGGCTTCAGAAACAATCGACAGGTATAATAAATTGCTGTGCTCAGAAATCATCGCATTGATTTCTTTTCTTCATATATATAACTGTTGATGGCACTGATTCAGCAAACATCAGCCAAAAGACCGCCCAAAGAGGAAAAGAAAAACTACTACCTCTACTGGTACCCAAACATTGATATCAAACTTTGATGAGCTCCCTCTCATGGAACATGGGTGATCGCCTCTGGAGCAAGTTCTGAAGGAATGCAATCAGATATCCATTGCTTGAGAGCTTGATGATGGGCCCTTCTTCCTCCTCCTCTTCTCTTTCTTGGAGTCCTTCCCCTGCCTCATGGCATCGTCATTTGCAGCTGCAGGTGGTTGCGTTGCTAGCAGATGCTGATGGATCGCAGCAAATGGGTCAAGCTGGAACTGCAGGTTGTCCAGTACAGCCTTGAGATGAGCAGCCTCCCGTAACCTGGACAAGAAATTCGGGTTTAGAGGTCCAAAACTACAGTTCAAAAACGTTACGACGTGAAGCAAAGAGGTGTGAAGGGAGGATTACACTAATGTCTGTCTTGACTTGCAATTCAGCTTTGCTTCAGTCTTCTGCTCTGGTGCAGCTGGTTCAGGGAGGAACTCGGACAGTGCCGAGAGATCATATGCTTTCAGTTTCTTCTGACGCCTACTCTGTGCGTTTTTCTGCTGAACAAAAAAAATTGAGACAGAGAGTAAAATATTGGCATCGTAATAAAAAGTGAAAGGAAATGCAAATTATACAAATATGATGACAAATACATGTGAATTTACATATTGGATCCAAATGTTGGTGCACACTGCAATAGCAGTACAAAAGAAAATTAATATGCCAAGCTGCAGGAGTCTACTTTGGAATGGAGTAGACCTCTAAAAATATCCACAGACATATAACTAGCTAAATGAACGCGGCAAAAGGATTTCAAGTTAGTTTTAAGTTCCCGTCAATTGGCAAATCATGACTGTAAAAATCTGTTTATGGTGACATTGTTATTTGCTTTTATGGTGCATGCATATACATGAACATTATGCGACACCATAAGACTGACCAAATACACATCAATAAGGACTTATTACAAGAGAGACAATACGCTAGTGTCGCTGAAACTTTGAAATTTGAATCATTTATTGATGTTATAAACTATGCAACAGAAAAACACATCTTCCATGAGAAATGGAAATTTCCCTGTGTATCCACCTAGGCAATTTTCCTAATCCCTGACTTGAGGACAGGCTGGCATTGCTAGGGCAATGGTTGCACCTGAGCAACTGCTCTAAGTGATATTATACGCGTGGATGACCCTGATGCACTAAATTTTTACACCTTTTTTATCATAAAAATGACATATTTTGAATAAATTCTCAAATGACGCTGATGTGGCATGGTAATTGTATGTCAACAAGTTCAGGGAGTAGATGGCACCACCATACAAGTTTTGGGACTCAAATATCAAAACTAGATAGTTGGGAACCTAAGTGACAACACAGTACAAGTTCAAGGACTCAAATATTAAAAAACGAGAGTTAGGGACCAAGATTACATCACCGTACTCGTGAATTTTACTCTAAGGTTTACTTTATATGGGCAGAAAACTAATGCTTAAACAGTTTTTAATTACTCATTGAAATCAAAACTGCAGAGTTTAACAAAAATGGAAATTCTGGGAAAAATCAATTATATATGCTAATGATGGGGAGTTTGAAGTACCTTACTGATAGTCTTCTTAGCGTTTAAGGAAGTGACTGCATCTTTTACTTCTGGAATTACAAAATAACACGCTCAGGAGTTAGAGCACGAATTATGGGTATATGGTAAATGAAATAGGTCATGTTGTTATGCATAAAAAGAAGGTAAGGAAATGCAAATGGAATGCATGAAAGACCCAACTTGAAAAATCCTGTTATAACTTAGAAGTCAAATTTCACAAAGTATGCGCAATATATGAAGCTAATTCTCCATTACACTATACAAATCATCGAAAGTGAAGAATGAAAATACTATCTCCTTTGCTGCGTACAGGGTACAAATTGGGGGGTGGGCATTGCAACCGCAAACTAACCCCTAAGTACCAAACCACTTGAGTTGAACAGTGCAGGCCTCCCAAGTACTACTTGCTGAAAATTTCTGTTATGCTAACTATTTGGTGCAATTTTCATTCTTCTATTCTATAGAGCTACTGCCCTTCCTCAAAAATATGTTCAACAACAACACCAGAAAGTTGTTAAGGCAAAAGTCAATGCCTTTAGTTGGTTGGTTCTTCCATACAATCAAACTTTTAACCCTCAACAGTCAACACCATCCTACCTACATATGTCTGGCTTATACCTATATCTAGTTAAATAGGTAGTGAAAGACAGATGACAGGAACAGCATGATGGAATCTATGAATCAGGACCATATAGGAAAAAATTGTCAACTTAACATATGTTCACACCTACTTGTGTAAAAGCTGAGCTTCTTTTCCAATTTCTGCTTAGATTTGAGCTCATGCTTCTTAGAAGCCCCAGTCCTGCAGGCATTTTTCAACAAGGAAGAACTTTCAGAAATGCAGTGGCCATGCCCAGAGAACAAAAATAGTAGTTTCGCACGGTCTAGTTCAGACATGTCTAAGCAATCGCAGTAAGCAGTAATGCAATCAAGCGCTACTTGAGCAGAACAATAACTTCCTTAGCCTTCAACTACAATCAATCGAAGTGACAAATGGCCTTAATATTATCTCCAACATCCTAATTCATCAAATACCTTCAACTACAAACAATCGAAGTGACAAATGACCTTAACATTATCTCCAACAACCTAACTCATCAAAAACCTAAGCGTTGGTCGAAGAGCGCCAACAGTGCATTACATCCAAATAGGAATCAAACGGATCGCCAAAGAAAAAAAAAGAGAAGGGAGAGAAAGACAGACATGTCGCCGCGTCGCGCTGGCGGAGCAGAGGGAGGGGATTGCGGTACACAGAAGCCAATCCCGATGCCGCCGGCGGCTGGGCTAAGACAAAGCAAGCGGACGAGGAGGGAACGTCCGGCTGCCGGCCTGCTGCCCAGCGGGTGAGGTCGGCGGCGGCCGGGCGGCGTCTAGATTGTTTATGACGAGAATGACCCGAGACTTTTAAATTTTTATATTATACAAAACGTATTTTTGTAATCCGTCTTCTCTGCAGCGGTCGCGGAATCTACAGCGAACAGCGGCACAGCACACACACAAAGTACATAACACAAGTACACACAACACTGTTCTCAAAAAAAAAAAAAACGAATTACACACAACACAAGTCCACCTCCATCAGAAAGATTCCGCCCATCGCCCAACTGGCCACTGCGCATTGGGCACGGGTTGGCAGGCAGGGTAAGCAGAACCCCATGTCACCGGCGGCGAGGCGCCTCCTGCTCGCCGGAGCCGCCCGTCGCCGCCGCTTCTCCACGGACGCAGCGGCGTCGGACACGTCCCGGCCGTCGCAGAAGCTGCCCAAGGGAAAGCGGTGGGATGCGGTGGTGATCGGCGGCGGCCACAACGGCCTCGTCGCGGCCGCCTACCTCGCCCGCGCGGGCCGCTCCGTCGCCGTGCTGGAGCGCCGGGGCGTCCTGGGCGGCGCTGCGGTCTCGGAGTCGGACCTTGTCCCCGGATTCCGCTTCTCCCGCTGCAGTTACCTCCTTAGCCTCCTCCGCCCCGCCATCATCCGGTGAGTAACCTCCCCTAAAAGGATACGTCCTTTGCGATTACCACCTCGGTTCCTGTTGCATTCATGCGCCGCAGCCTTGTACTTAGATGTATTATGCAAACATGTAACCTTTCCATCAATGTGGGTCATTCTCCTCTGTATTCAACTCTGAACTGCATACCTATGATTTCATTTGTATCTGGTGCTGATGACACTGCTGCTGCTGCTGCGGGTGCTTGCACATATACTATATATAAGCGACCTGGAGCTGGAGAGGCATGGCCTGAAGCTGCTGCCGCGGAGTCCTTCATCGTTCACGCCATGCCTTGACGGCAGATACCTGCTTCTTGGTCCGGATGCGGAGCTAAACTTCTCAGAGATCAGCAAGTTCTCTAAAAAGGATGCAGAGGCATACCCAAGGTGCAGTTTATCTTGGAATGATCTTAGATTAACTAAATGTTTAAGTTCTTGATTCGTGTGGTATCGATGCACATTTTAGCTCTTTATTACAATGATGATCTTGGTAGGATCTGTATGTTAATGCAGATACGAGGAGAAGCTGGAGAAGTTCTGCAAGCTCATGGACTTTGTCATAGACTCGGTTCCACCAGAGCTGAGGCAGGAGGTCCACTTCTCTATGGTTGAAAGGATGAAGCATAGGGTCGAGAAGTCGGCATTCTGGGGCCACCTTTTTCGGCATGTGATGCAGCAGGGGCAGACGAACATGGTGTGAGTACTAAGTACTGACCCCTTGTCAATGATTTGATCGACACCATTTATGCATCCCTTCCTAAAAATCAAATTGTTGTCGGCAGGGAATTCTTTGATCTCATCCTTTCTCCGGCATCAAAAATCTTGAACACCTGGTTTGAGGTCAGCATTAGTCCCATCTTAAACGTTTCTGTTCACATTGATCATATGAAGCAACTGTGTGGTTTCTTTATTTCAGTTGACAGCCTGCACCTAATCTTCTTTGAACTTTGAACGAAGGCTTCTCATTGACTTCTTTCTTCCGCAGAGCGATGTTTTGAAGGCGACTCTTGCAACTGACGCGGTGATAGGAGCTTTGGTAAGGGTTCTTTGAGTGAACTAAGCAAAATATTTTGCCTAGTATATTGGCATTTGACTGCTGGATATCTCTTTTATAGGCTGGTGTGCACACTCCAGGTTCTGGATATGTTCTCCTTCACCATGTCATGGGGGAGACTGGTGGTCAACGTGGTGTTTGGGCGTATGTTTCTAACTTTGACTCTCTAAGATGCTTCTTATTTTTGTTATTTTCAGCAGGGACTTTGATCCCAAATGTTTTCCTCAACTGGTGTGTATATCCACTGGCTGGGAAAACAAGTTTTCAAGGATTAGTGTTAATAGAAAATGGCATCATACAATGTAGTTGTAGTCAAATCTGCTTGTTGATATGTTGGGTTCAATATTAATTCCATCGCCAGTTAATCTTTGTTTCAGTTTTTTCAGAAAACTTATTGTTTAACTAAAGAAAATATTCACTTGCTACAGGTATGTCGAAGGTGGTATGGGTTCAGTGTCATCGGCTATAAGCAAAGCAGCTCTTGAAGCAGGAGTGGAAATTGTAACAAATGCCGAGGTGCCTTTACAATTCCTATAGCATGTAGGGCTGCTCTTTGGCAGAGTAATTTTTCCAAATTGAAACAGAAAAAACCGATCAATTATTCAAAGCTGTTAACTGGAGTTCTCAAAGGAAAAGGATCATTTGTTTTACGTAGTGGCAATTTTTCATAATTGTGGTTTACATTCTATATTAGGCATCTTGTTTGACTTGATCCTTTGTTCATGTTTAGGTTTCCCATGTAATGGTTAATGAAACTAAAGGA
This sequence comes from Microstegium vimineum, assembly GCA_022036555.1. Taxonomy (NCBI): domain Eukaryota; kingdom Viridiplantae; phylum Streptophyta; class Magnoliopsida; order Poales; family Poaceae; genus Microstegium; species Microstegium vimineum. The sequence continues at coordinate 5,127,502 of CM039122.1, read as the reverse complement.
AAGGTAAAAGGGGTAAGTATTTTGATTAACCTGTAAGTGCATTTCATTCCTTTCAATCTCTTGAAAGATTGGGGTTTGTAGGTAGCTTTGGCTGATGGAACAAAGGTGTACTCGCCAGTTGTTCTCTCAAATGCCACTCCATACAAAACATTTGTGGTAAGGAAAACTCAGAAATATGTAATATTGCAAAGATGTACCAGCTCTAGTTTTGCTAGCATAACAAGCAAATATTTGTGGTAAGCAAATATTTTTTTATACTGATATGTGGTTTCTCTTGCAGGACCTTGTACCTTCTAGTGTTCTTCCAGAGGATTTCCTCTGTGCAATTAAGGCAGCAGATTACAGCTCTGTAAGAACTTGTGTGCATGCATATTTCGCTACAATAATAATGGTGTTTTTTTCAACCAAAGAAATTGCATGTAACAAATAGTCACTGAGTTGAAAAGCATCGTCATAACTCATTTACACCAACATGCCTGTCTGGCGTCTGTGAATGGGGAAAAAATTAAATGGAATGGAAAAACATTATAAAACTTGAAACTTAGAGAAAGTCAACGTGCCTGACAGCATGTTGTTGATTATGATGTTGCAAATATTATTTGTTTCTTCTGCTTCTGTCATTCTTCACTACATGATGTTGATTGTTGCTGTCTCCAAGAGGTGACTTGACCATGACTTTTTGAGAATTCTATATTGGTTAAGTAGATATTTATATTTTATGGAATTACTTTTAAGATGAATAGTTTGAACATTCCGATAATTAGCAGTGACTCCAACAACTGAAATATTATAACTCTTATCGACATCGTTAATGATATAATATGATTTTTTTGGGGGGCAGGCAACAACGAAGATTAATGTGGCTGTCGACAGGCTGCCACAGTTCCATTGTTGCAAAGACATCAACCCTGAAGGTGGTCCAGAGCACATGGGCACCATACACATTGGGTCCGAAAGGTACATGACTAAAGTGACATATTTTTCATATTCAGTTGTATTTGATCTTTATTTGCAGTTACCGGATAAACAACTAAAGTGTCAGATACTATTTGTTATCACATTTATCATTTTTAAATGTGTTGTGCATCTTCCCCCAGAGCCAACATTTTTAATGTATTGCACAGCCTGTGCTTATCAACATGACTAGGACAAGGGAAATGATCTCTTAACTCAAGAATGTTATTACTCAATAATAAGTTGTGCTGTTCTGAAACAGTGCCCTGCACTAGTTATCCTGACTTCATTTACAAAATTTGTTACCTACATGTACAAATTGATGTAATTATGTCCATCATTTGTATCCTGGGATAATAAAGAGAACAATCATGCTAACTACACTCATGTTATATGAGACCAGCCTATAGTTAGATATTCATTCCTCATTCTTTTATCATAAGGAAAGCCAGATGATCTGGCCTCTCATGTGATTGTGTGAAAAAAACTATTTATTTGAGAAGAAAATTACTATCACCTTGACTGAGTTATTCCACACTTAATGTCTTCTAATATGGAAATTCTGCTTTCTTTCCAGAATGGAGGAAATTGACCTTGCATACAGGGAAGCAGCAGGGGGCATCTCATCCAAAAGACCTGTTATAGAAATGACAATTCCTTCTGTCTTGGATAAGACCATCTCTCCACCAGGTATGCAAGTTTCTTGTTCCCTCATCATTGCAGTGGCATGTGCAAACTATCTACTAAGGCATATCTCACTATCCCAAAATCCCAATAGAGCAAGAAATTATATGGGGGCATGCGTCGTTAAATTGTCATAGGATCCTACCACTATTCTTTGTGTCCAAGGCCATTTCATTCCTACTCTGACATAATTTCCATCTTATGCTTTATCCTTTTGATAGGTCAGCATGTTATAAATCTTTTTGTTCAGTACACACCCTACAAACTTTCAGAAGGCAGTTGGGAGGATTCTAATGTCAGAGTATGTTGATCTTACTCACACTTTGATCTCGCTGTACATTCTGTGTTCAACGTTTGCACATGCGGATGGCTGACAAATATTTTTAGGCATTGCTGCTAACACCATCTGTGGATAGACTTATTTGCTGGATTTATCATCAGGCATCAGTAACCACTTTTTATGGAAACTATTTTTCAGAAAGCCTTTGCTGAGCGATGCTTTTCTTTGATTGACGAATATGCACCGGGCTTTAGCTCATCGGTGGTAGGCTATGATATGCTGACTCCACCTGATCTTGAACGAGAGTTTGGTCTAACAGGTAAGCTCTTTCCCATAGTATACACAACCTTCTTCTGCACGTCATGCTCATGCAGTGCACACACTTGATCCTTTTGATGTTTTGATTTACTATCCAATAGAAGACTTAGCGCTAAGAATACATGATTCACATTTCGCAGGGGGCAACATTTTCCATGGTGCAATGGGCTTAGATTCTCTTTTCCTCATGAGGCCTGCTAAGCGATGGTAATAGTTGTCTATTGCATTGATCGTTTTTATCCTTGCCAACCATTGAAGCTTCAATGTAGGAATCTGTGGTTTTGGGACCATTACTAACCTGTTTGCACTTTGGAGCATACAGGTCAGATTACAGGACTCCTGTGAAGGGGCTGTACCTCTGTGGGAGCGGTGCACACCCAGGTGGTGGGGTGATGGGTGCGCCAGGACGCAACGCCGCCTCCATTGTTTTGGAGGACCTCATGAAGAAAAAATAGATGTAGCTCGCTGGAAACGGAGATGGCATTTTCATCATCAGGAGAAAAAGAAAAGCCTGCAAAAGCACATCGTTCATTTGTTAATTGTTATGGTGCAATTTTAGCGCCATTCATCGAAACTGAGTTTTGGTTGCGCAAGTTCCTTTTTTGGGAGAATTATTGTCGCAATCCATAGTCGGACCCAGCACTGGATCCAAACTCTCAGCGAGACTGATGGTGATGGAGAACTTATCATGTGAAACAAAATGGCCATCAACATTTTGGTCTGTATCCGGCTTGAATTAGAATTGTGGTAAAATGTGGACTCGTCTCTTTGGACTAGGGCCTTACTTTGGACCACAAAGGCTATGGCCTATGGGGCTTATTTTGTGATGAAACAACTTGTCACGGTTCATTGGACATGGGCCATCCTGCGCTATTGTCATCATCATAATCACGTGATTAAGCCCATGCATATGCTATAGAAAGCCCATGCATGCTTGAGTTGCTATTCTCAACTACTACCCTCTCAAAAAACAATCTAGTAATTATAAAAACATAATCTACTTTAAAAGAGTACCTTTGTATTTAATTATATTAAAATATGTCAAGCAAGTCCCTTATAAAAAATCTAAAAAAGCAAACCATCTTAAACAATCCATCATGAAGAGCATATGACTATCTAACATGTCAACTTATTTAATTTCATGATGATTACATGCTTTTGAAAAAAATGATGATAAGGTGCAATGATTCATAGAAATGATAAAAAAAAACGTGTAGGGGGAACTCGTATGAAAAATGAATCAATCAGCTTGAAATAAAGTATGCGGTGTTTGGTGTTTGAATGTTATTAAATTCATCTCGAGAAGAAAAATAACACTTAAACAAATTTGTATCCGTATCCATATTCATATTGTGTGTATATATACAGCTAAGATTTTGTTTTGATGTTATCGAATTTATCGCAATGTACGTATATTGAGCATCTCCAACAACTTCTAAAAATATGTTACTATTCTTATAACTTTGACAAAATCACAAAATTCCATCTCTAACAACTTGGTAAACCAACTTGTTATTTATTCCAAGTTTGTATCCAGCGGTGTCGCACGCGGATATATCCGCGCGCGGTGTAGGTTGCTATCGGTGATCGCATGGTGTAAGTTGCTATCGGTGATTTTTTCTCCCGCGGCGTCTCCTTTTTTCCCTTCCCGTGATTTTTTTCCATGCGAGGACTAGCTACCTGGTGGGTGATTTTTCCCATGTGATTTTTTCCATGCGAGGACTAGCGATTTTTTCATGCGATTTTTTTCCATGCGAGGACTAGCTACCTGGTGGGCGATTTTTCCCATGCAATTTTTTTTCCATGCGAGGACCAGCGATTTTTCCATGTGATTTTTTTTCATGCGAGGAAAGGCGCGCGACACCCACCTGGTGGGCCTTCTTTTTTCAGGTTTGCCAAGTTTGAATAGAAAATTGTTGGAGAGAGATTTTTTTGACTTGCCAAATAAACTTACAACTTACTAAACCATAAGATATAACAAGTCAATTTTTCTAAATTGTTAGAGATGCTGAATATGGTAAAATTTAGTTTGAGTTCATTCGTCTCTCCGTTCCGTCTATTTCTAAGACACATCCATGACAATGGTGAATCGTGAGTCACCAACGTTGTCCATTGAAGAATCATGGTCCCTTGTGTTTAGGCGATTAACGACAATACTAGGTCACTATGACTAATGTGTGTTTTCCAGAGGCAAAGTCATTAGAGTTAGGTCATAAGTGATGCTTATTGAATGGACTTAATGGATATTCATGCTCCCAAGATGGAAATCGTTTCGGTTGAAAGGATTGAGCTACAAGGTGAAAACTAGACTAGCTCTTAGGGTCATGAGGTGTGAGAAGGGCACTAAGTATAGACTACGGTTTTGTTTTTTCTTTGATCGTACTATAAATGGGGGTATGAGGTTAGTAGCTTGACCTAGGAGAGTTTTGGAATGTTGGTGTATGCACACTTGTCACAACTAGTCCTAGAGACCCTGCTAATAGCCCTTGAGATGGTAGGAGCAAAACCCCTAGAGAAGACTTAGTGAAAACAGTTGAAACAAGGGGAGAAAGAGGCTCCGGACCAGTCTGCCTAGGAGGCGTCGGACCAAGGAGAGTGGTCTGACGGTCCCTATCTTAGGCAAAGTTTCAGTGGGAAACCTTCGGACCACCTATCCATAAGGGCTCCAGACCATAGGTGAGTGGTCCGGAGGTCCCTGCCAGAGGAAGGAAGCCTCAGAGGAGGCTCCGAACTAGTCCGACGGTGTGGCCGTCCTCTAGTCCGACGCTCCAAGACAGAGAAGTTTTTTTGGATCCAGTAAGCACCCTGGCTCCGGACCTCTGCGTCGGACCAGGGCACCGGACTAAGGAGAGTGGTCCGGTGGTGCCGAGCTCAGCTGAGTCTTGAACACAGTGAGCACCCTGGCTCCGGACCTGAGCGTCGGACCAGGGCGTCGGACCATGACGAGTGGTCCGACGGTGCCTGCTTTCCAGTGAAGTTTGAACTGCGAGTGAGCTCCGGACCAGTCGCTATGGTCCGGTGGTGTGTGCTCCGGACTAGTCCGGTGCCTTCGCAGAAAAGGAAAAAAGCAAGAAACGGCTAGTTTTGGAGGTGGGGACTATTTATAGTTGCCCTCTTCATCCTTGAGAGCTCTCTTGGCCATTGTTTCACCTGAGGCACCTTTGAGAGAGTTCTTGGAGAGCCAAGTGCCTAGTGAGGGAGAGATTAGAGAGAATTCATCTTGTTCTTCCCCACTAGAGTGATTAGGAGTGACTTGTGTGCATCCATCCACCTTCCTAGCCTTGAGTTGGTCAAGTGAAGGTCTTGTGCTTGTTACTCTTGGTGTTCGACAGCACCTAGATGGTTTGGTGGTGTTCGGAGGAAGTGATCACCGGAAGATTGTCGGCGGCTCTTCTCCAAGCTTCGGTGATCGGTTGTGGGTGATTCACCGAGCCGGAGTGGCAAAGAATCAGCCCATAGAGAGCACTCTACCCTTGCGCGGGTAGAGGGGGAGCTATACCTTGCGAGGTGCTCCAACGAGGACTAGAGGGGGGTGTCGACACCTCGATACCTCGGGAAAACATCGCGTGTCACCAATTCTCTATCCTTAGCTCTTTACATTTTTTTACCTTTCCGTTGTGTTCTTTCATTTCCTACTAGAATTATTTAGGTTGTCTTTCCTTTCATTGGCTTGCTATTGCTTTCTAGTTAGGATACACATTGCGGTAGGCACTAGGGGGTGATTGGCATCACTAGGTTTTAATATTTCTTTAGAAATTTAAAAGAAGCCCAATTCACCCCCCTCTTGGGCATCTAGATCCTTTCAATTGGTATCAGAGCAAGGTTGCTCTCAAATTAGGCTTTACCTCCTAGAGCAAGATGTCCCATGGGGATGGACCGCCACCCATGTTTGATGGGGATGATTTTCCTTATTGGACAGTGCGGATGGAGGCCTACCTTGAGGCCGTGGATCTCGGTGTGCACAAAGCCGCTACCATAGGTGGCACCGTGTTTGCCGAGGATCCCTTCTTTGAGAAGAACAATGCCAAGGCAAAGAACATTCTTTTCCGTGACATTAGAAAGGATGTGTTTAACCGTGTGCAGAATTGCAAAACTGCTAACGATGTTTGGACAAACATTTGTGCGCTACACGAAGGGACCAAGTGTGAGCGTGAGGAACGCTACCATTTGGTCATGGCTAAGTTGAACTCCTTTACTATGATTACTAATGAGAATGCTAATGAGATGTACTCACATCTTAATATTCTTGTAGAGGAGTTGAATGGACTTGGGCTCAACCAAATGGCGCCGGGCGATGTGGTACGCATGATCTTGTGTGTCTTGCCAATTGATAAGTATAGCCACATCGTCACGGTGCTTCACCAAGGAGACCTCTCCGTCGCTACACCAACTCAAGTCTTGGGCAAGATCAATGCTCATGAGATGTACATGAAGATTGGTGATGGTAGCTCTTCATCCTCTTCCAAGAAGAAGGAGAAGGAGGAGAAGAAAGACTTGGCTCTCAAGGCATCTTCCAAGGAGAAGTGCAAGATTCAATATGTCATTGAGAGCGCAAGTGAAGAAGAGGATGATGAAGACAACATCGCCCTCATGGTGAGGAAGACCACCAAGATGTTGAAGAGGCTAAACAAGAGTGGAGTCAACTTTGACTCAAAGAAGAATAAATTCTTCACAAGCACCTCAAGGAAGCCAATCTCCCAAATAAAGTGCTACAATTGTGGCAATCTTGGTCACCTAGCTCATTCTTGCCCTGAAGAGAATAAAGACAAGTTCAAGAACTTCAGGAACAAGAACAAGTTCAAGAAGAACAAGGGAGGCAATGATGACTCTAGTGATGATGACAAGAAGCAAGACAAGCCATACAAGAAGAAGACCTTCAACTTTCACAAGGTGAAGAAAGATGGCAAGGCTTACATTGTGGGTGATTGGCTCACCGACATTGAGGACTCTAGTGCCTCCTCCGATGATGAGAGTGTAGATGAGAAGGTGGCCGCTTTGGTGATTGGTTCTTCCCTTTCACCGCCACCTCTTCCTTCATCACCGAGCTCATCCTCTACACACCTATGCCTCATGGATAAAGGTGACAAGAAGGTAAAAATAGAGGATGGTGATGATAGTGGTGACTCTAGTGTCAATGATAGTGACGATGAAGAAGCACCTTCCTATGATGAGCTAATTAAAATTTGCAACAAGTATGCTAGCATCATAAGGAAGTACAAAGGTAAAAATGACAAGCTACTTGAGATCAAAGGAAACTTGCATGATAAGCTTGACACCTTGACTAGTGCTAATGATGATTTGAAGCTTGAGATTAATTCTCTCACATCTAGCACTAGGGAGCTCAAAGCCTCTCTTAAGCAAGCTAATGATAAACATGATAATCTTGAGAGATCAACACAAGAGCTCCACACAAGGTATAACTTGCTAAAAGATGACTACAAAAATGTGAAGCAAGAACATGGCACACTAGTGGTAGCAAATGAATTGCTCAATCAAGATCTTGCTACATATGTTGCTACTAACCCGTGTGCTAAGTGTGATAGTGCTACCTCTTGTGATATCTTGATTGATGATGTGGCTCTTGAGAAAAGTGCCAAGTGCAAGGGCAAGAGGGTTGTTGAAGCCGACAAGTATGATGACTGTCAAGATGAGAGATGAAAACTCCAAGCTAAAGGAAGAGATAATCACTCTCAAGTCTAACAATCCTATTGTCATCAAGCCGGCTCAAGAAGAAGACAAGGATGATATCACCTTGATCACCTCTCTAAGAGAATAAATTGTCAAGCTCAAGAATGACAAGACAAATCTTACAAGTGGCTTTGAGAAGTTCACCAAGGGTCACAACCTTCAAAGTGAGCTTTTGATGAGCACCGTCATGAAGAATGACAAGACCGACACTGGGTTCAAGGAGAACCAAATCATGAAGGCAAAGGTCGAGATTGAGGCCAAGAATTATTACAAGAACAAGTACAACGGCTACAATCAAGAGTACTCAAAGCCCAAGCCAATAAGATGCTTTGAGTGTGGTCAAGTAGGTCATTTCGCTTATGATTGCAAGACTCAACTACCCAAGACCTTGCCCAAGCACACAAGGCCATTTGCTCATCATGCTCACTATGTCATCAAGAAGGACCACAAGGGTAGACCACTAGTAGTATTCCTTGGTCCACCAGTGAAGAACAAGCCTAGAGTTATTTGGGTTGCAAAGGAAATGGTTACCAAGGCAATGGGGCCCCGCTTTGAGTGGGTTCCCAAACAACAAGCTTAACTCCAAGTGCTTGTGTGTAGGTGAACTACAAGACCGGTGGAAGTCATTGGGTGATCGATAGTGGTTGCACTCAACATATGACCGGTGACTCCCGGATGTTCACCACACTTGATGAATAATGTGAAGGGCAAGACAAGATTACCTTTGGGGACAATTCAAAAGCCAAAGTTGAAGGTCTAGGAAAAGTGGCAATCTTCAATGATCAATCAATATCAAATGTCTTGCTAGTTCAATCACTAAGCTTCAACTTGCTTTCCGTGGGTCAACTTTGTGATCTTGGATTCCATTGTCTATTCACTCCAACCGAGGTGATTGTGACCAAGATTGAAGATTCATCAATGGTATTCAAAGGGTTTCGGCACAACAACCTCTACTTAGTGGATTTCACCTCAAATGAAGCCGAGTTGCAAACATGTCTATTCTCCAAGAGTTCTTTGGGTTGGCTTTGGCATAGAAGAATGGCTCATGTAGGCATGTCAACTTTGAAGAAACTTGTCAAGAAGGAGATGGTTAGAGGTGTAAAGGATGTGGTGTTTGAGAAGGACAAGTTGTGTAGTGCATGTCAAGCTGACAAGCAAGTTTCCAACACCCATCCCACTAAAGCATTCATGTCAACCTCAAGAGTCCTAGAGATACTCCACATGGATTTATTTGGACCTACCACCTATGTAAGCCTTGGAGGAAATCTCTTTTGCTTAGTGGTAGTTGATGACTACTCTAGGTACACTTGGGTGTTCTTTCTTCAAGACAAGAGTGAAACTCAAGATATCTTCAAGAAGTTTGCAACAAGGGAACAAAATGATTTTGAAGTGAAGATCAAGAAGATAAGAAGTGACAATGACACCGAGTTTGTCAACACACAAGATTGAAGACTATTGTGATGAAGTGGGGATCAAGCATGAGGTATCCGCCACATATACTCCACAACAAAATGGTGTTGTAGAGAGGAAGAACCGGACACTCATAACTCTAGCAAGGTCTATGCTTGATGAGTACAACTGTCAGTGTTATGACCCGGGGGTCAAGTCCACCAACGAGTAAATTTGTATATCGCGTGCTCCGTCTCTCAGACGTGATGCAAGATGGACACAAGGTTTATCCTGGTTCGGGCAAAAAAGGCCCTACGTCCAACGGGGGAGGATGACTTGTATTATCTCGCACTCAAAACGTGCTCGTACAGGGGGGGGTACAAGCTGTGTTACACGGGGTTGCTCAGAGTGAGCTGCGGTCTAAGGCAAGCGGGTCTGCCCTAGGCTACGGGTTTGCCACCTGAGGGGTCGATCGAGTGGCAGGGTGTGTATTCGTGGAGTGTGAGAGTCTGAACTGAAGTCTCGGAGATTTCAGGATCCAGCCAGCGAAAGAGAGATCCGTCCTTCCTTTTTCTTCTTCCTCGGCGTCCCCTTTTATAGACCAAGGGGAGTCCGAGGGTACAGGGTCCTAACTGTGGCAGTATGGGTGGCGTGTCCGAGGCGCAGCGTTGGCGGAGAGACGTTGAGCACTGTGGCGGCATGGCCTTCCTGTCCTTCTTGCGTCCCTGGTCATGGTGGCAGTGGAAGTCGCCGCGGCACAGCGTCCACAGACGGGCACGAATCCCACGGCTGAAGCGGGACGGGGCGGATGGGACGGTCCCCATACTGGAGTTGTTGGAGAGAGGGGTCGAGCCCTCCGGTCGAGGGAGGGGTCGATCCCTGCGTGGCTCTGTCGCATTCCCGAAATCGTCGTCGAGGGCCGCACTGTTCACTTTCCGAGGGGTACTGCTGGAGTCCGTACTCGCGTAGTGGCGACAGTGGCGGCACAGTTGACAGGAATCGGGGACTTGACGGGGAGTTGGCGGATTTGACAGCGGATGTGGGCGCCCATGTCGTTAGGTGGTTTCACTTTAACCCATGCCGGGAGCAGTTGGGTTAATCGAGCCTCTCGTCCGGGGGTCGTCCGTTCGACCCCTGGTCCGTCGCTCATCGTCGAGGTATGGTCGGAGCACAGACGGGGTCGGACCAGAGACGGGGTCGGAGAGGTCGAGGTAGAGGTCGTTCGTTCGACCCCTCGTCCGTCCTTCGTTCGTCGAGGTGGTGGCCAGGGGTCATTCGCTCGTCCCCTCGGTCCGTCATTTATCATCGAGGTAGGAGCCGGGGGGTCGTTCGTCCGACCCCCAGTCCATCATTTATCGTCGAGGTAGGAGCCGGGGGGTCGTTCGTCCGACCCTCGGTCCGTCTCTTGACGTCGAGGTGGGGGCCGAGGGGTCGTTCGTCCGACCCTCGGTCCGTCATTTATCGTTGAGGTAGGAGCCGGGGGGTCGTTCGTCCGACCCTCGGTCCGTCTCTTGACGTCGAGGTGGGGGCCGAGGGTCGTTCGTCCGACCCCTCGTCCGTCATTCGGCGTCGAGGTGGCCGTCGAGGTGGGCCGGCCCGTGACTTGTTGCTGCAGCTGGTGTAGAGGGGGCCCTCGAGCGATGGGCCATGCCTTACTGAGCAGTGGGCTGGTTCCTGCCTTAAAAATAGTTGCTATGTTTAGCATTAATTTATCGAAGGGTTTAGGGTACCCCTTACCTTCGTACCCGATAGTAGCCCCCGAGGTCCCAGAGGAGTGATTTAGAACTCCTCTGGGGGCTATGATACACGTTTTCTCGAAGGGAGTAAGGATTGCCCAGAGGTTTTGTCCTTGGCCTGCAGGGTTAGTGCAAGGTTCGATTCTCCGTGGGGTGCGCGCGAGCGCACCCCGCGGGGGTAGCCCCCGAGGCCCCAGAGGAGTGATTAAGAACTCCTCTGGGGGCTATAATATGTTGTATCGAGGGGTTTTTTAAGGATACCTGGAGGCGTGGCACCCTGTCGAGGGGTCGATTCCATCCCTTTCCCTGAAAAGAGAAGCGTTCGAGGGCGGCTGTCGAACCCTACCGAGGGCCAGCCTTCGCTCCCTCGAGCACCACTGGAGTCAGAGCGCCCCGCCCGAGAGGTCGACTCTGTCTGCCAGGTCACGAGTTTTTCGACCCTCTTTCGTCGAGAGGTGCCGTGCGTAGTCGGGCCCTCGAGCCCTCGAATGGCTAGGCCTTCACTACCTCATAGCGTCCTTCCCACGGATCCTTGCGTTCGGATTGTGGGGTGAAGAGCATCGTGCTATCCTCGTTAGGACGAGCCCGAAGTCCTTGGTGAGGTGTTCTCGGGCATGAGTCCATTAGAAATGGTGCCCAGTACGGGTAAAAATCCGAGTGAGAACACGTGCCCCATTCGATAGGGGTCGACTAGTGGCCCGGAGGCGTTCTCATTGTTAAGCAAGCCGTACGGCTTACTAAGCACGACCATGTGGATCACCAAGGTGCCAACCCCATTCGATAGGAGTTGGTGGCTCGATGCCTCCCAGCGTAGGGATCCTTAGGTGTTCCTAGGTATGCCTCGGATATGTCCCAGGGAGCCTCGAGAGTTCGTTCTCGAGCTAGGGGCACGCACCTGGCCTCCCCGGTACATCCCTGACTCGCGTACTCGAGGGCGGCTGTTGAACTCCGTTCGTGGAGCCAGCCTTCGCTCCCTCAAGATTTGGGGGTGGACCGGAGTCCGTTAACCATGGGTCCTTCCTGACCTTAGGTACTCGAGGGTGGCTGTCGAACCCTATGTAAGGGCCAGCCTTCGCTCCCTCAAGATTTGACGGATGGTTCGTCATCCGACGCTATCCTCAGGAGGAGGAGTCCTGCCTTGTGGACCGCCGAGGGGAAAAGCAGGTGGTTGTTGTATTGAACTTGGGGGCATACCTGTGCTGGAGCTCTCGAGGGAGGCTGTCGAACCCACGGACGGGCCAGCCTTTATCCCTTCGAGGCCATGGAATGAACTGGAGTCGACGACCCGAGGCCTCGTCAGGCCTCGGGTACTCGAGGGGGGCTATCGAGCCCGTTCGTGGGCCGGCCTTTGTCCCCTCGAGATTTTGGGGTGGACCGAAGTCCTAACCCGAGGTCATTTCTGGCCTCGGGTACTCGAGGGTAGCTGTCGAACCCTCTTTTGAGGGCCAACTCTCGCTGCCTCAAGATTCCTTACCCTCGAAGATAACGCTTCCGGTCGCGCGCCTTTTTAGGTGATATCCGTTCAGCGCAACAGTGGCGGGTGCAGGGCGGAGTGCGGCGCGGAGCCCGACGATGGGACGGAACGCCTTATCCTAGAGGAATACGAGGAAGGGAGTACAGGCGAATTAAATGCGGAGATTCTCTTGCCTGTTTGCCGGATCCGTCCGTTGGCCTCCCGCGTATAAGTAGCGATGGTGAGGAGTCGGGTGTTCTTTCCGCACACTTGCCTTCCTCGCCTCCTTGCCTTCGTCTTCCTTGCCTCCTTCTCCCCGCTACTGCCTTAGGCATCCCGCGAGCCGAAACTCTGCGCAAGCGAGAGAGAGAGAGATAGGGAATGTACCGTCCGCCCCTAAGTCTGAGCGAACCACCGTCCCCAGTCCCATGGCCAAGTTCAGCCTCGTCGGCCCTGATGACTGGCCCGCATCCTCGGTGACCGCCTCGCACCTGGCGGGGTTGGTGGAGAGCGGCCTCCTCCGGCCTATCACCTCGATGGAGCGTCCGGAGTGGGTGCTGCTGTCGCCAGACCACGCCGAGCCCAACCCGCCGGAGGGGTACATGGTGTCCTTCAAGATTTTTCACCGGGCGGGACTAGGAGCCCCGCCCAGCCGTTTTCTGCGCGCGCTTCTCCACCACTACGACGTGGAGCTCCAGCACCTCACCCCCAATGGCGTCTGCCAGGTGGCGGTCTTTGCCGCGGTGTGCGAAGGCTACCTTGGGATCGAGCCCCACTGGGAGCTGTGGCTCCACATCTTCAAGGCAAGCATCTTCCACGCCTCGATCGACAAGGGCACCCGCCGGATGGTTAGGGCCGGGTGCTGCTGCATCTCCGTCAAGCGGCCGGGGTGCTGGATCCCGGGGAAGTTGTCATCGAGCCACTCCGGATGGCACTCCGGGTGGTTCTACCTGAGGAATGACGACGATCTGCTCCCGGGTACACCGGGAGGACGATCGACGCGCAGCCAAACTGCTGGGGGTACGGCATCCCGACGAACAAGCAGTCCCGCCTCAATAACTTGCTGGATGCGCTTAGGCGTCTGAAGGAGGAGGGGCTCACGGCAGAGATTGCCGCGTCGGCGTTCCATCGGCGGCGGGTCGTGCCACTGATGGCCCGACCCCTCCGCATCGACGAGATGGGTCCGGGGGTTGACCTCTCGGGCTGTCTCCTCACCGAAGACGATCTTACCCCGGACAGGGTGGTCCGCCGCGTCCGCCGTTTCTTCGCGGGGTCGTTCGCCGCCAAGATCCCCATGAAGCCAGACGAGGGGTGCTTCGAGCTGGTATGGTTCTCTCCTCTTATTAGAGTTCTCGCGTTCGCCCTTTCCGTCTTTTTGCCCGTGTCTGAACGCCTCGCGTTCCGCAGGGGAACGTATCCTTCCGACCCTCGCCTCCGCCGGTGAAGGAGGACCGGGCCGCAAAGCAGGCGAGGCGCCTTCAGGCGGAGAAGCAGAAGGTGGACAAGGACAAAGCCAAGGAGGCCACGGCTAAGAGGGCCCGGGAGAACGAGGCGAGGGAACAGCGCCGGGCCCGACAGAGGCGTGAGGGCCTCCCTGAGGAGTTGTCGCCCTTGGAAGAGGAGGATGAGGAGGAGGAGGACGAGGAGGAGGTGAACTGGAGCGATGTGGAGGAGGAGACGACGCCTGAACAGGCGGCCGTTGAAACCGGCGGAGGGGAGGGGTCGACCTCTAGGTCGGCCCCTACCGTCGAAGCTGAGCCACGGGGGGAGCACCCCGTGGCTTCTCGGGATGAAGTGCCGCGGCAGACGCGCGGGCAGGCATCGCGATCCCCGTCGGGGGGTCGATCGAGCGAGCCCCCGACGCCTGCCGCGTCGAGTGCACGGGCGTCGGGCTTGTCGGCGCAGGTGGAGACCGGCAAGGGGACGACGGTGGCGCCGCCGGCCCCTGCCCAGGAGACGGTGCCGAGAGCCGCCTCGACCCTCGACCCCCGGGTGGCGGTGCTCAAGAGTTCGACCAGCCCGACGGTCGCCGGGCAGAAACTCCGGGCCCCAAGGGGGTAAGTCGCCTTCGAGGGTGTTGTCCGTATTTTTCTTTTTGTTGATAATGACCTGTGCTCATCATTGTGCACGGGTCTCTTTCTCAGGTCGAAGCGCTCGCAGGGAGACGCGTCCTTCGCCCCTGCCAAGAAGCTGAAGGTGGGGGCCGCGGTCCAGGCAGCCGCCGAGGCTGGTCCTGCTGCTCCGCCCTCTTCGACGCTCACACCCTGAGGCGGCATTGGCGGCCAAGGCCCGGGAGGCGATGGAGCGGGGGACAGCGCGGGGTGCCTCGGTGTCTGCTTAAACGGCCGAGGAGACGGGCCTGCCTGCGGGGGTCACGGAAGCGACGGTCGCGGCGCCTGCGCGGCCGTTGGAAGGAGCCGCACCCGGCGCCCCTAGGGGTGCAGGGCCTTCGTCGACAGTGGTTGCGGCCGAGGTGGTGGAGGTGGTCGGGCCCTAGGCCCCCGTGAACGAGGAGGAGGCTCCGGCTCACCCAACGCCGGGGCGTTGGCCCGAGGGCCTAGCTGCGCTGGAGGCTTGACTCCGGCTCGAGCGTGAGGGCACGACTGCCGACGCACCCGAGGGCCCTTCGTCGACGCTGGGGCTCGAGGAGGAAGGTGGGGTCAAGCGGCCCGATGCAACACCCGCGCCAGCGCAGGGCGGGATGTTGATGGAGCCCACCCCCGCCGAGGTGGACGAGATGGTGGCCGAGCTGGTGGGCTCGGCGGAGACGACCACCGTCGCGGTCCCTCGGGCGGAGCCGGGGGTGGGTCGGCCTTCCCTCGAGGCTGGGGGGCCGTCATCTCGAGGTAAGCCGTGCTTCGACTTACTCGAGACGCAGTGGGTTTGCATTGCTGGGTGCTAATTTTTCCGAGTCTTTCACCGCGCAGGGCCGTTCTACCGGCCGGGGTTTCCTTCGTCTGGTGGCGACGGCTCGGCGGGGCCGTCTACGTCCTCGCGGGGTGGCCCTGAGGACGGGAGAGGACAGGCGGAGGAGCTCTCCCCCCTCTCTGCTTGGCGAGAGGAGGTCGAGCGGCGCGGGGGTCCCGCCGCCGTGCGCCAGGGCGTCACGCGGACGGTCGAAGAGAGGATCGCTGCCCGCAGCGTGGCCTGGGGCCAGGAGGTTCTAGAACTGGCGGACCCTCAAGACCCCGAGCGGCTCTTCCTCACGCTTGACGACCAGGCCGAGCTCCGACGTTGGGAGTACGTCGAGGAGTATCGGGCCTGGTTTGAGCACTCGGTACGCCGCGCCGCGGAGGTCGCCGCCATGGACATACGCCAGGGGATGGAGGTGGGTTTCTCTCTCCCTTAGATTTTACTTGGAATATCCGATCACTGTTTGCTGACGGTTTTCCCTTTTATCGTCGTCAGGCGCTGCGGGTGAGGTCTTACGAGAAGTCCCAGTACATTCTCCGGGTACAAGGACAACTCTCGACCCTTCGTGCCTCGCTGGATAGGGCGGAGGATGGGGCCACCCGCGCGAGGGCTGAGGCGGCAGCCGTCCGGGAGGATGCCGAATCCAAGGTCGCCCACGCGAGGGCCGGCTATGAGGCCATTCAGAAGGAAGCCTAGGTGGCCCTGCAGTCGGCCCAGACGAAGCTCGACCTCGCCCTTCAGTCCTCTATCACCGTTGGGCAGGAACGGGATGCCGCCCTCGAGGCCAAGCGCCAGGCCGAGGAGGAGGCCGCCCGGGCGACTGAGAGCGTTCGAGGGCTCCGGGGAGACCTTGACGCCATCTCCCGTGAGCGCGACACGCTGGCCGCCTCGGAGGAGAAGGCTCGGACACGCGCGACCTCCCTGGGCGTGGTGGCCATGAATCAGAAGAGGGCCCTCGATGATGCAGGCAAGACCATCGAGGGCCTCGAGGCCAAGGTCAGGGAGGTCGAGCAGGCCTATGCCACCCTGGACGCGCATGCCCAAGGTAAGTGTTTCGAGAGTGTTGCAGAGTCTGTCCTACCTCGACCCTCTTTCTGTTCTTTTGAGTTTGATCGTGTTGCGTGCTTGTTTTGGCAGAGCTCGCAGTGGATAAAGCCCGCGCCCACGAGGACCTGAACAGCCTCCAGTGCCTCCTCGGGACTGAGGCGAACCTCAACACGAAGCTCGCGGACGACCTCTCGGTCAAGCCGGAGCCGGAGGTCGAGGGCGATGCTCGGGGGGACTCCCTGCTGCGCCGCTTCTACTCCATGACGCGGGGGGTGACGGAGAACGTCCGTGCCGCCCTAGATGTGGGCGTGAAGCGGGCCCTCGCAGTCGTCAACTCGCTCTACGACGTAGACCTCAACCTCGTTGTCGACGGGTTCGCCACCGACCCGAGGATGACCGAGGAGGAGAACGACGCGAAGTGCTAGGAGTTGATGGATCACGCAGAGGTGCCTGGAGGCCAGCTGGCGAAACTCTTCGAACCCGAGGTGATCCCCTCGGCGGACGAAGAGGGCGCTGAGTAGCCCTCGGAAGGTGTTGATGAGCCAACGGGTGATGCCCAACTTCCTGCGTTGCTTCTTGAGGACGGCGACCCCCTCGAAGAGTAGTCCTGGGCCTGCGAGCCACATCTGGACAAGAAGGTCCATGTAATAGTTAGGACCTTGTATTGATACAATGCCAAGCCCCCGAGGGCTTTTTGTGTATAAAGCATTTTGATCGAGATACACAGTTATTTTTGTTTTTTCGAGCTCTTTCTGCCTTTCTTTGCCTGAGTCGATGCCTGTGAACTAAGTGTTGGACGCACGCTCGTATCCCTGGAAGGGGGGTGGCGAGCGGGGATACCGTTGCCCTGGGGCGTAGGTGAGTCCCTGGCTCGACGACACCCGCGACCCTTAAGGAGTTCGAGGCGCCTTTGCTTAGTTATGAAGCGTACTCGAGGGAAAGAATGAGAGGGAGAGTCGAGTTTCGAAAAAACGTTCGAGTTTTTCGGGGACTTAGGAGGGGGTGCCCCCCCTGTTAGCCCCCGAGGGAGGCTCGACTTTGCTGGGGCAAAGTCGAGGCTACCTTAGTGCTGTAGACGGGTGCGTCTCGTTATTTCTACTTCTCGAGCTCTCTCTGCTTTTCTTCGCCTGAGTCGACGCTTGTGAACTAAGTGTTCGACGCACGCTCGTATCCCTGGAAGGGGGGTGGCGAGCGGGGATACCGTAGCCCTGGGGCGTAGGTGGGTCCCTGGCTCGATGACACCCTCGACCCTTAGGGAGTTCGAGGCGCCTTTACTTAGTTATGAAGCGTACTCGAGGCGAAGATCGAGAGGGAGAGTCGGGTTTCGAAAAAAACGTTCGAGTTTTTCGAGGGCTTAGGAGGGGGGTGCCCTCTTGTCAGCCCCCGAGGGGAGCTCGACTTTGTCGGGGCAAAGTCGAGGCTACCTTCGAGCTGCGAACGAATGTGAAATGTGTTTCGAGAACATTTTATTCATTCGAGGATTTGTACATAAATGCGAAAACGTACAAGGCCCTGAGGCCTCAGGGATAGAAGCGACGTAGCTGTTCGATGTTCCACGCGTTGGTGAAGAACTCGCCCTTCTCGTTCTTCAGCTTGTAAGTGCCGGGCTTCAGCACCTCTGCCACAATGAAGGGTCCCTCCCACGGTGGTGTCAACTTGTGACGCCCCTTGTTGATTTGTCGACGGCGCAGAACGAGGTCGCCAACGTTGAGGTTCCTTTTGCGCATGTTTTTGTCGTGGTAGCGCCGCAGCGTCTGCTGGTACCGTGCCGACTTGAAGAGGGCCGCATCACGGGCTTCCTCGAGCTGGTCGAGGGAGTCCTCTCGGGCTACCGTATTGGCTTGCTCGCTATAGGCTTTTAGTCGAGGGGACCCGTACTCGAGGTCAGTGGGGAGGACGGCCTCGGACCCATAGACCAAGAAGAATGGGGAGAACCCCGTGGCTCGACTCGGTGTCGTTCGGAGACTCCATAGCACAGCGGGCAGCTCGTCGACCCATCTCCTTCCATGTCTGTTCAGCCGGTCGAAGATCCTCGGCTTGAGGCCCTGCAACACCATACCGTTGGCTCGCTCGACTTGACCGTTAGTTCGAGGGTGGGCGACTGCGGACCAATTCACCCTGATGTGGTGTTGGTCACAGAAGTCCAAGAACTTTTGGCTGGTGAACTGCGTGCCGTTGTCGGTGATGATGACATTGGGGACCCCAAAGCAATGGATGATGTCTGTGAAGAACAGGACGGCTTGTCGAGACTGGATGTTGGCGATGGGTCGAGCTTCGATCCACTTCGATAATTTGTCGATAGCCACGAGGAGGTGAGTGTGGCCACCCTTGGTTCTTTTCAGGGGGCTGACCATGTCGAGCCCCCATACTGCGAACGACCAAGTTATGGGTATCATCTGAAGAGCTTGGGCGGGTAGGTGGGTCTACTTGGCGTAGAACTGGCATCCCTTGCAAGATCGAACGAGTTTGGTGGCGTCGTTGACAGCGGTCGGCCAGTAGAAGCCCTGTTGAAAGGCACTTCCTACCAGCGTTCTCGGCGCCGCGTGGTGGCCACAAGCTCCCGAGTGTAGATCCTTCAGCAATGCCCTCCCCTCCTCGAGGGTGAGGCAGCGTTGAAGTACACCCGACGAGCTTCGTCGATATAGTTTGCGGCCATCCCCGTATAGGACGTAGGTTTTGGCACGTCGAGGTACACAACAGGCTTCCGTGTGATCTTCCGGGAGTTCGCCTCGCGTCAGGTACTCGAGGTAAGGTGTGCGCCAATCCGTCGGAGGGGTTGGCGCTGCGACGGCCCCGTCGATCTCCATGACCTCTCCCCCGCTCGAGGGGGGATGGGTCGAGGGGGGTGGGTCGACCCCTTGCTCGAGGGCGGGAGCCCCCGAGTCCAGGTCAACGGACGACGTGTGCAGATCCCTCGAGAAGATGTCGGGAGGGACCGTGCCTCGAGTAGACGCGATTTTGGCCAGCTCGTCGGCGGCTTCGTTGTACTGACGGGCTACGTGGTTGAGCTCGAGGCCGTAGAACTTGTCCTCGAGCCTTCGGACCTCCTTGCAGTAGGCTTCCATCTTAGGGTCGTGGCAGCTCGAGTCTTTCATCACTTGGTCGATCACCAACTGAGAGTCCCCTCGCACGTCGAGGCGTCGAACCCCGAGCTCGATGGCGATGCGCAGGCCGTTAACAAGGGCCTCGTACTCGGCGACGTTGTTGGAGGTGGGGAAGTGGAGGCGGATGACATAGCGCATATGGACCCCTGAGGGTGATATGAATAACAATCCGGCGCCTGCTCCCGTCTTCATCAACGACCCGTCGAAGTACATGGTCCAGAGCTCGCTCTGAACCTGCGCTGGGGGTAGTTGGGTGTCGGTCCATTCTGCAACGAAATCTGCCAGTACCTGAGACTTGATAGCCTTCCGAGGGGCGTAGGAGAGGGTCTCCCCCATGAGCTCGGCGGACCACTTGGCGATCCTTCCCGATGCCTCCCGGTTCTGGATTATCTCTCCGAGGGGGAAAGATGAAACCACAGTGACCGGGTGGCCCAGGAAATAGTGTTTGAGCTTACGCCGAGTGAGGACGACCGCGTACAGCAGCTTCTGGATGTGGGGGTACCTCGTCTTGGTCTCGGAAAGGACCTCGCTCACGAAGTAGACAGGCCTCTGAACCGGCAGGGCGTGTCCTTCCTCTTCCCTCTCGACCACTATGACCGCGCTGACTACCTGGGTAGTTGCTGCGACATAGAGCAGGAGGGGCTCGGCCGGACTCGGGGGTACCAAGACCGGGGGCGAGGTGAGCAAGGCCTTGAGCCTCGAGAGCGACTCCTCGGCTTCGGCGGTCCACGCGAAGTGTTCCGTCTTCTTCAGGAGGCGGTAAAGGGGTAGGGCCTTCTCTCCGAGCCTCGAGATGAAGCGACTGAGGGCGGCGAGGCACCCAGTAACCCTTTGCACGCTCTTGAGGTCGTTGATCGGGCCCATCCTCGTGATGGCGGTTACCTTCTCGGGATTGGCCTCAATGCCGCGCTGGGAAACTATGTACCCTAAGAGCATGCCTCGAGGGACCCCGAAGACACACTTCTCAGGATTTAGTTTTATGCGATTAGCCCTGAGGCACCCAAACGCGATCTCGAGGTCTCCGACCAGGTTTCCGACTGTTTTGGACTTGACCACGATGTCATCGACGTAGGCCTCGACGGTCGGCCCTATGTGTTTCCCGAAGATGTGGAGCATGCATCGCTGGTAGGTGGCCCCGGCGTTTCGCAAGCCGAAGGGCATGGTGAGGTAGCAAAACATGCCGAAGGGAGTGATGAAGGAGGTCGCAAGCTGATCGGACTCCTTCATCTTTATTTGGTGGTAGCCGGAATACGCATCAAGGAAGCAGAGGGTTTCGCATCCCGAAGTGGAATCTACTATTTGATCGATACGTGGTAAAGGAAAAGGAACTTTGGGACACGCTTTATTTAGACTAGTGTATTCTACACACATCCTATCCTTCCCATTCTTTTTCTTTACAAGCACGGGATTAGCTAACCACTCGGGATGATGCACCTCCTTGATGAATCCGGCCTTCAAAAGCTTGTCGAGCTCCTCCCCGCTGATCCTGCGCTTCTCCTCGTCGAAGCGGCGCAGGCGTTGCTTCACCGGTTTGGACCCAGCTCGGACGTCCAAGGAGTGCTCGGCGACCTCCCTCGGAATGCCCGACATATCCGAGGGACTCCATGCGAACACGTCGGCATTCGCACGGAGAAAATCGATGAGCACTGCTTCCTATTTGGGCTTGAGGGTGGCGCTGATCGTCAGCGCCTTCCCATCCGCGAGGCCGGGGTCGAGCGGGACGGTCTTCGTGTCTTCCGCCGGCTTGAAGTTGCCAGCATGTCGCTTGGGGTCGGGGATCTCTCCGGTCAAGTCATCGAGGGCTGCGAGGATTGCCGAATCTTCACGGGCCTCGGCTTTCTCCACGCACTCGACGTCGCAGTCGTATGCGTGCTCGTAGGAGGTGTCGACGGTGATGACCCCCGAGGGCCCCGGCATCTTGAGCTTGAGGTAGGTGTAGTTTGGGACCGCCATGAACTTGGCGTATCCCGGTCTACTAATCATGGCGTGGTAGGTGCCTCTCCACGCGACCACCTCAAAGGTCAGCTCTTCCTTTCGAAAGTTCGAGGGGACGCCGAAACAGACCGGTAGCTTGATGCGGCCGATCGGGAGCGCCTTCTTCCCCGGGACGATCCCGTGGAACCCCCCCGCGCTGGGCAGGAGCATGGTCCTCGGGATCCCTAGGAGGTTGAGGCTGCTCCCCCCATCCATGAGTACCTTGGTGAGGCGGGTGTTGAGGATGATTGGGCCGACGACGAGCGGGTAAGCCCCTGCGTTGGGGATGTGCTCGGGGTGGTCGTCCTGATCGAAGGTGATCGGCGTATGGGACCAATCGAGGTACCACGGAGCCTGGGCTCGAACGGAAAAAACTTCTCGACGCTCCCTCTTGCGCTGGCGCGTGGTGAGGCGAGTCGAGGGTCCCCTGTAGATCATGTAGCAGTCGTGGATTTCGGGGAAGCCTCCTTTTTTGACATCGCCCCTGACGTGGGCGTCACAGGGTGGGTCTTCTTTGCCGTCATCTCTCCTGAAGCCAGGAGGGACGAAGTGCTTTCGGAGCATGCGGCAGTCCTCGAGGCGGTGGTTGGCCGGCCCCATATGATAGGGGCAAGGCTCCTTCAACATTTTATCGAAGACGCCCCCATCGGGAGGGGGCCCTCGAGTCTTCTTCTTGTCTGCCGCAGCGACAAGGTCATCGGGCTCGTCGTCGTGCTCGACGTTGGGCTCGATGTTGCGTCGGCCCGGTTGGTTCTTCTTCTTCTTATTCTTCTTTCTTCCGGCCGCCATTGCCGTCGTTGTTCCTTCTGGGCCCGTTGTTCTTCCTGGGCCCGTCGTCCGAGCCTCCGGGCTCATCTGCCTTGCCTTTCCCCTTCCCTGGGGGTATCTGGAAGAACATGCCAACGACCTCTTCGCTAGCTGCGTAGTTGGCGATGACGTCCATGAGCTCGTTGGCGGTCTTGGGGGTGTTTCGCCCCAGCTCCTGCACCAACTCCTTGCAGGTTGTCCCGGCGATGAACGCCATGATAACCTCGTGGTCGAAGATGTGGGTCAGTGCGGTACGCTGCTTCGAGAATCGGCGGGTGAAGGCGCGGAGGGTCTCCCCTGGCTTTTGCTTGCAGCTGCGAAAGTCCCAGGGGTTGCCTGGTCGCTCGTAGGTGCCCTTGAAGTTGCCCTCAAAGATCCGGACCAGGTCTGGCCAGTCTTGGATCAAGTCCGGGGGCAGCTCTTCGAGCCACCTTCGGGCGGTGTTCGGAGAGGAACAGTGGAAGTTGCCGAATGATGACGTGGTCATCGTCGGCTCCACCCAGCTGGCATGCCAGCCTGAAGTCGGCAAGCCAGAGCTCTGGCTTGGTTTCGCCGTTGTACTTGACCAGGCTGGTGGGTGGACGGAAATGGACGGGCAGGGAGGCCCGCCGGATGGTTCTACCGAAGACTCGGGGCCCCGGCGGCTCCGGAGACCGACATCGGTCTTCGTCGCTGTCGTAGCGCCCACCCCTGTGAGCGTTGTAGCCTCGAGCCTCGGCGTCTCCGTACCGACGTCGATTGTTCACCTGAGGGGGTCGATCGTCGATGAGGCGTTCCTGAACCGGTCGTCGCTCGACTAGGCCCTGGGGCGCCTTGTTCTGGTGGACGGACACCTCTCGATTTTGTCGGGGGGGCACTGCTTGTCGCTCAGAGGCAGCCCCTCGACGCCTTGAGGCTGAGCTCTCCGCCTGCTGCACGACCGCAGTTTGGAGAAGCCCCTGGATTTCGTCCCTGATACGCCGTGCTTGGGGGGTCGATGGCGCCGGCATGTCGCGGAGCAGCATCGCGGCTGCTACGACATTCTGGCTGGCGCGGTTGAAGACTCGGGGTTCGACGGCCCCCTCCTCGACGATCTGCCGGTGGACTTCCCGGGCCCGCTCGCGAGCTCCTCCACCCTGAGGACGCCCTCGATCCCGCTCGAGGGCGTGCTCGAGCTGCTGAAGACGCAGGCGCTCCTCCTCGAGCTTGCTGAGAAGCTCTCGGACTTGCGCAATCTGGACGTCTGGGGGTGGATCGACTCTATCAGGACTTGGGGGGTTGGCATCTCGTGCCGGTGTAGCGTTGGCCCCTCCTCCTTCTTCGGTGGCCGCGGTGTCGTCGACGTCGTCCTGCGGGTCGGCTTGTTCGTCGAGGTGGAAGCACTCCCGGGTGGAGTCGTAACTCTCGTCGGGAGAGTCCGAGTCGGGGTCGGCGTGGTAGAAGTGGGGGAAGGGTCCCCTTTCCTCCTCCTCCAGGCGCCACCGCAACGTGCCCCATGTACGGTGTAGTCCTGGCTTGCCCGGTGAAGAGGTGGTGACGGGAGCGGCCGTCGCACGCGGCGGAGTCCCTGGAGACCCGTCACGTGTCTGTATCTGCAATCCTACGAGGGCGGAAGAAAGCCCTGCATTGTTGTGGTGCCCGCGCGGGAATGGGTCACGCGGTGGTGACGGGGTCGAGGGTGTCGGAGAGGCCGCGGGGACCCCCGGGGACGATGATGCGGCGGAGCCAAAGTCCCACTCAGAGGGGCACCCACCCTCGGCCCACGAGCATGGGTCAAACGGACCCCTGGGAGAAGGGACTGTATCACCAGCTGGGGCCGGGGAAACGACGTTCGGCGTCTCGGAATCTACACGACGACGAGCACGTCGGAGCCGCTCACGCCTCCTCCTGATCGCAGGCTAGAGGCGCAAGCGGAGTGGCCATCGCCTGACCCTTGCTGGCCCCGGCGTACCGGTGCTGCTGGCGTCCAGGCCACGAGCGGAGGGAAAGACTATGAAGTTGCCCTGGTCCGTGGATACGAACCCTAGACTACCGAACCAGACGACGGCAGTGAATGGAAATGGTGGGATGGTGGGATCCATCTGAGAGAGTAGTTCGGAGTTGATCGACACGCAATTCTCCCTACCTGGCGCGCGAACTGTCGGTGTTATGACCCTGGGGTCAAGTCCACCAACGAGTAAATTTGTATATCGCGTGCTCCCTCTCTCAGACGTGATGCAAGATGGACACAAGGTTTATCCTGGTTCGTGCAAAGAAGGCCCTACGTCCAGCGGGGGAGGATGACTTGTATTATCTCACACCCAAAACGTGCTCACACAGGGGGGGTACAAGCTATGTTACACGGGGTTGCTCAGAGTGAGCTGCGGTCTAAGGCAAGCGGGTCTGCCCTAGGCTGCGGGTTTGCCACCTGAGGGGTCGATCGAGTGGTGGGGTATGTATTCGTGGAGTGTGAGAGTCTGAACTGAAGTCTCGGAGATTTCAGGATCCAGCCAGCGAAAGAGAGATCCGTCCTTCCTTTTTCTTCTTCCTCGGCGTCCCCTTTTATAGACCAAGGGGAGGTCCGAGGGTACAGGGTCCTAACTGTGGCAGTATGGGTGGCGTATCCGAGGCGCAGCTTTGGCGGAGAGATGTTGAGCACTGTGGCGGCATGGCCTTCCTGTCCTTCTGGCGTCCCCGGTCGTGGTGGCAGTGGAAGTCGTCGTGGCACAACGTCCACAGACGGGCACGGATCCCACGGCTGAAGCGGGACGGGGCGGATGGGACGGTCCCCATACTGGAGTTGTTGGGAGAGGGGTCGAGCCCTCCAGTCGAGGGAGGGGTCGAGCCCTGCGTGGCTCTGTCGCATTCCCAAAATCGTCGTGGAGGGCCGCACTGTTCACTTTCCGAGGGGTACTGCTGGAGTCCGTACTCGCGTAGTGGCGACAGTGGCGGCACAGTTGACAGGAATCGGGGACTTGACGGGGAGTTGGCGGATTTGACAGCGGATGCGGGCGCCCATGTCGTTAGGTGGTTTCACTTTAACCCATGCCGGGAGCAGTTGGGTTAATCGAGCCTCTCGTCCGGGGGTCGTCCGTTCGACCCGTGGTCCGTTGCTCATCGTCGAGGTATGGTCGGAGCACAGACGGGGTCGGAGCAGAGACGGGGTCGGAGAGGTCGAGGTAGAGGTCGTTCGTTCGACCCCTCGTCCGTCCTTCGTTCATCGAGGTGGTGGCCAGGGGGTCGTTCGCTCGCCCTCTCGGTCCGTCATTTATCGTCGAGGTAGGAGCCGGGGGGTCGTTCGTCCGACCCCCAGTCCGTCATTTATCGTCGAGGTAGGAGCCGGGGGGTCGTTCGTCCGACCCTCGGTCCGTCTCTTGACGTCGAGGTGGGGGCCGAGGGGTCGTTCGTCCGACCCTCGGTCCGTCTCTTGACATCGAAGTGGGGGCCGAGGGTCGTTCGTCCGACCCCTCGTCCGTCATTCGGCGTCGAGGTGGCCGTCGAGGTGGGCCGGCCCGTGACTTGTCGCTGCAGCTGGTGTAGAGGGGGCCCTCGAGCGATGGGCCATGCCTTACTGAGCAATGGGCTGGTCCCTGCCTTAAAAATAGTTTCTATGTTTAGCGTTAATTTATCGAAGGGTTTAGGGTACCCCTTACCTTCGTACCCGACAGTGGCCCCCGAGACCATTGCAAGGAGTTTGGTGCATTTGTGTCCAAGGAGTTCGAGATGACAATGATTGGCGAGCTAACCTTCTTCCTTGGCTTCCAAGTGAAGCAATCGAGGGAAGGCACCTTCATATCTCAAGAGAAGTACACTCATGATGTGCTCAAGAAATTCAAGATGGAGGATTGCAAGCCAATCAAGACCCCAATGCCTACTAATGGGCATCTCAATCTCGATGAGGGAGGTAAACCGATTGACCAAACTCTCTCTCGTTCTATGATCAGTAGTTTACTTTACCTCACCGCATCTAGGTCAGATATCATGTTTAGTGTGTGTATGTGTGCTAGGTTTCAAGCAAGCCCTAAGGATTTGCATTTATGTGCGGTCAAAAGAATCCTTAGGTACATAAGGCACACCCCTAGCATTGGTCTTTAGTATCCCAAATGAGCTCCCTTCCTACTTTGTGGCTATTCCGATTCGGATTATGCCGGGTGTAAGGTTGATAGGAAGATTACCTCCGGCGGTTGCCATTTGCTAGGAAGATCACTTGTCTCTTGGTCCTCCAAGAAGCAAAACAATGTGGCATTGTCTACCGCCGAGGCAGAATACATTGCCATGGGAGCAAGTTGTGCACAAATCTTATACATGACCCAAACACTTCTTGATTACGGCGTTGTTTTAAAAGATGTTCCACTTTTGTGTGATAATGAAAGCGCCGTAAAGCTTGCTAACAACCCGGTTCAACACTCTCGCACCAAGCACATTGATATTTGCCATCACTTTCTTAGAGATCATGTGGCTAGGAAAGACATCACACTAGTTGGAGTTAAGAGCGAAGATCAATTGGCGGATATCTTCACTAAACCACTCGATGAAACAACCTTTTGTAGGTTGAGAAGCGAGTTGAATGTGCTTGATCACTCAAACTTCACTAAAAAATGAGATTGTGTGAACCATGCATTCATTTGTAATTTAATCATGTTTAATCTATAGTAATGCACATAGGCTTGGCTAGCGCGGTCAGGATAACCGCCCTCAAAGCGTGTGAAGAAGCCTTACCGTGGTTTAAACTTGCAAGCAACCTAGATTCAAATTCCGTATTGCATAGCATATGCATGTGTGTTGCTTGTTGCTTCCTTTTCGGTTAAGTTTGATCATCCTCTAGGTTCGTCACTTAGGGGGAGCATTCAAAGCTCTAGCTTCAGCTATTACCCCTCTTGTGCCCCTATGGTGATCCTTGGAGCTTTATTGAACTATTTTCCTTTGAAAACTAAATCTAGCCTATGGTCTAAATTTGAGGGTTTGAGAGATGGTTCTTACGCTAAGTCCAACAAGTGTTTCTTTCTGCTCTTTTGTGTTGGTACTTAGCTAAGAGAAAAGTTTGGAGAGAAAAACAGGAAATTTCAGAATAAATTAAGCTCCGGACCACTCGGCATGGTCCGACGCTCAGTGGTCCGGTGCTCTCTCCCTTACTGTGTAAAATCTTCCAGACACAAAATCCGTCAGACCAGAGGTCCGACGCTCCACCGGACCATAGGCGAATGGTCCGGAGCCCCAGTCAGCGCCCAGTCTTCCAGTCAACTGACCTCCGGACTACTCTGCTTAGTCCGATGGTCAGTCCGACACATCTGGTCCAGAGGTCGGACCCTTACTGTGTTCTTTTGAATTTCTTCTAAATCTGTCGGACCTCCCGTCGGACCAAGGCGAAAGGTCCGACGCTCGAAATTTTTGCGGTTAACCCCCCTGGCATTGACTCTGTTCGGCAGTTCCTTTTTCCATCCGTTTCTGTACACCGCGCCGCCGCTCGCCATCGCGCCGCCCTAGCTCCACCGCTCGCCCGCGCCAGCACCTACAACCGCCTTCGCCACCGGTGAGCTACTCCCCGGAGCTCCACCGTAGCCTCCCCTGCTCTGCCCCCCCTCTCACCGCACCTCCACCGCCCTGCCCTTTGCGCCACCGCCACCTAGCTCGCTGCCGAGAACCCACTCGCCGGTGACCCCACTGCTCCTCCTCCTTGCCAGAACACCCTGCCAAGCTCAAATTTCCCCCCACCACTCACATTGTCAACACCAAGGATATTCCCCCTAGGGTTTCCATAACCTAGGGTTTGGGGACTTTTCTTCGACGATTCATCTTCGCCGTCTTCGCTTCATTGTCCCTAGGGTATGCCTTTGATCATGTTTTAGCGTTTTGTCTAGCTTGATCATCCCATGCCTTAGTTCCTACAATCTCCAATTCACTAAACTCAATTGTCAATTGTGATTCACAGTTGGCTATCCTCTTTGTGGAGTGTGGTTTGGACCTTGAGTTTCTTTGATTAGATACGCTCACTTACCTCAGGTACCATGACAGTTATTCATTCTATTCTTATCTAGTGCTTGATTCCATACGGTATCTCGTCTCTAGTGATTATATATATGCTTATATACTTCTATCTATTCTCTCTAGCAGCGGCAGTGTCAGTTAAAACTCGGGGCAAAGCTCACGAGTATGGATTGAGGCAAAGCCTCACAAGGGTCAGTCCAGTGGCTTGCATGCCTCTCTGTCAGTTGATACTTGCAGTTGGCACTTGATTGTGACAGAGGCAGTGGGCAGTGGTTCTTGATTCCTTGCAGTTGATCAGTGGGCAGTGGCTACTTGTCAGTTTGGGCAGTGATTCTTGTCAGTGGGCAGTCTTCTCTGTTGATCAGCTATGGCACGTGGTTCTCGTGCTCGTGTCAGTGCCTTTGGTGATGATACTCCTCCCCCTCTGCGTCCTCCTAAAGACAAGGGGAAGAGGAAGATGGTTGAGCAGCCTAAGAAGAAGAAGCGAAAGCTTACAGAGGCCGAGCAGGCCGAGGCAGTGGCAGAGGCACAACCGGACTCCACAGCTCTAGAGGCCCATACAGAGACAGTGCAAAAGGTCTAGGTATGGCTAGAGGGGGTGAATAGCCTAATTAAAATTTCTACAACAACACTTAGCAAACTTGTTAGAATAAAACATGGTGTAAGCAAGTTTGCACTAGCTCTAAGGTTAGGCAAGCCACCTACCAATTCTAGTTACTAGAAAGATAACTGTTGACACAAAAAACGTCAGGATCTGTGAACACCTCGGGCTTATACCCGAAATTCGATATCCGGAGGCGTGCCAGTCGATTTGACCAGTTAATCGACAAGGACGATAACTAGAACAAGATTCAATCTAGACAACGGCGATGCGCCCAGATGCTGAGATTGAAGGCTTGATCAAGATAACTAGAGCAGAGCTGAACGAGGCAACAGCGATACGCCCGGATGCCAAAGCTTAGAGATACTCCCACGCGGAACTTGCAAGGATTTGACGGAGATCAAGTTGATGCAGCCCGTCGAAGCTTGAAGAACTCGTTGATAATCTATAACTAATGCAATAAAGATAAATTGCGATAAAAAGTAGAATAAGAATAAAATTGGTTTGATTTGATATTGATTGATATACACGCAGCCCTCAGGCACATATTTATACTCCTGCATGGAGAGTTGTACAAAGACACGACTCGTATCCTTCCTAAAACAAACTCCTAACTTTAAGGAAACTGACTCACGCAGGAGTCGGATCTAAAATAACAATATTATTTTCCTAAACAAACACACCTATTTTAAAGGAAAACAAACGACTCGTGTAAGAGTCGGACTCAAACTGCTATAATAATACTAGTATAAAATCACCAGTTTCCTTACGTCTTTCCTTCGATGGAAACTTTCCATCGGCAGATCCCTTCAATCCGCGACTTCCTTCTTTGGCCACCTGTAGTCCTCTGCTGACATCAAGTGCCAAGTCACCCTATACTCATCGGCACCCCATGCCCATCGGCATTGGCAATACTTCCCGATCGGCAATCGGCAACATCCCTTCATCGGCAATCGGTACACCTCCTCATCGGCAATCGGCAACAGCAACTTTACAGCCCAGGCGACTTTGACTTCACCAATTAACCTTATCGGCAATCGGCATCGGCAACATCTGAGACCTCTAGCTTCCATCAGCAACAGACTTGGTCTTCTCACAGCATACCCCCATCGGCAATACTGATCTATGTCTTCCCGATGCCGATGGAAAACGGCTGCTGACCAACACAAGTCTTAGCTCATTTGACACGTGCCGAAAAACGGTGTCAACACATGCCCCCCAGTTTCGGAGTGTATAATACTTTACGCGCCGAAATTCCCTCTACTGTAGTCGTTACCTTCAAGATAAACGCACGACTTCCTCGATCTTCGCGCGTAGAATCACAATTTATTAATAAAATCCCTCGATTGTAGCACAAACAGTTGCAAATCTCCTTGATTATTGTGCACATCCACCGCAGGCCTCTCCACATTCCTGTACAGTGTGAACCGAAACCCCAAAATACCCCTGAGTAAGCTCATAAAAAGTTACCAGGATCCAATCTGCTCTTTACCCTGAGTCACTTTCACTTTCACATCTTCTGCCTTCGTCTTCAACCTCCAGCGGCTCCTCCGAAGAGCACCTGTTCGAGCCCGAGCAACAGTTCCTCCTTCAAGCCAAGCATGATCCACAAGAACTCCTCAGCTCTAATGGCGATCCAAGTCGACATTCCTAAGGTAAATCCACTTTCCTCCTCATCCAATCTCCTACTAGTTCCTTTCTCGCATGAATCCAGAATCTTCCCTTTTCCTTTTCTAATTCTTTCTTTTCTTTTCTTTTCAAACCCTAGGAACTGTACAACAAGGTCTTAATCCCTCTCGATCAGTCCAGTTTCACCTGCTTAGGCCCCATAGGGAACCCTGATCCCAGCTACATAATCAACGCAGAAGCCAACAAGATCCCTTTTAGATCTGAATGTTTTGGTTTAGGACTATGGAAGGATGCTTTCCGGTCATGGGCCAAGCCTACCAAGGGGTGGAAAAACTGGTACCTTAGGGTCGCTAGAACACAGCAAGTGTACTGGTCAGAGCGCAACTTGGATTAGTGTATCAGACTCTCCATTGCCAATATGGAGAAGAACGAGAACATGCTGATAGCAGCTTCATACTTCTGGTCTGATACTATGAACGCTTTCCTTTTCCGACACAGACCAGCCACCCCCACACTAGCCGATGTGCACATGCTGACCGGCCTTGACGTTTCTTCCGATGATGTCTCAACTTTATTCCATTGGAAAGCCGAACTTAGAGTCAACACACGGAATATCGGCGGTTGGACCGGTTATATCCAAGAACACCAAAAGACCGGATCGATAGGGCAGAGAGAGCATGCCACTTTCCTCAACATGTGGCTGGAGAAATTCATCTTCTGTGGTAGGGCAGTCGGACCCACCACCATGCACCTTCTGGTAGCTGAACTCCTTGCCGATGGAACAAGACTTCCCCTAGGCAGATATCTTCTCGGATCGGTATACCGTCTTTTACATCAAGTATCCCAGAAGTTACTGCTAGGTGAACCCATCGGCAATCTTGGGGGTCCCTAGTGGTTCATCAACATGTGGCTGAACGCACACATGTATAAAGCACTTCAGTTTGACTTGTTCGCTCAACAATTCCCGAAGGACATATCGGAAAACCACCAATACAGGGATGACGAATCAGCAACCCGTTCTCCACTTAACTTCGGAGAGGCCATCATAGTACTGCCAGGGACCGATGCCGATGCAGAATAGTTTGGCTTGTTCTTCCAGAAATTCTATAATGGAATCCCTGCATCGGAACGACTTTGGTGGCCATATGTCGACGAGGACAACCGATCCCCGCTGTTGTTGAACCTCACCGATGGGAATGTGCCTCAGAACCAAACAATCATGAAGGCCAGTATTATTCCCCGTGCTATCCCAGTGAACATCTTCGGATCCGGAAAGAATACCCCTCCATTGTTTGAATTCTACTACCCATCGGCAGCCGCGAGACAACTGGCATTTGGCCAACTGCCGATTAAGCTCTGCTACTCCAAGGTGGTGAAGCCCAGGCAGACTATCTCCAGCGCTTTAGACTGGAACAAAGTCGTCAATCTTCCTCCCAATGCCGATACATCAGATATTGACTTGTCCTCCTGGTCACCGACATCTTTCATTACGAATGAGTACAAATTCTAGTGGCAAGAATGGAGACATCAATTATTTGCTAAGTCATCGCACTACTATCGGCATATGATTGACGCCAACCACATCATCCCTGATGACGCAGTAAGTTTGTATCCCGATGCACTCTTTATTACTCTACTTTCATTCATCGACACCTAACCCCTTTACGCTTAACAGGTCGACGATCCGATCCCCACGATGAGCAACAGTGGCAAGCCCTTCAACCTCCGGATGATGAGTCCCGTATCACTCATCGGCAACAAGGCCCCCACGCTAGCTGCCTTCACTCCTCAGCAGGTACCCACACCGACGCCTGCAAAAACCAAGGCTACATCGGCTGCTGCTGCTGCCCTGACGCGGGTGTTTGCAGTAAACTCATCTCCACTCATACCGATTACATACCGTTTTATCGGCAACATTTATTTTGTATAACTTGCGTTATATTTTTAGGCAATGAGGTCATCGGCAGCAGCTTCAAATACTTGAGCACCTCCAAGTCCTGCTGCCGATGCCCCCCAGTCTTCGTCGAAACGGGCTGGATCCCCGGCTGCTGCGCCAAGGAAGAAAAGGCGCTTGAGGCTGGCTACCCCATCTTCGCCATCGGCTCCAACTGCACCACCAACTACCGATGTGCCAACGACAGGACCGTCATCAACTCCAATCCCTGATCATCCACTAGATGACATCCCTGATCAGGAGACAACTCCATCCGCTGCAGCAGCGGAGGCGACATCGGCATCGGCACCACCAGCCGAAATTCCCGATGAAGGAACGGTATTGCCACCACAGGAGCCGGCCACCACAGCGGAAGCAACACCGGTGATGGCGACACCAGCACCTATGGCATCGACTGCCCCCCAAGCAGAAGTTCACTCGTTGGCAACTGTTGCCGATCTCTAGGACAAAGCCGGACCATCCAATATACCACGTCCTTGGCAAGAAATTCGCTTTAAGATGGTAAGTCGGCTAAAAATTCATAGTATAACTTTATAATCGACACATTTTAACTTCTCCTTTCTCAGGCCCAAGACTCCCCAGACAGTCTATTCTCCTTCGGCCTTAACCTCCAGGGCGAGGATGAACACCAAGAAGGCCCCGCTCAAGCAGACAGCCTATTCTCCTTTGCCATCGACATTCCCGATGATGATGAGGACGAAGAAAGCTCTGCTCCAGCTCTATCGGCAGAGGTCAAGTCCAAGCTTGAAGCACTGCTTTCCTTGCTGCAACAAGACACATCCCAGCTCATCCAGGACTCAACTGCAGCAAGGATAACTTTCAAGGATATCCAAGGCCACCTCCCTGCCGATACTGAAGAAACCCTTTTCCAGGCAACCTTCCTCGATAGCAAACAAATCCAATATCAGAGGCTCTCCCGTCGCATTGCCGATAGGGCTGCCCAATCTCAGGCTAAGGAAGAGAAGCTCAAGTTCAAAAATATTGCCGATGAAAAGCACAAGAGCATCGGCCAAGCAGAAGTCTCCAGCACCGCCCTTGATCAAGAAATCACTCAGCTATCGGCAAAGAAGGAAAAGCTACTGGCTGAGTTACAAAGGGTTGAGGAGGCTCTGAACACAGTCAATCAGCAGAAAGCCCAATTGTCCGACACTATCAGGGTTCTGCGGCAAGAAAGAGACCAGAATGCCCGACAAGCTATCCTACTGAAGAAAAAGATCAAGCCAGTCGAGGGCTCTGCCGATGCCGACGCCAAGGAGATGGATGAGATAGAGCAAATTCGCCTGCGTGCGATATCAACCATCCAATCCTTGCTGTAATTTATTCACTGTATCGGCAAAATGTAATATTGATACTTGACTTGATTTTGGCCCTTATAATATAATGTATGTACGCTTTTACCGATGCTTATATAACTTTTTCTTTCATCGGCATTCAACTGAGCACTATGCGTCTACCCAAATACTAGGGTAATATTTCTTCAAGTATTTACCGTTGATCGCCCTAGAGAATGCAACTCCTTCGAGAGTTTCCAAAATGTAAGCATTGCCAGGAGCAGACTATTTTATCCGATAAGGACCTTCCCAATTAGGAGACCATTTTCCAAATTTAGAGTTCTTAGTCCCGATCAGTAAAATCAACTTCCAAACCAAATCACCATCGACAAACTCCTTTACTTTTACTTTCTTATCATACCATCTAGCGACCCTCTTCTTATTCTCCTCAATGCTGATCAATGCCCTCAACCGATAACCTGCTAAGTCCTCTAACTCATCTTTCATTAGAGTAGCATAATCATCGGTCGTCAATTGATCTTGAAAAGCCAATCGCCTAGAGCCATTTTTAATCTCCCAAGGCAGGACAACATCGTGTCCATAGACCAACTGATACGGCGAGACTTTGGTTGCACCATGACAAGCCATCTGATATGACCATAAGGCTTCATTTAACACCACATGCCACTTTCTAGGGTTCTCTTCAATCTTGCGCTTTATAAGCTTAATAACTCCCTTATTAGTTGCTTCAGCCTGACCATTAGTCTGGGCATAATGAGAAGAGTTTAACACCATGAACCCCATGCTAGCAGCAAATTCATCAAACTCTCCCGATGTGAACATGGTTCCTTGATCGGTAGTAATAGTTTGAGGAATACCGAATCGGTAAACAATGTGTTCTTTAACAAAATCCACCATGTTTGCCGATGTCACCTTCCTCAAAGGAATTGCCTCAACCCATTTAGTGAAGTAATCAGTAGCAACAAGTATAAACTTATGCCCCTTACTCGATGACGGATAAATTTGGCCGATGAGGTCAATAGCCCATCCTCTGAACGGCCAAGGCTTGATTATGGGATTCATTGCCGATGCAGGTGCCCTCTGTACGTTACCAAACTTCTGACAATCCTGGCACCCTTTGAAATAATTGAAGCAATCTTCAAGGATTGTCGGCCAATAATATCCATTCCGCCTAATCATCCACTTCATCTTGAATGCCGATTGATGTGCTCCACACACGCCTTCATGGATTTCACCCATCAATTCTTTTGACTTCTCTTTACCAAGGCATCTAAGCAGGACTCCATCAATCGCCCGATAATACAATTCATCGTCAAGGAGTACATACTTAGTGGCTTGGAACCTTAGACGTCTTTCAACCTTCTTAGATGGGTTCCTTAAGTAATCGGCAATCTCTTTTTTCCAGTCATCGGCAATGGCTACCGATGCCAAAGTTTCTTGAATTGGCTGATATCCTGAAGCATTCTGTGCTAACCGATTGACCTCTTCATTATGCAATCTAGGAATATGTTCAAGGCGGTATTCTTTGAACTCTTTTAATAATTGCAAACACCTCTCATGGGCTGCAATTAAAGCTTCACTTCGGCATTCATATATCTCAATCAACTGGTTGATCACCAACATGGAGTCACCGAAGACTTCAACAGCATCGGCATGCACTTCCCTAAGTAATTCCAACCCCTTAAGTAAAGCCTGGTATTCAGCCTGATTGTTTGTCGAAGTAGCAACAATCGGCAACGAAATTTCATACTTTCTTCCTCGGGGTGAAATCAAGAGAATACCGACACCTGCTCCATCCTTGCATGTAGATCCATCAAAGAATAAAGTCCAAGGAGCAATCTCAACAGAGCTTACCATATTGCAATGCTGAGTAACAAAATCGGCCATTACCTGACCCTTAACTGCCTTAGCCGATTCATACCTTAGGTCAAACTCTGAAAATGCCAAAATCCACTTACCGATTCGTCCACTCAATATCGGCATTGACAGCATGTACTTAACCACATCATCTTTGTCGATAACAGTGCATTCAACCGACAATAAATAATGCCTTAATTTAATGCAAGAGAAATATAGACATAAACATAATCTCTCTATGGCCGAATACCTGGTCTCAGCATCCACCAACCTTCTGCTCAGATAATATATTACACGCTCTCTCCCTTCAAACTCTTGAATTAAGGCCGACCCGATAACACTGTCATCGGCAGACAAATACAATCTGAAAGGCTTCCCATGCTAAGGTGGAACCAAGACTGGAGGGTTCACTAAATATTTCTTAATCTCCTCCAAGGCTAACTGCTATTCTTCTTTCCATGTAAATTCTTGATCGGCTTTCAGTTTTAACAATGGGCTAAAGGACTTAATCTTACCCGATAAGTTAGATATAAATCTTCTGATGAAATTAATCTTGCCGATCAAGGACTGCAGCTCAGTCTTGTTTGTAGGAGCAACCACTTTATTAATTGCATCGATAGATTTCCTGCCGATCTCGATGCCTCTTTGATGCACCATAAAGCCCAGAAACTGCCCTGCCGATACACCAAATGCACACTTGTTAGGATTCATCTTCAACCCATGCTCCCTCGTGCACTCAAGGATTTTTTGCAAATCGGCAAGATGCTTTTCAAAATTTCCAGACTTGACCACCACATCATCAATATAGATTTCAACTATCATGCCGATGTACTTGTGAAAGATGAAATTCATTGCTCTTTGATAAGTAGCACCGGCATTCTTCAAGCCAAAAGTCATGACAACCCATTTAAATAAACCGACGTGACCTGGACATCTGAAAGCAGTCTTGGATATGTCTTCTTCAGCCATAAATATCTGATTATACCCAGTATTACCATCCATGAAGCTAATGATTTGATGTCCAGCAGCAGCATCGATCAGCAAATCAGCAACGGCATCGGGTAGCCATCCATCGGCGTAGCCTTGTTAAGATTCCTGAAATCAATACAAACACGAAGTTTTCCATTATTTTTATACACAGGAACCACATTAGAAATCCATTCGGCATATCGGCATTGCCGAATGAATCCAGCTTCGATTAACTTTGTAATCTCAGCCTTGATGTCGAGTAGAATAGCAGGATTGCATCGGCGCGCAGGTTGCCGATGTGGTTGGAAACCAGACTTGATGGGTAACCGATGTTCAACTACTGATCGGTCTAAACCAGACATCTCTGTATAATCCCAAGCAAAACAATCTTTATATTCTTTCAATAAATCGGTTAACTGTCGTTTACATTGGGAATCTAACTTAGCACTAATAAAAGTAGGCCTAGGTTTACTACCATCGCCGATGTCGATCTCGAGTAAATCATCGGCGGACGTGAAGCCCTGCCCCAGTTTTCCATCATCGGCGAACCGATCCATTAGAACTCCTCTTCAGAACCGACTGCTTGGATCGGTTTAATGCGGTAATCGGCAACTTTGAGGAACTCCTTGTCCCAAGCTTCACCGGATATGCATCTGGTCTGCTCATAAGTTTCCAATTCTGCCGATGTGACAGTGGATGGGGCTTCGCTTCGGACGACTTCAATTCTGTCCCCAATCCACTGTACAAGGCTTTGATGCATGGTAGAAGGGATACAACAATTAGCATGGATCCAATCCCTTCCGAGGAGCAAGTTGTAGGTGCCTTTGCCACTGATTACAAAAAATGTTGTCGGCAAAGTTTTACTACCGATGGTTAAGTCAACACATACGGCTCCCATGGCTGTCGACACATTGCCTTCAAAATCTTTGAGCTTCATGTCGGTCTTGACTAAGTCCTAATCGCCTTTCCCAAGCTTTCTGAACACCACGTACGGCATTATGTTTATTGATGCCCCACCATCTACCAGCATCTTTGTCATAGGCTGTCCATCCACTTTACCTTTAACAAACAAAGCCCTCAGGTGCTGCCTCTCATCATCGGCAGGCTTCTCAAAGACGGTTGTCATTGGATCCAGCACCAATTGTGCCATCTCAGCAGTTTCCTCATCATCGCTGACAGGCGCCATGAACTCCATTGGCAACATAACGACCATATTGATTTCTGCCAATGGGTCCCTGTCCTTGCGCTTTGGCCTCCACTGCTTTTCCCTTGACGTTTCTTCATCGCCATGCAAGTCATTTCGGCGTTCGCGCTGGATCCTTCTCTTTTGAGTCTTGGTCAGACCCTTAGGGCACCACTAAGGAGGCTTGGTTTTCCAGACAGGCTGGTGCTGCTTTCCACCGCTTGCATCGGCACTTCTTCCGATGTTGGGATCTCTGGAGAATCTCTCTTTGTCAGGTACTCTTTCATTGGCCATCTCCAGCTCCTCTTGATCAACACGCCTGCCAAGCCTGCTATGGGCACTAAGCTTGCCCCCCAGTCGGTCATGCGCCGACCTCTTCTCTCTGAGCGGCTTGGCGTACCTGGATGCCTGATCATCAAAACAAGGTCTCTTACCTGACCGATTGGCAGTGTAGTACCCATTGCATTCAGGACAATTATCGGCAGTAGGTAGCTTGATGCCTTCCTCCCAACAGTGAACGAAGAAGGGACACTTCCAGTGGTCCTTATGCCGAAGCCACTCTTGGTACCCTTCTTCTTCTTGCCGATATTGTTCCTCACGTGATTGCTGATGGTCTCGCCTTGGCTGCTTGTGCGTGATTACAACACCAGGAGCCCTTCTGGCACTACCACCTTCATCGATAACCCCTTGCCTTTTCTGTCATCGGCAAACCTTCTTGCGCCGTGCTCAGCTACTTGGTGGTTAGGATCTACCGATGCCCTCTTCCTGGCAGCTTCCGATGTCAGCACTTTGGTTTTTTCACCGATTTCCACCATGTTGTTCGGGAATGGGTGCTGATCAATCTTCATCGGTTTCTGGACCTTAGAATTTTCGAATTTGATGCGTCTAGATTCAATCTCTCACTGCAACTGCTACCTGAATACCTTGCAGTCATTGGTACCGTGGGAAGTTGCATTATGCCACTTGCAGTACCTGATTTTCTTGAGCTCTTCGGCCGATGGAATTACTTGGTTGGGCACCAACTTGATTCGCCCCTCTTGAAGTAATAAGTCAAACATCCTATCGGCCTTGGTGATGTCAAAAGTGAACCTTTCGGTTTCTTTTTGGCCGAACGGACAAGACACAGGCTTCTTATCTTTTACCCATTCAGCTGCGCTAATGCTTAGCTCTTCATCTGACCCAGAATCTTCTTCTTGCCCGATGAAGGTCACCTTCTTGTTCCAAGTCTTCCTGGGTTCAAAGGTTTTGATATCTTGATCGGCAATCCTTTGCACTAGATGACTTAGGCTTTCAAATTCTTGGGACACATACTTGTCCTTGATGTGCGGCAGTAATCCTTGGAAGGCCAAATCTGCCAGTTGCCGATCATCGAGTACCAAGCTGTAGCACTTGTTCTTCACGTCCCGCAGCCTCTGAACAAAGCTCTCTACCGATTCGTCATTGCGTTGCCTCATCTTGACCAAATCGGTAAGCTTCTTCTCATGTATGCCAGCGAAGAAGTATTTATGAAATTGCCTCTCCAGATCGGCCCATGTGATTACAGAATTTGGAGATAATGATATGAACCATGTGAATGCCGATCCAGACAATGATGAAGAGAACAATCTCACCCTGAGTTCCTCTCTGCTGGCAGCCTCTCCGCACTGGATAATGAAGCGATTGATGTGCTCCATTGTTGATGTGTCGTCTTGGCCGAAGAACTTAGTAAAATCAGGCACTTTGTACCGATTTGGGAGAGGAATCAAGTCATACGCTGGAGGATATGGAGTCCGATAAGAGTATGTATTGACTTTGGGTTTAATGCCGAATTGTTCTTTCATAACTTTGACGATCTTATCGGCCCAATATGCATCCTGCTCTTGCCGACTCATTGGCTGGTTGTTGACTGGTGGAGTCGGCTGATGCGCCTCTTGAAGATGATGTGGAGTAGTCACGGGCGCAGCACCAGTCATCTGAGCACTATGCATCGGTTGATGTACCGATAGATAGTTCTGCACACTTGGCAGATTAGGCTGATTCATCATATTCATCGGTTGTTGTGCCGATGGTCCGCTCTGAGTGTACGCTGGGCCTCCACAATGATGTATCGACACGCCAGGCTGTTGAGCTGGCGGCTGGTTGGCCCATCCAGGATTATAAATCATCGGTATATGACTTACCGATGGCTGATAGCTGACTGGAGCATGTGGCTCTTGTATTCTGGAGCAATCAATCACCAGATTACCTTGGGGAACGAGCATTCCAGTTTGAGGGTTTTCCACCAGAGGTTGACTGCCAGCCGCTATAATGTGTTGCATCGACATAGAGCTTTCCGATGGTGGCATCAGAGGTATCTTAGGAATTACTCGAAGATCTTCTGATGGCACTTGCACAGTTGGAGAAGGCGCAGAGTAATGCATCATAGGGGCCACCGACTGTGACTGCGTTGCCGATGCCATAGAGCCTTTCCAAGCTGAGTCGTCTCCCTGCACCAGATTAGAACCAAGAGATAGATTTGAAGGCATACTGTATCCCCACCAGTTGACGGGAGCTGGTTGACTCTGGATAGCAGGCCCTGAATTTGCCGATGCTACTGAATCTGTATTGATCCTGATGGCGCTTTCAGGTTTCGGCCTTGGCGGTATAGTCACATCGGCAGACGGCTCCACAGGAGTAGAAGACGTCAGCGGGGCTGCCGATGGACTTATTGATGCCGATCCAGGCTGATGATATGCTGGACCAACATATTGCGGTGCACGTCCTTCTTTGAATGATTGCGTAACAGCATTGTAGACAGTATTGGACAGCACGTTGGAATGGCTAATTAATGCTTGACTTAGAGCAGAGTTAACCATCTCTTGTAGCTTACCAGGATTGGCGTCGTACGTGACCTGCCGTGGCAACGGCGGATCTTGCTTCTGGATTGCTTCGCCGCTCCTGCTGAGGCTGAAGGATTTCAGATATAACTGCTTGTATTCCTCCATAGCCCGCTCCATGGCCAGCTTCTGATCATCTTTTAGATCGGCCTCAGAGACTTTAATGACGTTCCTCTGGTTAACGTCGGCGGTATCACCCATGATAGATGTATAATTTATGAATCGTGTCCCACCGAGCGTGCCAAAAGAGGTGTTGACACAAAAAGTGTTAGGATCTGCGAACACCTCGGGCTTATACCCGAAATTCGATATCCGGAGGCGTGCCAGTCGATTTGACCAGTTAATCGACAAGGACGATAACTAGAACAAGATTCAATCTAGACAACGGCGATGCGCCCAGGTGCTGAGATTGAAGGCTTGATCAAGATAACTAGAGCAGAGCTGAACGAGGCAACAACAATACGCCCGGATGCCAAAGCTCAGAGATAC
The DNA here is from genome assembly GCA_022036555.1 of Microstegium vimineum. Taxonomy (NCBI): domain Eukaryota; kingdom Viridiplantae; phylum Streptophyta; class Magnoliopsida; order Poales; family Poaceae; genus Microstegium; species Microstegium vimineum. The sequence goes on along the minus strand of CM039122.1, from coordinate 5,086,383 downwards.
TCCCACGCGGAACTTGCAAGGATTTGACGGAGATCAAGTTGATGCAGCCCGTCAAAGCTTGAAGAACTCGTTGATAATCTATAACTAATGCAATAAAGATAAATTGCGATAAAAAGTAGAATAAGAATAAAATTGGTTTGATCTGATATTGATTGATATACACGCAGCCCTCGGGCACATATTTATACTCCCGCATGGAGAGTTGTACAAAGACACGACTCGTATCCTTCCTAAAACAAACTCCTAACTTTAAGGAAACTGACTCGCGCAGGAGTCAGATCTAAAATAACAATATTATTTTCCTAAACAAACACACCTATTTTAAAGGAAAACAAACGACTCGTGCAAGAGTCGGACTCAAACTGCTATAATAATACTGGTATAAAATCACCAGTTTCCTTACGTCTTTCCTTCGATGGAAACTTTCCATCGGCAGATCCCTTCAATCCGCGACTTTCTTCTTTGGCCACCTGTAGTCCTCTGCTGACATCAAGCGCCAAGTCACCCTGTAGTCATCGGCACCCCATGCCCATCGGCATCGCCAATACTTCCTGATCGGCAATCGGCAACATCCCTTCATCGGCAATCGGTGAAGGAATACGAGGTTGCTACGCTAGCCGGAAAAAACAAAACTTTTCGACCTCATAAACCAGGATCTACTGCTAGTTACAGGTTACGGGATTACCACTAGACGCGCAGGTGCAGCGGAAGACGACTTGATGTAGTCGTGCGCGTCGCAGCAGGCAGTGCAGTTGCGTGGTCGTCCGTCTCAACGTCCCCTTCGCGTGGTTCGTCCTTGTGCTCCAGATGCAGCACCTCCGAGGAATCTCACACGTGCAGGGAGGAAGCGTTGCGCCTCCGGACTGCTAGGTCCACGAGGAGCAAAAGGCGCGAGCGTGGGGAGGCGACGGCGGCTGCCAAAAGGCGTGGATCAATTCGCCCCGCGCCCACCCCTTGCTTATATAGGCGTCCTAACGAGCTCCCACGGTGGAGGCCCATTAGAAACCCTAAACCTAGTCTAATTCGGGTCCAACCCGAATTAGGCTTCCAACCCCTTAAGCGTGCGACCCTATGGGCTCACGCATACATAGACATGGCCCAAGTACTCTTACTCGACCAATAGTTGATAGCGGCCTCTAGCAAGACGTGTCAACTCCTATGTATACGCTATGATCATATCAGACGAACCACTATGACCATGTACAAGTTATTCCCTTCGCCACTCGATATATGGTTCAACTTGTGGGTTAACACTTAACCCAAGCATGGCCATGCATTTGTTGATCCAATCACATGAGTGATCCAGTGATATCTCTCTCACGAAGAGAGGGGCAAATTCCATCTTGATTGTCTATGTCTCATAGCATGTTTCCCAACCACCCAAGGACCACCTTTATAACTACCCAATAACGGAGTAGCGTTTGATAGTCTCTAAGTAGATCGTTTCACATCTTGAGTACATACCACAATCTCAGGTCTAAGGACATAATGTAAATGACATGAATAGAGACTTTCTCTTGTTGGGTCAGTCCAGCCTACATGTCTCACATGTGCCCACATTATTAGTTTGACATCTCTATGTCTATGACTTGTGAAACATAGCCATCAACTAATACATGTGCTGGTCTAATATTCAAGTGTGCTCTTACAAGAATGCCGACCAGGGACTACTATTAGAATAACCATTCAGGTAATTGAGTTCCACAAACAATTCACATAATTGTCAATCAATACTAGTTGTCTATAATGGATATTCAAATAACACTTTATTAATCATGGATACAATCGGAATATAATCATCTACATGATTAGCTCTAGGGCATATTCCCAACAATCGGTACACCTCCTCATCGGCAATCGGCAACAGCAACTTTACAACCCAGGCGACTTTGACTTCACCAATTAACCTTATTGGCAATCGGCATCGGCAACATCCGAAACCTCTAGCTTCCATCAGCAACAAACTTGGTCTTCTCACAGCATACCCCCATCGGCAATACTGATCTATGTCTTCCCGATGCCGATGGAAAACGGCTGCTGACCAACACAAGTCTTAGCTCATTTGACACGTGCCGAAAAACGGTGTCAACAATAATACTAAGGCACACAACTTAGCTAGCAAACTAGAAGGCTCTAACAAGGCTACACAAGCTAAAAAGAGCTACTCTACTTTGTAAGTATGAAAGAAGGTAATGCAAAGCTAGAGTTAGGAAGGTTTTTACCGTCGAGAAGGGATGAACCAATAGATAGCCAGTCACAATATGAAATCCACGGAGAGACAAGTTGACACAAGATTTTTCTCCGAGGTTCACTTGTTTGCCAACAAGCTAGTCCCTGTTGTAGTGATACACCCACTTAGAGGTTCACGCGCTAATTGGCAATCCAAGCCAAACCCGTTCAAGGGTGCCGCACAACCAACACAAGATGGGGATCCCCAAGCTATGAGCAATCCACTAGAGATACCTTTCGTGAACTCCCACGGGGTAGGTTCAAGAACCCCTCACAATCCACCGATCGGAGCCGGAGACAATCACCTTCCTCCGCTCAACGACCCTCGTCGCACCAAGCCATCTAGGAGATGGCAATCTCCAAGAATAACAAGAGCTCCGCGATGACGACGATCACCAAGTGTCACTAGTATGCAATCAACAAAGCAATGCACTTGGATTCACTCAATCTCTCTAGAAAATGTCAAATATGTTTAGAGGATGAGTGGTGGAAGCTTCTCAAGCAAGCACAAGTGTATGAGTGATGAAAATGTGCAAGAGATGCCCCAAAGGGCCAGCCATATCACCTTATATAGCCCACACCCATACACTAGCCATTTCCACCCTTTTTCCTCTTCTCTGCGTACCTCCGGACGCATTTTTCACAGGGGGTCCAGACCATCAATAGCGTCCGGACCCCTTCACCACCGAGCCCCAATGGCTCTGAGCCACACTTCAGTCACGACCTCCGGACGCGCGCAGCGCTCCATCCGGACCAACAGCCACGCGTCCGGTCACCCTCTGGTTCAAATTGTCTTCTTCCCGCGCGTACCACAATGCGCCACGTGGATCCGGATGCACGCAACAGTGCGGGTCTGGACCAACACCTCTTGGGTCCGGAAATATTTCCAGAGAACCCGAGAGCTCGCCTTAGCTCCTCAGCTCCTCCGGACGCAAGTCCGGTTCACTAACCGGACCAACAACCTACGTTCGGACCTTCTCAACAGAGAGGTTCCAGAGAGCACCAGAGACCAGACGCGTGTCCGGATCCCTACGTTCGGATGGCAAACAACGTCTGGATCCTCTCCTCTAACAGGCACGCTAGGGTATGCCTTCGGACCCATCACCGATGGTCCGGATCGGCCAAGTACCCTGCGTCCGGACCACTGTCCGAGGCTCTTTTGAGCTGCCAAACACTTCTCCAACTTCTCCAAGCTTCCAAGAGCCAACACTAAGTGATTCCTCCACTTGTGCACGTGTGTTAGCTTTTAGTTCACAATTATCTTGGATTAAGTTGGTTGTTCTCACTAGTTCAATTGATTTTAATGCAATGCATATGAACCTAGTGGCACATGATAACCGTAATCATACTTAAGAGCTCCCTCCTTGATAGTACGTCTATCTATCCTAAATGTGATCACATCCTCTATGATGTCTTGATCACCAAACCAAAAATGGTTCCTAGCAATCACCTTTGCCTTCACACCATTTTCCTTTCCACCACCATGCTAGAGCTTATGCCATTCACTTGATCCACCTTGCTCCATCACATGGTATGTACCAACCTATCTCATGATTCACACTTAGAGATCAAGGTTAGTACTTAGGTGGGTTTCATCAATTACTCAAAACCAAAACACATAGGGACTCTCAATCTCCCCTTTTTTGGTAATTAATGACAACCCTTCCATAAAGATATGAAATATAATCATTTTTGAACTTAAGTTGCTTGTCCAAGAATTTTAATCAAAGATTCAAGATTTGGACAAGTTACACAAATTCGGTTTTGGTAGTTATTAGCTCCCCTACATATGTGCTTCATGAGTTTGGTTCAAGATTTGCACATATGTATAGATAGGCATTGTGGGAGAGTAAATATCTACCAAATGATGCTAAGGTGTAAGAGTTAGACCTTTGAAGCGTGATACCATCGGAGTGCGGAAATTAGAATCACCCTTAGCACCATGATTAGCTAGACTCCACTTGCAACAACAACTAGATAACCTTGTGAGATCAACATTAAGAGCAAGGTTTCTAGAGATTACTTGAAACTACAGGAGTCAAAGCTAATCAACCTATGCATGCTAGTTAATCAATCATCATTCAAATTGTATTACTAGCAAACATCACACAAGCATGTATTTTGAATTTAAAGTACTTGTGCAACAATACATATGAGGATGCAAACATTCAAATGCAACAAATAGTGTTCATTAGCTTGCTCCCCCTATTTGTATGTTCTCTTTCAAAATTGATTTTTCATTTTTCTCCCCTTATCATGTTTCTCCCATTTTATGTCTTTTCAATTTCTCCCTCATGATATCTTTTATAACTTCTCCCCCTTTGTCATCCAATTGACACAAAAAGGTGGGACCAATTATAGATATTCAAGTTTTAGCTCCCCCTAAGTGTGAGATAGGGTGAAAGATTATTTTCAACTTTGGCTTGATCTAAGCTACTTGCCCAAGATACTTAATTCGATTTAAACCATAGACAAGCTTCTTCACACATGCTAAGATGGTTATCTTGCCTATGTTGAATTAAACACTTTGAGTTCATAGACATAGAGCAAACACTAGGATTGCAAGCACATCAACATGTCATATGCCACAACTAGATCATATCAACTCATAGAAGCTATAGTGGTACCATATAAGCATCAAATATTTTTTTTCATGATGAGCCTATGCATGAATGCTCTCAAATCAACTTTTACCTTGCATTGTTGGAGTAGAGGCATGTCATATAAGTGGGGGTGCATCAACTCATGTTGGAGAAATCGAGTATATTCAATTCATTCCTTAGCTTGCAAAACCTTTTCTCATCTAGTGGCTTGGTAAAGATATCGGCCAATTGATCTTCGGTGCCAACACTAGTGATATAAATGTCCCCTTTCAATTGATGATCTCTAATGAAATGATGGCAGACATCAATATACTTTGTTCTTGAGTGTTGAACTGGATTGTTGGTGAGCTTGATTGCACTTTCATTGTCACATAACAAAGGCACTTGCTTGAATTTGACTCCAAAGTCATTCAAAGTAGCTTTCATCCAAAGTATTTGTGCACAACAACTCCCCACACTAATATACTCGGCTTCGGCGGTAGAGAGTGCCACACTATTTTGCTTCTTTGATGACCATGAGACTAGTGATCTTCCAACCAATTGACAAGTGACCGATGTGCTCTTTCTTTCTATCTTGCAACCCGCATAATCTGAGTCGGAGTATCCAAGTAACTCAAAGTTTGATCCTTTAGGATACTACAACCCAACATTAGGTGTATGCTTCAAATATCTCAATATCCTCTTTGTGGCTTTCAAATGACTCATTCTAGGAGATGCTTGAAACCTTGCACACATGCATACACTAAACATGACATCCGGTCTTGATGCGGTCACATAGAGAAAGCTACCAATCATTGATCTATATAGCTTTTGATCTACCATGTTGCCACTAGCATCACCATCCAAATTTCCATTTGTTCCCATTGGTGTACTAATAGACTTTGTTTCATCTAGATTGAACTTCTTGAGCATGTCCTTGATGTACTTGCCTTGACTAACAAAAGTCCCATTCTTCAATTGTTTGACTTAAAAACCAAGTAAGTAACTAAGATCTCTAAGCATAGACATCTCAAACTCTTTAGCCATCATTGTGCCAAACTCTTCACAAAACTCTTGATTGGTTGATCCGAAGATAATGTCATCCACATAGATTTGCAACACAAACAAGTCCTTCCCAATATTCTTGGTGAATAGGGTAGTATCAACCTTGCCCATAATGAATCCCTTAGAGAGGAGAAAGTCCCTCAACCTCTCATACCATGCTCTAGGAGCTTGCTTCAAGCCATATAGTGCTTTCCTTAGCTTGTACACATGGCTGGGTTTCTTGCCATCTTCAAAACCGGGTGGTTGCTCAACAAATACCAATTCATTGATGTAACCATTGAGAAATGCACTCTTCACATCCATTTGATAGAGCTTGATGTTGTGTGCACAAGCATAAACCAATAGAATCCTTATTGCTTCTAGCCTTGCCACCGGTGCATATGTTTCTCCAAAGTCAAGACCTTCTACTTGAGTGTAACCTTGTGCAACTAGTCTTGCTTTGTTTTTCACCACTATTCCATCTTGATCTTGCTTGTTGCGAAAGACCCATCTAGTGCCAATAACATTGTGGTTCTTTGGTCTCTCAACTAGCTCCCAAACTTGATTTCTTGTGAATTTATTGAGTTCTTCATGCATAGCATTCACCCAATCAATATCTTGCAAAACCTCTTCAATCTTGGTTGGCTCAATAGATGATATAAAAGAATAGTGTTCACAAAATGAAGCCAATCTTGATATTGTTTGTACACCACTAGTGATATCTCCAATAATATGATCTATATGATGATCTCTTGCAATAGATGTAGGTTGGAGTATTGGAAGTTGATTGCTTGTACTTGGTTGATCATTGGGTAGAGTAGATGAGCTAGCTTCTTGATCTTGAGTTTGAGAGGATGAACTAGCTTGATTGTTATTGAGTTGCACATTGGATGGAGGATTCACTTGATCTTCAATATCTTGCTCATCATCCACTTGATTTGGCCGAATGTCCCCAATACCCATGTTCTTCATTGCATTGGCCAATGGTTCACCTCTCACATCATCATGGTTGATATTCTCATCTTGAGATCCATTTGTTTCATCAAACTCCACATCATGTACCTCCTCAACTATGCCATGAGTAAGATTCCATACTCTATAAGCTTTTCTTGTAGTTGAGTAGCCAAGTAGGAAGCCTTCATCACATTTCTTCTCAAATTTGCTCAATTTTGCACCTTTCTTCAAGATATAGCACTTGCATCCAAATACTCTAAAGTATACAATATTTGGCTTTCTTTCATTCAATAGCTCATAAGGTGTCTTCTCAAGCATCTTGTGACAATAGAGCTGGTTGCTATAATAGCAAGCCGTGTTGATAGCTTCGGCCCAAAAAGAGTCACTCACATTGTATTCACTAAGCATAGATCTTGCCATATCAATGAGTGTCCTATTCTTCCTCTCAACAAGCCCATTTGATTGAGGTGTGTACTTGGCCGAGAATTGATGTTTGATTCCATATTCATCACATAGCTCATGAACTCTTGTATTCTTGAACTCACTACCATTGTCACTTCTTACTTTCTTGATAGTTGTTTCAAACTCATTTTGGCATCTCTTGACAAAGATCTTGAATGTATCAAATGTTTCACTCTTGTCACTCAAGAAGAATACCCATGTATATCTAGTGAAATCATCAACTATCACAAAGCCATACTTATTTCCACCAATACTAGTGTAGGCGGTTGGTCCAAACAAGTCCATGTGCAAGAGCTCAAATGGTTTACAAGTACTCATCATGCTCTTACTAGGGTGAGTATTTCCAACTTGTTTGTCGGCTTGACAAGAGCTACATATCTTATCTTTTTCAAAGACTACATCCTTCAAGCCTCTAACTAGATCATGCTTGACTAGTTTGTTCAATTGCCTCATTCCAATATGACCAAGCCTTCTATGCCATAACCAACCCATGCTAGATTTGGATAGCAAGCAAGTTGACAATTGAGTTTCTTTCGCATTGAAATCAACTAAGTATAGATTCTCATATCTAAATCCTTTGAATACCAAGTTAGAGCCATCTACACTTATGATCTCTACATCATCAACTCCAAAGATGCATTTAAATCCAAGATCACAAAGTTGAGCTACGGATAGCAAGTTGAAGTTCAAGCTCTCTACTAGCAACACATTGGATATGCTCATGTCATTTGATATAGCAATCTTATCAAGCCCTTTGACTTTCCCTTTGCCATTGTCACCAAATGTGATAGATTCAATCCCATTGCAGTCATTTGGCTTGATAGAGTTGAACATTCTTGAATCTCCAGTCATATGTTGAGTGCACCCACTATCAAGCACCCAATGCCTCCCTCCGGCTTTATAATTGACCTACAAAACAATTCAATTCTTCTTAGGTACCCATACTTGCTTGGGTCCTCCAAAGTTAGTGACTAAGGACTTAGGAACCCAAATAGCTTTCTTCTTTGAGCTCTCATTGGGTGTACCCATGTACTTAGCAATTACAACTTTCTTTCCCTTGGTAAGCATATAACTAGAATCAAAGCGAATAGATGCATGTGTAAATTTTATCTTGCTTTGGTTTAGTTTGCAATATTGCTCATCATGCCCTACTTGCTTGCAACTAGAGAAAAACCGACCATTGCTCTTCACAAAGCGAGGCTTTGGAGTTGGAAAGGCCGACTTGCCTCTCTTGGGGGGTGTAGCCAAGTCCCTCTTTGCAAAGGGAGAACCTTTGGCTACCCAAGCACTTAAGCAAGCGGGCGTCTCCACCATAGGCATTTCCTAATGCTAGAGTGATCTTACCAACCTCCTTCTTAAGGGTCTCATTCTCAACCATTAGTGTAGTGTCACAAGTGACAACATCACTAGTAGAAGAGATAGAGTTAGATGCGCTACAAGAAGGGTTAGTTGGGGTGATGATGATGGGTTGATAAAATGATTCATCAATTATATCACAAGTTGTTCCCATGTTACATGTTGAAACATGCTCTTTCTCATTTTGCTCAACAAGAAGTGAATGAGCCTTTTCAAGCTTAGAGTGAGCTTTTTCAAGCTGAGAGTTCCTATGTGATTTTGGTAATTGAGTGACAACTTAGGTGAACCAATATGTGTTTAAGTGATATATACACAAGAGATTAGTTCACATATGATTGTGTGATGAAGGAGCTTATTGCACATGAAACATGACATGGAGTCAGGTGATCAAGGTGGAGAAGATCAAGATGATGCTTGGCTTGATGGACCGGTTGCAAGTGTGAAGGGCAAGCTGGTGATGCTTGGCGCCGATGGACCAAGGCAACAGTGAAGAGCAAGTGAGGTCAAGGTCGATGAACCAACACGGTCATGTGATGATATGGAGTGGATCATATCATTTGACAAGTTGTTGGTGCATGTGTTGCATCAACATTGGAGAAGGAGATGGAATGGAATGCGCAAGGCAAAGGTATAACCATAGGGCATTTCATTTCACCGGTCATAGGTGTGTAGAGAAGTTTATGATCGGGTTTAGGATAGATAGCCGTACTATCAAGAGGAGCAAACTTGTTTGCATATCGGTTATCTAGTGCCACCGTGAGCGATCTAACTTTGCGATGCATTAGGATCGAGTGGCGTGGTGAGAAGCAAGTGAAAATGCTTTGAAAATATTTGTGAAAATGCTAGCACACTTGCACAAGGTGAAGAACACATTTGTGTTAGCACATGGAAGCTTGGAGAAGAAGAAGTGGCTCGGTTTGCCACTCAGAGAGGCTCCGGACGCAAGGTCCGGACGTAAGGCAGAGGCCGACCGGACCAATGGACTTGCGTCCGGTGGCAAATCCTAGGTCTGGCCGAGTCTGGTGACTCCGGACGCAGGGGGTTCGGGCGGTCCAGACCATTGGCTATGCGTCCGGACGCCACCCCCTCTGACTGCGTTGTGCTGACAGAGGTGATCCGGACGTTGTTCGTCGTCCGGACGGTGAACTCCGGACGCAGCATCCGAAGGTTGGAGCTCTCTGTAACTGCTCGGAGTGAAGGTCCGGACGCTGTATGCGGTCCGGACGCAAGGATCCGGACGCAGGGTCTGGAGCTCGGAGCTCTCTGTAAACGGCTCTGTGATCAAGTCCGGACGCAGTTTGTTGGTCCGGTACGGCACTGTTGCAAGCATCCGGAGGACGCGTGGCAGCGATCGGTGAGCGCGCCAACGGGAAGATTCAAACGGGAAGGAGTCCGGATGCAAGCTGCATGGTCCGGAGCCGCACTGTTGCGTGCGTCCGGACCCTCTGCAGAGAGCCCAGTGAAGGGGGAAACGGCTAGTTTGTTTGGCTAGCCTATATATAGTTGTTGGCCAGCCCTTGGGGCTGGCAGAGCACCTTGGGCATTTGTTGCCTCTAGTGTGCTTGGTTTGGGAGCCCTCTAACTCACTCATACTTCGATAGTGTTCATCCAATTGAGTGAGAGAGCGATTTCTAGTGTGTTGCTTTGAGAGATAGCTTCGTGTAGCACTAGGTGATCGACTTGCAAGCTCGTGGTGCTTGTTACTCTTGGAGGTTGCCACCTCCTAGACGGCTTGGTGGCTTGAGGCTCCGTCAAAGCGCGCAATAAGATTGTGCGGCGCTCCGGAGAAGTGCTTGTGAGGGGTATTGTGCTCGCCCCGCGGGAGATTGCGAAGAGCAACTCTAGTTGAGCGTGTCATTGAGCTACCCTCACTTGTGGGTGGATTCTTGCGGCGCCCGAGTTAGTGGGCTAGGCTTGTGAATGCCTATTAGCCGCCGAATCACCAAGTGTGTGGTCGACACAACGGGGACTAGCTTAGTGGCGACCAAGTGAACCTCGGGAGAAAAATCACCGTGTCAACCTTGTACATCTTCTCGGTGGTTTGCATTCTCCAAATCACTAACTTGTATTTACTTATTCTTACTTGTGCTAGTGGTTAGTTGTTGCTCTTGTAACTAGTTAGCTTATGTAGCTTAACTAGTTGCACTCTAGCTTGTGTAGCATAGAAGTAGCTCTTGAGTGAATAATTGGCTTGTGTAGCCTTGTTAGTCACTTTGCTTAGTTTGTGTAGCTAAGTAAGTTGAGCTCTCTAGTTGACTTGTGTAGTCTTGCTAGAGAGCATTGCTAGTGAGCTTAGGTGCTTTGTGCTTTGCTTACTAGTATATGTAGGAGCTCCCTTTGTGCTTAGAGTACTAGTTGCTTAGGTTTGTGTGAGCTTGCAACCTAGACTTGTTTAGGTGAGCTTCCTAGATTGGCACCTTAGTAAGCCCAATTAGTATACTTTGCTAGGTGCTAGAGTAATAGATAGAGGGGTGTAGTCTTGCCTAGACCGATAGTTTTAATTTTGCATTTGATTCGGTTAGCCGGAGCGCTTAAGTTTTAGAAAAGACTATTCACCCCCCCTCTAGTCCGCCATCTTGACCCTACACAAGCTTAGAGTGAGCTTTGCCAAGCTTCTCATGGGCATCCGTTTGCCTCTCATGAGTAAGGTTGAGCTCATCAAAGGATTGCTTGAGAGAATGATTCTCTTTTCGCAATGCTTTGCACTCCTTTCTTGTGAGAAAAAAGTGAGTCTTAGTATCTTCCAACATTGCAATTAGTTCATCTTTAGTGGGTTCATCATCATCACTAGAGTTACACTCATCATCGGATTGTACCTTGGTTGGCCTAGCCATGAAGCATGTCAATGGAGTGTCAAAGAGAGAGATCTTATTCTTCATAGCAATGCTAGCAAGAGCCTTCTTCTTGCTTGATCTCTTCTCATCATCACTTGAGTCCTCATCTTCACTTGAATCACTATCCCAAGTGACAACATATGAGCCTCCCTTCTTGCTCTTCTTGAGAAACATCTTGCTCTCTTTCTTTTCTTTCTTCTTGCCCTTCTTCTCATCTTCATCATCACTATGATGTGGACAATCCGAAATGAAGTGATCCTTGCTATTGCACTTGAAACACATCTTGTCATTTGTCGGGTACGAAGGTAAGGGGTACCCTAAACCCTTCAATAAATTAACGCTAAACATAGCAACCATTTTAAAGGAAAGGATCAGCCCACTACTCGGTGAGACGCGGCCCATCGATCGAGGGTCCCCTCTGCACCAACTACGGCAACAAGCCACGGGCTGGCTCCACCTCGACGACGGACGAGGGGTCGAACGAACGACCCCCCGACCTCTACCTCGACGACGGACGAGGGGTCGAACGAACGACCCCACGACCTCTACCTCGACGACGGACGAGGGGTCGAACAAACGACCCCCCGACCTCTACCTCGACGACGGACGAGGGGTCGAACGAACGACCCCCCGACCTCTACCTCGACTTCGACCTCTCGAACCCCGTCGACGCCTCGACCTCCCCCTCGACCAAGGGTCAAGCAGACGATTCTCGGACAGGGGCTCGATTAACCCAACTGCTCCGGCATGGGTAAAAGTGAACCCACCTAACGACATGGGCGCCCGCGTCCACTGTCAAATCCGCCAACTCCCCGTCCAGTCCCCGATTCCCGTCAACTGTGCCGCTACTGTTGCCACTACGTGAGTACGGACTCCAACGGTACCCCTCGGAAAGTGAACAGTGCGACCCTCGACGACACTTCGGGAACGCGACGGAGTCACACAGGGCTCGACCCCCTCCCTCGACCGGGGGCTCGACCCCCTCCTCTTCAACAACTCTGGTACGGAAGCCGTCCCATCCGCTCCGTCCCGCTTCGGCCGTGGGACTCGCGCCCGCCTGCGGACACTGCACAGCGACGACTTTTACTACCGCCACGACCAGGAATGCCTGAAGGACGGAAACCCATGCCGCGACAGTGCTCAACGCCTCTCCGCCAACACTGTACCGCGAATACGCCGCCCATACTTCTACTGTTAGGACCCTGTACCCTCGGGTCTCCCCTTAGTCTATAAAAGGGGAACGCCGCGGTAGAGTAGGGGGACTTTTTCCGATTTCAGAGACCTGGGGACGACTTCTGAGAACTCTGGAGATCGACTCCTACTTCTTCGGGAACCCTAGTCCACACTCCACACATACCGCCACTCGATCGACCCCTCGAGTGGCCTCCTCCGTGTAACACAGCTTGTACCCCCCCTGTACGAGCACGCTTTGGGTGCGAGATAATACAAGTCATCCTCCCCCCACTGGACGTAGGGCCTTCTTTGCCCGAACCAGGATAAATCTTGTGTCCATCTTGCATCACGTCTGAGAGAGGGAGCACGCGATATACAAATTTACTCGTTGGTGGTCTTTACCCCCGGGTCATAACACCGACAGTTGGCGCACCAGGTAGGGGGATTCGCGTGTCGATCAACTCCGAACTACTCTCTCAAATGGATTCTACCATCCCACCGTTCCCGTTCAACACCGTCATCTGGTTCGGCAGTCTAGGGTTCGTTTCTACGGACCAGGGCGACTTCATAGTCTTCCCCTCCGCCCGTGCCCTAGACGTCAGCAGTTTCGCTGCGCCGGAGCCAGCCAGGATCAGACGACGGTCCCTCCGCTTGCGACTCTGGCCTGCGATCAGGAGGAGGCGCGAGCGACTTCGACGCGCTCGCCATCGAGCAAGTCCTGGGGCGCCGGATGCAGTTCCCTCGGTCCCAGCTGGCGACACGACCCCTTCTCCTAGGGGTCCGCTTGACCCACGCTTGTGGGTTGAGGGTGGGCCTCTCCCCACGCAGGACTTTGGCTCTTCCACGTCATCGTTCCCAGAGGCTCCCGTGGCTTCTCCGACACCCTCGACATCGTCACCACCGCGCGACCCGTTCCCGTACGGGCTCCGCAACAGCGCCGGGCTCTACTCTGCTTTCGCAGGGATGCGAGTACATACATACGACGAGTCTCCATGGACTCCGTCGTGGGCAACGGCCGACCCCGTCACCACCACCTCGCCGGGCGAGCCAGAGCTGCCCCGTACGTGGGGCACGTTACGGCGGCGCCTGGAGGAGGAAGAAAGGGGTAGGCTCTTCCCCCACTTCTACCACGTCGACTTTGACTCGGACTCTCCCGACGAGAGTTACGACTCCACTCGGGAGTGCTTCCACCTCGATGAGCAAACCGTCCTCCAGGACGACGTCGACGATACCGCGGCCACCGAAGAAGGGGGAGGGGCTAACGCTACACCACCTCGAGAAGCCATTCCCCCAAGTCCTCGTAGAGCCAATCCACCCCCCGACGTCTAGATTACGCAGGTCCGAGAGCTCCTCAGCAAGCTCGAGGAGGAGCGCCTGCGTCTTCAGCAGCTTGAACACGCCCTCGAGCGGGATCGAGGGCGCCCTCGGGGTGGGGGAGCTCGCGAGCGGGCCCGGGAAGTCCACCGGCAGATCGTCGAGGAGGGGAACGCCGAACCCCGAGTCTTCAACCGCGCCAGCCAGAATGTCGTGGCAGCCGCGATGCTGCTCCGCGACATGCTGGCGCCATCGACCCCCCAGGCACAACGCATCAGGGAAGAAATCCGGGGGCTGCTCCAAACTGCGGCCGTGCAGCAGGCGGAGAGCTCGGCCTCGAGGCGTCGAGGGGCTGCCTCCGAGCGGCAAGCAGCGCCCCCTCGACAAAATCGGGAGGCCTCTGTCCACCAGAACAAGGCGCCCCAGGGCCGGGTCGAGCCACGACCAGCTCAGGAACGCCACGTCGACGACCTCCCCCCTCGAGTGAACAACTGACGTCGATACGGCGACGCCGAGGCTCGAGGCTACAGCACTCACCGAGGTGGGCGCTACGACAGCGACGAAGACCGATGTCGGTCTCCGGAGCCACCGGGGCCCCGAGTCTTCGGAAGATCTATCCGGCGGGCCTCCCTACCCGTACGTTTCCGTCCACCCACCAGCCTGATCAAATACAACGGCGAAACCAAGCCAGAACTCTGGCTTGCCGACTTCAGGCTGGCGTGCCAGCTGGGTGGAGCCAAAGATGACCTCGTCATCATCCGGCAACTCCCATTGTTCCTCTCCGACACCGCTCGAAGGTGGCTCGAGGAGCTACCCCTGGACTTGATCCAGGACTGGTCCGACCTGGTCCGCATCTTCGAGGGCAACTTCAAGGGCACCTACGAGCGCCCGGGCAACTCCTGGGATCTTCGCAGCTGCAAGCAGAAACCAGGAGAGACCCTCCGCGCCTTCACCCGCCGATTCTCGAAGCAGCGTACCGCACTGACCCACATCTCTGACCACGAGGTCATCACGGCGTTCATCGCCAGCACAACCTGCAAGGAGTTGGTGCGGGAGCTGGGGGGAAACATCCCCAAGACCGCCAATGAGCTCATGGACGTCATCGCCAACTACGCGGCTGGCGAGGAGGCCGTTGGCGCATTCTTCCAGATTCCCCCAGCGAAGGGGGAGGGCAACGCGGATGAACCCGGGGGCTCGGACGATAGGCCCACAAGAAACAAGGGGCCCAGGAGGAACAACGACGGCAACGGCGGCCGGAAAAAGAAGAAGAAGAAGAAGAACCAACCGGGTCGGCGCAACGTCGAGCCCAACGTCGAGCATGACGACGACCCGACGACCTTGTCGCTACGGCGGACAAGCGGAAGCCTCGAGGGCCCCCTCCCGACGGGGGCGTCTTCGATAGGATGCTGAAGGAGCCTTGCCCCTATCATATGGGGTCGGCCAACCACCGCCTCGAGGATTGCCGCATGCTCCGAAGGCACTTCGTCCCTCCTGGCCCCAGGAGAGACGACGGCAAGGAAGACCCGCCCTGTGACGTCCACGTCAGGGGCGATGTCCAAAAAGGAGGCTTCCCCGAGATCCACGACTGCTACATGATCTACGGGGGACCCTCGACCCGCCTCACCACGCACCAGCGCAAGAGGGAGCGTCGAGAAGTCTTCTCCGTTCGGGCCCAGGCCCCGCGGTACCTCGACTGGTCCCACACGCCGATCACCTTCGATCAGGACGACCATCCCGAGCACATCCCCAACGCAGGGGCTTACCCGCTCGTCGTCGGACCGATCATCCTCAACACCCGCCTCAGCAAGGTGCTCATGGATGGGGGGAGCAGCCTCAACATCATCTACGCCGAGACCCTCGACCTCCTGGGGATCCCGAGGACCATGCTCCTGCCCAGCGCGGGGGGATTCCACGGGATCGTCCCAGGGAAGAAGGCACTCCCGATCGGCCGTATCAAGCTGCCGGTCTGCTTCGGCGTCCCCTCGAACTTCCGAAAGGAAGAGCTGACCTTCGAGGTGGTCGCGTGGCGAGGCACCTACCACGCCATCATCGGTAGACCGGGGTATGCCAAGTTCATGGCGGTCCCGAACTACACCTACCTCAAGCTCAAGATGCCGGGACCCTCGGGGGTCATCACCGTCGACACCTCCTACGAGCACGCATACCACTGCGACGTCGAGTGCGTGGAAAAAGCCGAAGCCCGCGAGGATTCGGCTATCCTCGCGGCCCTCGACGATTTGTCCGGAGAGATCCCCGACCCCAAGCGCCATGCTGGCAACTTCAAGTCGGCGGAAGACACGAAGACCGTCCCGCTCGACCCCAGCCTCGCGGATGGGAAGGTACTGACGATCAGTGCCACCCGCGAGCCCAAATAGGAAGCCGTGCTCGTCGACTTTCTCCGTGCGAACGCTGACGTGTTTGCATGGAGTCCCTCGGATATGCCGGGCATCCCGAGGGAAGTCGCCAAGCACTCCTTGGACATCCGAGCCGAGTCCAAACCGGTGAAGCAACGCCTGCGCCGCTTCGACGAGGAGAAGCACAGGATCATCGGGGAGGAGGTCGACAAGCTTTTGAAGGCCGGATTCATCAAGGAGGTACATCATCCCGAGTGGTTAGCTAACCCTGTGCTTGTAAAGAAAAAGAACGGGAAGGATAGGATGTGTGTAGACTACACCAGTTTGAATAAAGCATGTCCTAAAGTTCCTTTTCCTTTACCACACATCGACCAAATAGTAGATTCCACTTCGGGATGTGAAACCCTTTGCTTCCTTGATGCGTATTCTGGCTACCACCAAATAAAGATGAAGGAGTCCGATCAGCTCGTGACCTCCTTCATCACTCCCTTCGGCATGTTTTGCTACCTCACCATGCCCTTCGGCTTGCGGAACGCCGGGGCCACCTACCAGCGATGCATGCTCCACGTCTTCGGGAAACACATAGGGCCAACCGTCGAGGCCTACGTCGATGACATCGTGGTCAAGTCCAGAATCGTCAGAAACCTGGTCGGAGACCTCGAGATCGCGTTTGGGTGCCTCAGGGCTAATCGCATAAAACTGAACCCTGAGAAGTGTGTCTTCGGGGTCCCTCGAGGCATGCTCTTAGGGTACATAGTTTCCCAGCGCGGCATCGAGGCCAATCCCGAGAAGGTAACCGCCATCACGAGGATGGGCCCGATCAAAGACCTCAAGAGCGTGCAAAGGGTTACTGGGTGCCTCGCCGCCCTCAGTCGCTTCATCTCGAGGCTCGGAGAAAAGGCCCTACCCCTTTACCGGCTCCTAAAGAAGACGGAACACTTCGCGTGGACCACCAAAGCCGAGGAATCGCTCTCGAGGCTCAAGGCCTTGCTCACCTCGCCCCCGGTCTTGGTCCCCCCGAGTCCGACCGAGCCCCTCTTGCTCTATGTCGCAGCGACTACCCAGGTAGTCAGCGCGGTCATAGTGGTCGAGAGGGAGGAGGAAGGACACGCCCTGCCGGTTCAGAGGCCTGTCTACTTCATGAGCGAGGTCATTTCCGAGACCAAGACGAGGTATCCCCACATCCAGAAGCTGCTGTACGCGGTCGTCCTCACTCGGCGGAAGCTCAAACACTATTTCCTGGGCCATCCGGTCACTGTGGTTTCATCTTTCCCCCTCGGAGAGATAATCCAGAACCGGGAGGCATCGGGAAGGATCGCCAAGTGGTCCGCCGAGCTCATGGGGGAGACCCTCTCCTACGCCCCTCGGAAGGCTATCAAGTCTCAGGTACTGGCAGATTTTGTTGCAGAATGGACCGACACCCAACTACCCCCAGCGCAGGTTCAGAGCGAGCTCTGGACTCTGTACTTCGATGGATCACTGATGAAGACGGGAGCAGGCGCAGGATTGCTATTCGTATCACCCTCAGGGGTCTATATGCGATATGTCATCCGCCTCCACTTCCCCGCCTCCAACAACGTCGCTGAGTACGAGGCCCTCGTCAACGGCCTGCGCATCGCCATCGAACTCGGGGTTCAACGCCTCAACGTGCGAGGGGACTCTCAGTTGGTAATCGACCAAGTGATGAAAGACTCGAGCTGCCACGACCCTAAGATGGAAGCCTACTGCAAGGAGGTCCGAAAGCTCGAGGACAAGTTCTACGGCCTCGAGCTCAACCACGTAGCCCGTCGGTACAACGAAGCTGCCGATGAGCTGGCCAAAATCGCGTCTTCTCGAGGGACGGTCCCCCCCGACATCTTCTCGAGGGATCTACACACACCATCCGTCGACCTAGGCTCGGGGGCTCCCGCCCTCGAGCAAGGGGTCGACCCACCCGCCTCGACCGATCCCCCCTCGATCGGGGGAGAGGTCATGGAGATCGATGGGGCCACTGCGGCGCCAACCCCTCCGACGGATTGGCGCGCGCCTTACCTCGAGTACCTGACGCGAGGCGAACTCCCGGAAGACCGCACGGAAGCCCGCCGAGTAGCTCGACGTGCCAAAACCTACGTCCTATACGGGGATGGCCGCGAACTATATCGACGTAGCCCGTCGGGTGTACTTCAACGCTGCCTCACCCTCGAGGAGGAGAGGGCACTGCTGAAGGACCTACACTCGGGGGCTTGTGGCCACCACGCAACGCCGAGAACGCTGGTAGGAAGTGCCTTTCGACAGGGCTTCTACTGGCCGCCGGCTGTCGACGACGCCACAAAACTCGTTCGATCCTGCCAGGGATGCCAGTTCTACGCAGGCAGACCCACCTACCCGCCCAAGCTCTTCAGATGATACCCATAACCTGGCCGTTCGCAGTATGGGGCTCGACATGGTCGGTCCCCTGAAAAGAACCAAGGGCGGTCACACCCACCTTCTCGTGGCCATCGACAAATTCTCGAAGTGGATCGAGGCTCGACCCATCACCAACATCCAGTCTCGCCAAGCCGTGATATTCTTCACCGACATCATCCACCGCTTCGGGGTCCCCAACGTCATCATCACCGACAATGGCACGCAGTTCACCGGCCAAAAGTTCCTGGACTTCTGTCACAATCACCACATCAGGGTGAATTGGTCCGCAGTTCCCCACCCTCGAACCAACGGTCAGGTCGAGCGTGCCAATGGTATGGTTTTGCAGGGCCTCAAGCCAAGGATCTTCGACCGGCTGAACAGACATGGAAAGAAATGGGTCGACGAGCTGCCCGTTGTGCTATGGAGTCTCCGAACAACACCGAGTCGAGCCACGGGGTTCTCCCCGTTCTTCTTGGTCTATGGGTCCGAGGCCGTCCTCCCCACCGACCTCGAGTACGGATCCCCTCGACTGAAAGCCTACAGCGAGCAAGCCAACACGGTAGCCCAAGAGGACTCCCTCGACCAGCTCGAGGAAGCTCGTGACATGGCCCTCTTCAAGTCGGCTCAGTACCAGCAGACGCTGCGACGCTACCATGACAAGAACGTGCGCAAAAGGGACCTCAACGTCGGCGACCTCGTTCTACGCCGTCGACAAAGCAACAAGGGGAATCACAAGCTGACACCACCTTGGGAGGGACCCTTCATCGTGGCCGAGGTGCTGAAGCCCGGCACCTACAAACTGAAGAACGAGAAGGGCGAGATCCTCACCAACGCGTGGAACATCGAACAGCTACGTCGCTTCTATCCCTGAGGCCCCAGGGCCCTGTACATTTTCGCATTTA
Organism: Microstegium vimineum; assembly: GCA_022036555.1. Taxonomy (NCBI): domain Eukaryota; kingdom Viridiplantae; phylum Streptophyta; class Magnoliopsida; order Poales; family Poaceae; genus Microstegium; species Microstegium vimineum. The sequence goes on along the minus strand of CM039122.1, from coordinate 5,066,794 downwards.
TGTACAAACTCTCGAATGAATAAAATGTTCTCGAAACACATTTCACGTTCGTTCGTAGCTCGAAGGTGGCCTCGACTTTGCCCGGGCAAAGTCGAGCTCCCCTCGGGGGCTGACAGGAGGGCACCCTCCTCCTAAGTCCCCAAAAAAACCGTACGCTTTTTTCGAAACTCGACCCTCCCTCTCGTTCTTTCCCTCGAGTACGCTTCTCAACTAGGTAAAGGCGCCTCGAGCCCCCTAAGGGTCGAGGGTGCCGTCGAGCTAGGGACCCACCTACGCCCCAGGGCTACGGTATCCCTACTCGCCACCCCCCTTCCGGGGATACGAGCGTGCGTCGAATACTTACGTTCACAGGCGTCGACTCAGGCAAAGAAAAGCAGAGAGAGCTCGAGAAGTAGAAGTAACAAGACGAACCCGTCCACAGCACTAAGCTAGCCTCGACTTTGCCTCAGCCAAGTCGAGCCTCCCTCGGGGGCTAACAGGGGGGGCACCCCTCCTAAGTCTCCGAAAAACTCGAACGTTTTTTCGAAACTCGACTCTCCCTCTCGTTCTTTCCCTCGTGTACGCTTCTTAACTAAGTAAAGGCACCTCGAGCTCCCTAAGGGTCGAGGGTGCCGTCGAGCCAGGGACTCACCTACGCCCCAGGGCTACGGTACCCCTACTCGCCACCCCCTTTTCAGGGATAAGAGTGTGCGTCGTAACACTTAGTTCACAGGCATCAACTCAGGCAAAGAAAAACAGGGAAAGCTCGAAAAAACAAAATTAACTTTGTGCATATCGATCAAAATGCATTATATACAAAAATCCCTCGGGGGCTTGGCATTGTACCAGTACAAAAGCCTAACTATTACATGGACCTTTTTGTCCAGATACGGCTCGCAGGCCCGGGACTGCTCATCGACACCTGCCGAGGGCTACTCGTCCGCCGAGGGGATCACGTCGGGCTCGAAGAGGCTCGCCAGCTGGCCCCCGGGCACCTCTGTGTGGTCCATCAACTCCTGGCACTTCGCGTCGTTCTGTTCCTCGGTCAGATCCGGGTCGGTGGCGAACCCGTCGACAACAAGGTTGAGGTCCACGTCGTAGAAGGAGTTGATGACCACGAGGGCCCGCTTCACGCCCACATGCAGGGCGGCTCGGACGTTCTCCGTCACCCCCTGCGTCATGGAGTAGAAGCGGCGCAGCAAGGATTCCCCTCGAGCATCCCCCTCGACCTCCGGCTCCGGCTTGACCAAGAGGTCATCGCAGAAGGTGTTGATGGCGGCCGCGAGCGTCGCGTTGAGGTTCGCCTCGGTGCCAAGCAGGCCCTGAAGATTGTCCAGGTCCTTGTGGGCGCGGGCATTCTCCTCCGCGAGCTCTGTCGAAACAAGCGCACAACAGTCAAAACCCAACAAAAAAGCAGAAAAAGGGTCGAGGCAGGACAGACTCTGCAACACCCAAAACACTCACCTTGGGCCTGCACATCCAAGGTGGAATAGCCCTGCTCGGTCTCCTCGAGTTGGTGGCGGACGGCGTCAAGGTCGGAGGATTGGTCCCTGACTTGGGCCTCGAGACCCTCGGCGGTCTTGTATGCGTCCTCGAGGGCTGTCCTCTGCTTCATCGCCACCATGCCCAAGGAGGTCGCGCGGGTCCGAGCCTTCTCCTCCGAGGTGGCCAGAGCGTCGCGCTCGCAGGAGACGGCGTCGAGATCTCCCCTCAGCCGGGCGGCCTCCTCCTCGGCCCTGCGCTGGGCCTCGAGGGCGACGTCCCGCTCTTGCCCGACGGCGACGGTCGACCGAAGGGCCTCGTTGAGCTTCCCTTGTGCCGACGACAAGGCCTCCCAGGTTTCCTTCTGGAGGGCCTCGTAGCCGGCCTTCGCATGAGTGACCTTCGACTCGGCATCCTTCTTGACAGTCGCCGCCTCCGCCTTCGCACGGGCGACCTCATCCCTCGCCTTCTCCAGAGAGGCGTGGAGGGTCGAGAGTTGTCCCTGCACCCGGAGAATGTACTGGGACTTCTCGTACGACCTCACCCGCAGCGACTGACAAGGATAAAAACGGAGATCGTCAACAAACGGCAACCAAACAACTCAAAGTACAATTTAAGGTAGGACAGAACCTACCTCCATTCCCTCGCGTATATCCCCGGCGGCGACCTCCGCAGCACGACGTACCGAGCGTTCAAACAACGCCCGATACTCCTTGACGTTCTCCCACCGTCGGAGCTCGGATTGGTCGTCGAGCATGAGGAAGACCCGCTCGGGGTCTCGAGGGTCCGCCACCTCGAGAACCTCCTGGCCCCAGGCCGCGCTGCGGGCAGCGATCCTCTCCTCCATCGTCCCGGTGATGCCATCACGCAGGTTCCCCCCTCCTCAGTAATCGGAAAGGGGCGAGGCTTCCTCCTCGGCGCCACCTTGCGAGGACGTCGATGGCCCTGCGCGATGAAGGACTCCAGAAAGTTAACACATAGCAAAATAAACCTACTGCGTCTCAAGCGAGTCGAAGTTCGACTTACCTTGAGACAGCGGCCCCCCAGCCTCGAGGGGAGGCCGAGCCACCTCCGGCTCCGCCCGAGGAGCCGCGATGATGGCCAGATCTGCCAGATCCACCAACTCGGCCACCATCTCGTCCACTTGGGCGGGGGTGGACTCCATCAGCATCCCGCCCTGTGCCGGCGCGGGCGTTTCCTCGGCGCGCTCGGCCGGACCTCCCTCCTCAAGCCCTGGCGTCGTCGAGGGGCCCTCGGGCGCGGCGGTAGTCGTACCCCCGCGCTCTAACTGGAGTCGAGCCTCCAACGTAGCCAGGCCCTCGGGCCAATGCCCTGGCGTTGGGCGTGTCGGAGCCTCCCCCTCGATCGCAGGGGCCCGGGGCCCAGCCACTTCCACCACCTCGGTCGCAACCGCTGTCGGCAGAAGCTCCGCGCCCCCCGGGGCGCCGGACGCGACTTCTTCTGACGGTCGCGCGGACGCCGCGACCGTCGCTTCGGCGACCACCGCCGACGCGCTCGCCTCCTCCGCCGTCTGGGTAGACGCCGATGCCCCCTGTGCCTCCCCCCGCGCCGCCACCTCCGGGGCCGTGGCTGCCTGTGCCGCCTCGGGGGCGACCGTCGAAGGGGGCTGGGCTGCCGGACCAGCCTCGACGGCTGCTTGCACTGCGGCCCCCGTCTTCAGCTTTTTGGCGGGGGCGGGGGACGCAGCTCCTAGCCAACGCTTCGACCTGGGAAAGGAACACGTGTGCAATAATAAGCACGAGCCCTTACCGACAAAAAAAGACAAAACAAGAACGACTATGAAATCGACTTACCCCCTCGGGGCCCGACGCTTCGGCCCGGCAACCGTCGGGCTGGTCGAGCTCCCGAGCGCCACCGCCTGGGGAGCGGGGGTCGAGGCGGCGCTCGGCACCTTCTCCCGGGTAGGGGCCGGCGGCGTCACCGTCGATTTTTTGACGGCCCCCACCTGCGCCGACGGGCCCGGTGCCCGCGCGCTCGATGCGGCGGGCTTCGGGGGTTCGCTCGATCGACTCTTCGACAGCGGCACCACCTTCGTCCTCTTGCCGGTCTCCACCTACGCCGGCGGGCCCAGCACCCGGGCGCTCGACGCGGCGGGCGTCGGGGCTCGCTCGATCGACCCCCCGACGAGGGCCGCGGCGTTTGCGACTGTGTCTGCCGTGGCGCGACTTCTTGCGAGGCCACGGGGCGCTCCGCCCGTGGCCCAGCTTCGACGGGAGGGGCCGACGTCGAGGTCGACCCCCCCTCTCCACCAGTAGCAATGGCCGCCTGCTCAGGCGCCGTCTCCTCCTCCTCCTCGTCCTCCTCGTCCTCCTCATCATCCTCCTCCGAGGGCGACAACTCTTCATCGAGGCCCAACCGCCTCTGTTGGGCCCGGCGCTGATTTCTCGGCTCTCTCTCTCTAGAGTCTTCTTGGCCGTCTTCGCCTTGGCCTTGTCCTTGTCGGACTTTTGCTTCTCCACGCGGAGGCGGTTCGCTTCCCTCGTGGCCCGGTCCTCCGGCATCGGCGGACATGAACGTTTGTGGGACACATTCCCCTGCGGGACGCGAGACGGTTAGAGAACAAGCAGAAAAGACGGAGGGGGCGGGCACGAAGACTTTAACTGGAGGAAAGGTCCTTACCAGCTCAAAGAAGCCCTCGTCCGGCTTCATGGGGACCTTCGCGACGTTCTTGGGGTCGAACCCCCCCGCGAAGAAACGGCGGACGCGGCTAACCACCCGGTCCGGGGTCAGCTCTTCCTCGACGAAGCGGCAGCTCGATAGATCGACCCCCGGACCCATCTCGTCGAGGCGGAGGGGTCGAGCCATCAACGGCAGAACCCGCCATCGGTGGAACGCCGACGCAACAATCTCCGCGGTAAGGCCCCTCTCCTTCAGGTGCTTCTGCTTGAGGTGCTTCTGCTTGTCCGTCGGGACGCCGTACCTCCAGCGCTCGGGCTCGGCGTCGAGTGTCCTCTCGGTGTACGCCGGGAGCAGATCGTCGTCGTTCCTCAGGTAGAACCACCCGGAATGCCACCCGGAGTGGCTCGAGGACGGGTTCGCGGGAAGCCAAAGCTCCGGCCGCCTGACGAAGATGCTGCAGCCCCCGGCCCTGACCTTCCGACGGACGCCCTTGCTGACCGAGGCGTTGAAGATATTGGCCTTGAAGATGTGAAGCCACAGATCCCAATGGGGCTCGATCCCCAGATAACCCTCGCACACTGCCGCGAAGACCGCCGCCTGGCTGACGCCGTTGGGGGTGAGGTGCTGGAGCTCCACTTCGTAGTGGTAGAGGAGCGCGCGCAGGAAGCGGCTGGGTGGGGCCCCCAGCCCCGCCTGGTGGAAGACCTCGAGCGACACCACGTACCCCTCCGGCGGGTTGGGCTCGGCGTGGTCCAGTGGCGGAGCTATCCACTCCAGCCTCTCCGTCGAGGTAACGGGCCGGAGAAGTCCACTCTCCACCAACCCCGCCAGATACGACTCACGGACCGAGGAGGCGGGCCAGGCGTCGGCGCCGAAGAGCTGGAACGCGGCCATGGGGACGGTGGTTTGCTCGGACTTGGCAGCGGAGGGTACGTTCCCTATCTTTCTCTTTCTCTCTCGCTCGCGCAGAGATCCTGCTCGCGGGACGCCTAAGGCAGAGGCGGAGAAAAGAAGGCAAGGAAGACGAAGGCAAGGAGGCGGGGAAGGCAAGTGCGTGGAAAAGGCATCAGACCCCTCACCTTCGCTATTTATACGCGGAGGCCAACGGATGGATCCGGCAACAGGCAAGAGAATCTCCGCATTTAATTTGCTTGTACTTTCCTCCTTGTATTCCCTCCAGGATAAGGCGTCCCGTCCCATCGCCGCACTCCGCCTCGTAACCGCATTGTTGCGCCGAACGGACACCGCCTAAAAAGGCGCGCGGACGGAAACGTCGTCTTCGAGGGTAAGGAATCTTGAGGCAGCGAGAGCTGGCCCTCGAAAGAGGGTTCGACAGCTACCCTCGAGTGCCCGAGGCCAGAAATGACCTCGGGTTAGGACCTCGGTCCACCCCCAAAATCTCGAGGGGATAAAGGCCGGCCTATGAACGGGCTCGATAGCCGCCCTCGAGTGCTCGAGGCCCGACAGGGCCTCGGGTCGTCAACTGCAGATCGTTCCATGGCCTCGAAGGGGTAAAGGCTGGCCCGTCCGGGGGTTCGACAGCCTCCCTCGAGAGCTCCGACACAGGTATGTCCCCAAGTTCAATACGACAACCACCCGCTTTTCCCCTCGGCGGTCCACAAGGTCGGACTCCTCCTCCTGAGGATAGCGTTGGATGACGAACCATCCGTCAAATCTTGAGGGAGCCAAGGCTGGCCCTTACATAGGGTTCGATAGCCGCCCTCGAGTACCTGAGGTCAGGAAGGACCCATGGTTAACGGACTCTGGTCCACCCCCAAATCTTGAGGGAGCGAAGGCTGGCTCCACGAACGGAGTTCGACAGCCGCCCTCGAGTACACGAGTCAGGGATGTCCCGGTGGCCCGACAATGAACTCTCGAGGCTTCCTGGGACATATCCGAGGCATACCTAGGAACACCTAAGGATCCCTACGCTGGGAGGCATCGAGCCACTGACTCCTATTGAATGGGGTCGGCACCTTGGTGGTCCACATGGTCGTGCTTAGCGAGCCGAACGGCTTGCTTAACAATGAGAATGCCTCCGGGCCACTAGTCAATCCCTATCGAACGGGGTCGAATTCTCACTCGGATTCTTACCCGCACAGGGCACCATTTCTAATGGACTCATGCCCGAGAATAGCTCACCGAGGACTTCGGGCTCGTCCTAACGAGGATAGCACGATGCTCTTCACCCCACGATCCGAGCGAAAGGATCCGTGGGAAGGACGCTATGAGGTAGTGAAGGCCTAGCCATTCGAGGGCTCGAGGGCCCGACTACGCACGGCACCCCTCGATGAAAGAGGGTCAAAAACTCGTAACCTGGTAGGCAGAGTCGACCACTCGGGCGGGGCGCTCTGACTCCAGTGGTGCTCGAGGGAGCGAAGGCTGGCCCTCGGTAGGGTTCGACAGCCACCCTCGAACACTTCTTTTTTCAGGAAAAGGAATGGAATCGACCCCTCGACAGGGTGCCACGCCTCCAGGTATCCTTAAAAGACCCCACTATACAACGTATTTTAGCCCCCAGAGGAGTTCTTAATCACTCCTCTGGGGCCTCGGGGGCTACCCCCGCGGGGTGCGCTCGCGCGCACCCCACGGAAGATCGGTTTTCTCACTAACCCTACAGGCCAAGGAAAAACCCTCCGAGCAATCCTTACTCCCTCCGAGAAACGCGTATCATAGCCCCCAGAGGAGTTCTAAATCACTCCTCTGGGGCCTCGGGGGCTACTGTCGGGTACGAAGGTAAGGGGTACCCTAAACCCTTCGATAAATTAACGCTAAACATAGCAACCATTTTTAAGGAAAGGATCAGCCCACTACTCGGTGAGACACGGCCCATCGATCGAGGGTCCCCTCTGCACCAACTACGGCAACAAGCCACGGGCCGGCTCCACCTCGACAACGGACGAGGGGTCGAACGAATGACCCCCCGACCTCTACCTCGACGACGGACGAGGGGTCGAACGAACGACCCCCCGACCTCTACCTCGACGACGGACGAGGGGTCGAACGAACGACCCCCCGACCTCTACCTCGACGACGGACGAGGGGTCGAACGAACGACCCCCCGACCTCTACCTCGACGACGGACGAGGGGTCGAACGAACGACCCCCCGACCTCTACCTCGACGACGGACGAGGGGTCGAACGAACGACCCCCCGACCTCTACCTCGATTTCGACCTCTCGAACCCCGTCGACGCCTCGACCTCCCCCTCGACCAAGGGTCAAGAAGACGATTCTCGGACAGGGGACTCGATTAACCCAACTGCTCCGACATGGGTAAAAGTGAACCCACCTAACGACATGGGCGCCCGTGTCCACTGTCAAATCCGCCAACTCCCCATCCAGTCCCCGATTCCCGTCAACTGTGCTGCTACTGTTGCCACTACGTGAGTACGGACTCCAACGGTACCCCTCGGAAAGTGAACAGTGCGACCCTCGACGACACTTCGGGAACGCGACGGAGTCACACAGGGCTCGACCCCCTCCCTCGACCGGGGCTCGACCCCCTCCTCTTCAACAACTCCGGTACGGAAGCCGTCCCATCCGCTCCGTCCCGCTTCGGCCGTGGGACTCGCGCCCGCCTGCGGACACTGCACAACGACGACTTCTACTGCCGCCACGACCAGGAATGCCTGAAGGACGGAAACCCATGCCGCGACAGTGCTCAACGCCTCTCCGCCAACACTGTACCGCGAATACACCGCCCATACTTCTACTGTTAGGACCCTGTACCCTCGGGTCTCCCCTTGGTCTATAAAAGGGGAACGCCGCGGTAGAGTAGGGGGACTTTTTCTGATTTCAGAGACCTGGGGATGACTTCCGAGAACTCTGGAGATCGACTCCTACTTCTTCGGGAACCCTAGTCCACACTCCACACATACCGCCACTCGATCGACCCCTCGAGTGGCCTCCTCCGTGTAACACAGCTTGTACCCCCCCTGTACGAGCACGCTTTGGGTGCGAGATAATACAAGTCATCCTCCCCCCGCTGGACGTAGGGCCTTCTTTGCCCGAACCAGGATAAATCTTGTGTCCATCTTGCATCACGTCTGAGAGAGGGAGCAAGCGATATACAAATTTACTCGTTGGTGGTCTTGACCCCCGGGTCATAACACCGACATCATTATTCTTGCTCTTGAAGGAGTTCTTCTTCCTTCTAGCTCTATAGCCCTTCTTCTTCATGAACTTGCCAAACTTCTTGACAAAGAGGGTCATTTGTTCTTCATCATCATCACTTGAGCACTCATCATTGCTTGATTCATCACACATTGATTTGCCCTTAGATGATTATGTGGCTTTGAATGACACACTCTTCTTCTTGTCTTCTTTCTTGTCATCCTTCTTTTCCTTGTTCTCTCTAATCTTGTCCTTGTCTTCTCTAAAGGTGTCATCAGTCATCACCTCACCAAGAATTTGGTTTGGTGTTGTTGTGTCCAATCCACTTCTCACCAATAGAGTGACTAGCATCTCAAATCTTGAGGGAAGACTTCTTAGGAACTTGAATGAGAAGTCCTTGTTCTCTACTTTCTCTCCAAGTGACTTAAGGTCATTGACAAGAACCTCAAGCCTACTGAACATCTCGAGCACATTCCCATCTTCCTTCATCTTGAAGCTTGCAAACTTCTCCTTCAAGATATAGGCCTTTGCTCCCTTCATAGATTGAGTCCCTTCATATGACTCTTCTAGCTTCTTCCAAGCCTCATGAGCACTCTACAAGTTTTTGATTTGCTCAAAGACTTCCTTAGAGATTGCCTCATCTATTGCACTCAAGGCAATATCATTGTTTTGGAGCTTCTCCTCTTCGGCCGTGGTGGGTGCCTCTTCATTTACCACCTCAAACTTCTTGTCGACCACCAACCATATCTTCCGGTTGATTGATTTAAGATAAGTGGTCATCAAGGCCTTCCAATAGCTATAATTGTTGCCATCAAACTTAGGTGCCCTCTTGGTGTTGTTGATTTGAGCCATTTTAACACAGTAGGATGTTAAGCCTTTTGTGTACGGTGTACTAGCTCCGATACCACTTGAAAGGTCTAGGTATGGCTAGAGGGGGGGTGAATAGCCTAATTAAAATTTCTACAATAACACTTAGCAAACTTGTTAGAATAAAACACGGCGTAAGCAAGTTTGCACTAGCTCTAAGGTTAGGCAAGCCACCTACCAATTCTAGTTACTAGAAACATAACTACTAAGGCACTGAAAGGATCAAGATGCCCAAGACGGGGGTGAATTGGGCTCTTTTTTAATTTCTAGACAAGAATTAAACCTATCAAGAGCCAATTAACCCCCTAGTGCCTACCGATTGTGTGTCCTAACTAGAAAGCGGTAGAAAGCCAATTGAAAGCGAAACTTTCCTACACAATTCTAGTATGAATTGAAAGACAAGTGCGGAAAGTAATGCGGTATGAAAGAGCTAGGGAAAGAGATGCTTGACACGGCGATCTTTTGCCGAGGTATCGAGGAGTCGACACTCCTCCCTAGTCCTCGTTGGAGCACCTCGCAAGGTATAGCTCCCCCTCAATCCTGCGCAAGGGATGAGTGCTCACTACGGGCTGATTCTTCGCCACTCTGGCTCGGTGAATCGCCCACAACCGATAACAAGTCGATGAAGAAGGGTCGCCGACAATCTCCCCGGCGATCACCTTCCTCCAAGCACCATCGGTCCGTCTAGGTGATGTCTGAAGAATCATTGCCCTAGTTGGTTTCGGTGATTAACGACAATTAGAGATTATTATGGCTAACGTGTGTTTTGCAGAGGCTATGCGTAGCTTAGCCATAGTGATCAACAAGAATGGGCTTTTATGGTCATCACTTAGCCCCAAGATGGATATCGTTTCGGATTTCAAGGAGACATGATGAAGACCCTAGAATGATAGGCTAAGTGCCATAAGGTGATGAAGGGCACTTAGAAATAGATAGGGCTTCTCTTTTTATCTTTGACCGTACTATTAAGAGGGATTGAGACTAGTAGCTTGAATTAGGAAAGCTTCATGACTTAGGTGTGGTGCACACTTGACTTCCTTAGCTCTAAGCAAGCCTATGGTAACCGTAAGATAGCCTAGAACAACTTCAATATTCATCGCGACGAAAAACGAAGTTGATAGAACTGTTTTCTGGGTGTCGGACGCTGTCTGTCGCGTCGGACAAAGGCGCCGGACGCTGGGTGGTTGAGTCCATAGCGTCCGTCGACCTTCCAGTGGAGATGTTTTCTAGCTAAGATTTTCAGGGTCCGTCGGACGCTGTCCGTCGGCCAGGCGTCGGACGCTAGGAAGAGCGTCCGTCGACCTTCCAGAGAGGGTGTTTTTCAGCCCGAGCCAGAGTGTAGCGTCGGACGCTGGGATGAGCGTCCGTCGCCCCAGTGACGTAGCGTCCGTCGCTGGGAATAGTGTGTCAGAACTAGCCGTTGGGCAGGGCGTCGAAGCGTCCGTCGCCTAGGCGTCGGAGCGTCCGTCGCCCAAACTATGAACAGAACTAGCCGTTGGGGCATGCGACGGACCGTCCGTCGCCTAGTCGACAGAGCGTCTGTTGCCGACTTAAAATTCCAGCCCGAGGCAGTTTTCTGAGGGTCTATTTATAGCCCCTCCCACTTCTCTCCCACCAGGCCTTTGCTCATTTGAGTTGCTGAGTTTGTTGAGAAGGTTGGGAAGAGAGCAAGAGCCCTAGAGAGAGAGAATGATTCGCGAATCCATCCATCCTCTCCTCTAGTTCATTCAAGAGTTCAAGTGTGCATCCTCTAGTTGTGAAGCTTGAGTGAGTCAAGCAAAGATCAAGGCTTGTTACTCTTAGTGATCGACATCACCTAGACGGTCCGGTGGTGCTCGGAGGAAGGTGATCGCCGGAGGATTGTTGGCGGCCCTTCTCCATCGACGTTGTGATCGGTTGTGGGCGATTCACCGAGCCGGAGTGGCGAAGAATCAGTCCGTAGAGAGCACTCATCTCTTGCGCGGGATTGAGGGGGAGCTATACCTTGCGAGGTGCTCCAACGAGGACTAGGGGGGAGTGTCGACTCCTCGATACCTCGGCAAAACATCGCCGTGTCAAGCATCTCTTTCCCTAGCTCTTTATTACCGCATTACTTTCCGCACTTGTCTTTCAATTCATACTAGAATTGTGTAGAAAGTTTTTGCTTTCCATTGACTTGCTACAACTTTCTAGCTAGGACACACAAGCGGTAGGCACTAGGGGGTTAATTGGCTCTTTATAGGTTTAATTCTTGTTTAGAAATTAAAAAGAGCCCAATTCACCCGTCCCTCTTGGGCATCTTGATCCTTTCAATTGGTATCAGAACAAGGCCTTTCGCTCATGATGCACACTTCATCATCAACAAGGACTCCAAGGGTAGACCCCAAGTTGTGTTTCTCGGTCCTAAGATGAAGAACAAGCCCAAAGTGCTATGGGTTGCTAAGGAGTTGGTGGACAAGCCTATGGGACCTCGCCAAGTGTGGGTTCCCAAACAACAAGCTTAACTTCAAGTTGCTTGTGTGTAGGTGAACTACAAGACCGGTGGAAGTCATTGGGTGATGATAGTGGATGCACTCAACATATGACCGGTGACTCCCGGATGTTCACCACACTTGAGGAAGATTGTGAAGGGCAAGACAAGATTACCTTTGGGGACAAGTCAAAAGGCAAAGTGCAAGGCCTAAGCAAAGTGGCAATCTCAAATGATCAATCAATATCAAATGTCTTGCTAGTACAATCTTTGAGCTTCAACTTGCTATCGGTGGGACAACTATGTGATCTTGGTTTCCAATGTCTCTTCACTCCAAATGAGGTAGTTGTGTCCAAGATTGAAGATTCATCATTGATATTCAAAGGGTTTTGGCACAACAATCTCTACCTAGTGGACTTCACCTCAAATGAAGCTAGTTTGCAAGCATGTCTATTCTCCAAGAGTTCTTTGGGTTGGCTATGGCATAGAAGATTAGCACATGTGGGAATGTCAACTTTGAAGAAGCTTGTCAAGAAGGAGTTGGTTAGAGGTGTGAAGGATGTTGTGTTTGAGAAGGACAAACTTTGTAGTGCATGTCAAGCCGGCAAGCAAGTGGCAAACACTCATCCAACCAAAGCTTTCATGTCAACCTCAAGAGTCCTAGAGCTACTTCACATGGATCTATTTGGACCTACCACCTATGCTAGCCTTGGTGGCAATCTCTTTTGCTTGGTGGTAGTTGATGACTACTCTAGGTACACTTGGGTGTTCTTCCTTCAATACAAGGGAGAGACTCAATCAATATTCAAGAAGTTTGCAACTAGAGCCCAAAATGAGTTTGATGTGAAGATCAAGAAGATAAGAAGTGACAATGGGACCGAGTTTGTGAACACCAAAATTGAAGACTATTGTGATGAAGTTGGGATCAAGCATGAAGTGTCCGCCACCTATATTCCTCAACAAATTGGTGTAGTAGAGAGGAAGAACCGGACACTCATTACTCTTGCAAGATCAATGTTTGATGAATACAACACCCCCGAGAAGTTTTGGGCCGAAGCAATCAACACCGCATGCTATGCGGCCAACCGGCTATTTGTCCAAAGACTTCTCAAGAAGACCCCTATGAGCTTGTGAATGGGAAGAAACCGGATATATCCTTTTTTCGAGTGTTTGGATGCAAAGTGTACATCTACAAGAAGTGCCAACACTTGGGCAAGTTCCAAAGAAGATGCGACATTGGTTTCTTACTTGGTTATTCTCTTAAATCCAAGGCATATCGAGTATTTAATAAAGCCTCCGGCCTAGTTGAACAAACATATGATTTGGAGTTTGATGAAACTAACGGCTCTCAAGAAGAGCATGAAAATCTTGATGATGTAGGTGATGAACCCTTGAGGGAGGCTATGAAGAATATGCCCATTGGTGCAATCAACCCACAAGAGGTGGAACAAGTTGAAGATGATGCAAATCAAGTGCCCTCTCCACCACACACGCCTCAAGTTGATGAAGAACAAGTGAGGGAAGCACAAGAAGATACCTTCATCCCTCAAGATCAAGCCGAGGCTCAAGCTAGTGATGTTGATGCACCACAACCTCCTCCCCAAGTGATTAATAGAAGATCTACACCTATGCTTCAAGCTCATCCACAAGACCTCATCATAGGGAGTTCATCAAGGGGGGTAACAACTCAATCTAAACTTGCTTCCTATGTTGAACATCACTCCTTTGTTTCCTTTGTTGAGCCTTCTAGTGTGGAGGATGCACTTGCGGATCCGGATTGGGTGAATGCCATGCATGAAGAGTTGAACAACTTCACCCGGAACGAAGTGTGGACACTAGTATAAAAGCCCAAAGGAGCAAGAATCATTGGCACCAAGTGGGTGTTTAGGAACAAGCAATATGATCAAGGCATGGTTGTGAGAAACAAGGCAAGATTGGTGGCAAAGGGGTTCTCCCAAGTTGAAGGCTTAGATTTTGGGGAGAGCTTTGCACCGGTTGCAAGACTAGAAGCCATTCGTATCCTTTTGGCATATGCTTCACATCATAAAATCAAACTTTTTCAAATGGATGTGAAGAGTGCCTTTCTAAATGGTTTCATCAATGAACTTGTTTTTGTCTCACAACCTCTCGGGTTTGAAGACCCAAATTGTCCTAATCATGTGTATAGGTTGTCCAAGGCACTCTATGGATTGAAGCAAGCTTCAAGAGCTTGGTATGAGAGGCTAAGGGACTTCCTACTCAAGAAGGGCTTCAAGATTGGGAAAGTGGATACCACACTCTTCACCAAGGTGCTAGATGGAGAGATCTTTGTTTGCCAAGTGTATGTCGATGACATTATATTTGGGTCAACAAACCAAGATCATAGCAAGGAATTTGGTGCATTGATGTCCAAGGAGTTCGAGATGTCGATGATTGGTGAGCTAACCTTCTTCCTTGGTTTCCAAGTGAAGCAATTGAGGGAGGGCACCTTCATATCTCAAGAGAAGTACACTTATGATGTGCTCAAGAAATTCAAGATGGAGGATTGCAAGCCAATCAAGACCCCAATGCCTACTAATGGGCATCTCGATCTCGATGAGGGAGGTAAACCGATTGACCAAACTCTCTATCGCTCTATGATCGGTAGTTTACTTTACCTCACCGCATCTAGGCCGGATATCATGTTTAGTGTGTGTATATGTGCTAGGTTTCAAGCAAACCCTAAGGAGTCGCATCTTTGTGCGGTTAAAAGAATCCTTAGGTACTTAAGGCACACCCCTAGCATGGGTCTTTGGTATCCCAAAGGAGCTCCCTTCCAACTAGTTGGCTATTCCAATTCGGATTACACCGGGTGTAAGGTTGATAGGAAGAGTACCTCCGGCGGGTGCCACATGCTAGGAAGATCACTTGTTTCTTGGTCCTCAAAGAAGCAAAATAGTGTGGCATTGTCAACCGCCGAGGCGGAATACATTGCCATGGGAGCAAGTTGTGCACAAATCTTATACATGACCCAAACACTCTTTGATTACGGCGTGTTTTTAAAAGAAGTTCCACTTTTGTGTGATAATGAAAGCGCCGTAAAGCTTGCAAACAACCCGGTTCAACACTCTCGCACCAAGCACATAGATATTCGCCATCACTTTCTTAGAGATCATGTGGATAGGAAAGACATAACACTAGTTGGAGTTAAGAGCGAAGATCAATTGGCGGATATCTTCACTAAACCACTCGATGAAACAACCTTTTGTAGGTTGAGAAGCGAGTTAAATGTGCTTGATCACCCTAATTTCACTAAAAGATGAGTTTGTGTGAACCATGCATTCATATGTAAAATAACATGTTTAAATTTGGTAATGCACATAGGCTTGGCTAACGCGGTTAAGATAACCGCCCTCAAAGCATGTGACAAAGCTTAACCGCGGTTTAAACTTGCAAGCAACCTAGATTCAAATTTCGTTTTGCATTGCATATGCATGTGTGTTGTTTGTCGTTCCTTTTCGGTTAAGTTTGAGCATCCTCTGTGTTCGTCCACTTAGGGGGAGCATTCCAAGCTCAAGACACTTCTATACCCCTCTTGTGGCCATATGATGTCTCCTTGGCGCTTCCATTCGAATATTTTGAGCTAAAAACTAAAATTATGCCTATGGCAAACTATTTGAAAATGAGTGTTTGAGAGATGGTTCTCATATCAAGTTCAATCAGGTGTTATTTGGATCTTATTGGGATTGGAACTTGGTTAGGAGAAAGACGCAAAAACAAAATTTGAAAAATTCTGTTTAAAAGGCGTCGGACGCTGCCGACGGACGCTCGGTGTCAATTGCCTCAGCGTCCATCGCGATCGTCCGGAGATTAAAGTTGCCCACTTACAGGGCGACGGACGCTCGTCGCGGTCAATGCGCTCGGGCGTTTCAAATCTGATCTGGAAGCCCAACGGACAATGCCGTCGGACGCTCTCCGAGCCTCCGTCGCAAGTCCGACGGAACGTCCGTCGCTCCGCGTCGGAGCGTCCGTCGCGAACTTAAGGCGCAATTTTTTTTTTAAAAACCCCGTCCTTTCCTCTGTTCCTCTCGTTCGATTCCGTCCGCCGCCGCGCTCGCGCTCAAACCCTAACCGCCGCTATTCGCCGCCGCTGGGCCGCCATTCCTCCTTGCGCCGCCGCGGATCCCTACCTGCGCCGTCGGCTGCTCCTCCACCCAGCGCCGCCTGCCCCTGCGCCGCCGTGTCTCCCTTGCGCCGCTGTTCCACCTTGCACCGTCGCCGCACCAGAGCCTCTCCACCCTGCACCGCCGCCGCTCCCCTGCGAAAATCCAGCCGTGCACGACTCAGCTTGCCGAGGAGCTCTCCTCCAAGCTCTGTGGAGGTTGATCGATCTCAGTCGCGTGCCAAGGTGAAATTCAACCCCTGTGACTTTCCCTCTAGATTGCAAATCACCTCGCCATTCTCTATCACCACCCTAAACCTTGCATTGCCTTGTTAGTTTGCGGATTGCGGATAATCGATCGAGGGATCTCTCCTTCTCTCTTGTTTTGGTCAGGGTTCAAGGTATGGCAGTTGAAATTTCGATTCTTTCCTTACCTAAATTCATGCTTCTCACTAGACATTGCTCACCTCTAGTTATATGCTTATGGTATACTCCTATCTATCTAACGAGCAGGGTCTGTGTCTGAGATGGTTGCTTGAGCAGTGGGCAGTGACAGTGAACTCGGGGCAAAGCCCGCGAGTACGGATCGAGGCAAAGCCTCGCAAGGACAGTCCAGGGCCGGCGTGCCACTCTTGCAGTTTGTAAGTCTATGGATTGTCAAGGTTTCAGTGTCAGTGAGTAGTGGATCTGAGGGTGTGACCTTTTGAGGATTTGTTTGTCAGAGATTGGCTTAGCAAAGTCCGAAAATGGCTAGAACGAAGAATGCAGGTCCCGTTCCCGGTAGTGGTGGTGACCCTCCACCTCCACCGCGTCCACCCATTGACCGGGGAAAGGGCAAGCAAAAGGTCATATCACGGAAGCACAAGAGGCCATTGATGGATGCAGATTCAACAGCAGCTCTTGCAGTGGCAGAGGCCGCTGAGATAGCAGAGCGAGGAGGACGTTGTGCCAGTTTGACGCTCTTGCCTCGCCGTGGAGCGCGTCGTGAGTCCCCTATGCGTCCAGAGACAGAGCCCGTCGAGGCTACTGAGGCAGAGGAGACAGAGCCAGTCCCAGAGACTGAGCAGACAGAGGCTGTGGGCCATAAGTCGATTGGTGAGTTGATGAGCCGCCGAGTTACCCAATCCAGAGGCTCCGGTGCACCACCTAGTCCTCCAGGACCTCAGCTCCCAGACCCAGTGAAGCACCAGGTGCGAGCTCTTACAGCGAAGCAAGTCCAGTTACTCCGTTTCGTGGACTTCCAGTCCTGGTTCCCACCTCAGAGGGACCCCCGTGCCGGACGAGACTTCTATACCACAGTGCACGAGGACTTCTACAGAGCTTACATCGACACTGATGCTCCTCTTAGGGCTCACAGGGTGTGCCCATCTGCCCATATAGAGGGGATCGGTGGTCCAGAGATCCTACGACACCTTCAGTACATTCAGGGTCTAACATATTTGATGGGACGTTCAGGAGCATATCAGAAGGAATGGGTATATCAGTTTTACGCATCTCTATGGATCTCCCCTGATCACGAGTTCCTACACTTTAGATTCCAGGGACGTGACTTCAGGGTTACAGCAGCACGGTTCAGAGAGCTATTTCACCTAGAGTCCTCTCCTACGAGGATTCACAGCTTGTGCTATGGGAATCAGGAGGCCCCTCGCCGACCTCACGATGGTATAGTGCCATCTACAGACTTCGTGAGGCCATGCTTTCAGTAGCCGTTCACTGAGGGTTCGAGCCGTACACCACGTGACCTCACTCCACTTGCTTGGATCCTCCACGAGGTACTCAGGTGTACCATTCTCCCTCGGATTGGAGCTCGGGACACGATTACACGTTTACAGCTTTGGCTCCTTGTTCATGTCGTCCGGAAGGAGAAGTTCGACCTCTGGGATCTGATTGTTAGCGAGCTTGAGGATATCATAGCCGCTGGGTTCAGGGGTCACTAGCAGCTGCAGTTTGGTCACTGGATATCTTATCTGATAGTTGCTAAGACCAGATCAGGGGCTATGAGAGTCACTCTCACGAGGTCAGCGACAGAGTTTCCAGTATACTCGATGAGTCAGCTAGTGATACATGGAAACCTGCCTCGCCCTAGCAGAGCTTACAGACCAGGCACCAGGCAAGCCGGTGTGCCACCTCAGTCAACAGAGGTCATTGATGCTTAAGTTGAGCAGATTGCTTAGGCAGAGCTTGCAGATCTAGACGCTGAGATAGATACAGCTGCCGAGACAATCTATCGAGAGGACCTAGACTCTGACAGTTCCGACGAGGACTACCAGCCAGTGCGTGAGTATGCATTGATGCCTCATGACCATGAGGCATGAGGGTCAGGCACAGCCGCAGCAGCTCCAGGTTCCAGCACCTCTGAGGCCACATTGCTTACTATTCTGTCAAGGATGCAGGAGGAGCAGTCACGTCAGGCAGAGGAGCAGAGACAACAGGCTGCCGATTTATGGAGGCTCATAGAGCAGCAGCTGGCTGCTCAGGCCCAGACACAGGCTAGGCAGGATGAGTTCCAGCGCCAGTTCTTGGCCTATCAGCTGTAGCAGGCAGAGATTCAGAAGACACAGACATTGTTACTTGAGCGTCTTCTCGCCTCTAGCTCCGGGCAGACTTCCACTCCTCAGTTTCAGTTGCCCGGAGTCTTGCAGCAGCAGCAGTTCACCTCACCTCCACAGCAGCCTCCAGTAGTCGTGGTTCCGACTCCAGCGTTACCATCCAGAGGACAGCAGAGTCAGGCACTAGCTAATCCTCCGTTCCAGCCACCAGCCTCTCCCGAGCACCAGTCTCCGAGAACCCAGGTGTCCTCGTGGTTAGCTTCGCCCGGTGAGTTTCAGACAGGATTCACTCCTATCCGGGGAACTACCATAGCCGAGGCCTCGAGAGATCTGTCAGCTTCTTACTTGGAGATCACGGGAGAAGATTCCCCAGGAGCAGCTCAGCTAGTCTCACCAGCTCCAGCGGTTGCAGTGGATCCTCCGACGACGGGCACCCACCTGTCTTCAGTTGCCTCGTCGGAGATCGCACCTGAGCAGTCCGCGCAGACTGTCACCACTCCTCCGGCTGCAGTTCAGATAGATGCCATCTCACTAGCAGATGAGGTAGTTACAGTGGCAGTCTCCTCTCTAGCTCAGACTCAGCCCGCAGAGGTTGCAGCAGCAGTGTCACTTGTTGCACTAGCAGTGACACCGTCCCCTTCGCCTCGAGTCTTCACTCGTCGGGTTCCCAGGCCCGCTACTACAGAGGCAGGACCGTCAGAGGCACCAGCTGAGCCTCAGGGGGAGTTAGTTGAGACAGCAGCTCCAGAGGTTACTCCAGCTGCACCTACACCTGCAAAGGCCGAGGCAGATGATGAGTCAGACGAGTCCGACCTTCAAGACTTCATCATGCTCGATCATAAGGCTGCAGCTCCTCCACCTTCTTCTCCAGCCCCAGACGCTTAGTTTTTGGTGCTAGACGCCAAAGGGGGAGAGAGAGGGTAGAGTATAGAGATAGGGGGAGGGATTTGGATCTTTGTATGCTTAATTTCCCTGTACTCTTTTATCATGTCTACTTTTATGCATTTGTTTATATGTGTGATGTGATGAACTTTGGTTGATGTTTATATGGTTGGATGTGACAAACTCTCGATTATCACTAATATATCCTGTGAGATGTCTCATGTTTCATGATATATCTCTATGCTTAACGTCAATTGAGCTTCTGCGCTATACTCCGATACATCTTTTGAGAATATCATGAGGTACTTCTTTTTACATTCATATCTATGAGTACCATGATTTGTGATTTGGCTTGGGTGAGCAAGTATGCTTCATTACAAATTCACTAACCCTTGCTCAACCATTCCAAGTCACCATAAAGTCTAAACCATAACTCTTATCCATACTCAAGGTTTTATTGTCGTCAATCACCAAAAAGGGGGAGATTGAAGAATCATTGCCCTAGTTGGTTTCGGTGATTAACGACAATTAGAGATTATTATGGCTAACGTGTGTTTTGCAGAGGCTATGCGTAGCTTAGCCATAGTGATCAACAAGAATGGGCTTTTATGGTCATCACTTAGCCCCCAAGATGGATATCATTTCGGATTTCAAGGAGACATGATGAAGACCCTAGAATGATAGGCTAAGTGCCATAAGGTGATGAAGGGCACTTAGAAATAGATAGGGCTTCTCTTTTTTATCTTTGACCGTACTATTAAGAGGGGTTGAGACTAGTAGCTTGACTTAGGAAAGCTTCATGACTTAGGTGTGGTGCACACTTGACTTCCTTAGCTCTAAGCAAGCCTATGGTAACCTTAAGATAGCCTAGAACAACTTCCATATTCATCACGACGAAAAACAAAGTTGATAGAACTGTTTTCTGGGCGTCGAACGTTGTCTGTCGCGTCGGACAAAGGCGCCGGACGCTGGGTGGTTGAGTCCACAGCGTCCGTCGACCTTCCAGTGGAGATGTTTTCTGGCTAAGTTTTTCAGGGTCCGTCGGACGCTGTCCGTCGGCCAGGCGTCGGACGCTAGGAAGAGCGTCCGTCGACCTTCCAGAGAGGGTGTTTTTCAGCCCGAGCCAGAGTGTAGCGTCGGACGCTGGGATGAGCGTCCGTCGCCCCAGTGACGTAGCGTCCGTCGCTGGGAACAGTGTGTTAGAACTAGCCGTTGGGCAGGGCGTCGGAGCGTCCGTCGCCTAGGCATCGGAGCGTCCGTCGCCTAGGCGTCGGAGCGTCCGTCGCCCAAACTATGAACAGAACTAGCCGTTGGGGCATGCGACGGACCGTCCGTCGCCTAGTCGACAGAGCGTCTGTCGCCAACTTAAAATGCCAGCCCGAGGCAGTTTTCTGAGGGTCTATTTATAGCCCCTCCCACTTCTCTCCCACCAGGCCTTTGCTCATTTGAGTTGTTGAGTTTGTTGAGAAGGTTGGGAAGAGAGCAAGAGCCCTAGAGAGAGAGAGTGATTCGCAAATCCATCCATCCTCTCCTCTAGTTCATCCAAGAGTTCAAGTGTGCATCCTCTAGTTGTGAAGCTTGAGTGAGTCAAGCGATATCAAGGCTTCTTACTCTTGGTGATCGACATCACCTAGACGGTCCGGTGGTGCTCGGAGGAAGGTGATCGCCGGAGGATTGTCGGGGCCCTTCTCCATCGACGTTGTGATCGGTTGTGGGCGATTCACCGAGCCGGAGTGGCGAAGAATCAGCCCGTAGAGAACACTCATCCTTGCGCGGGATTGAGGGGGAGTTATACCTTGCGAGGTGCTCCAACAAGGACTAGGGGGGAGTGTCGACTCCTCGATACCTCGGCAAAACATCGCCGTGTCAAGCATCTCTTTCCCTAGCTCTTTATTACCGCATTACTTTCCGCACTTGTCTTTCAATTCATACTAGAATTGTGTAGAAAGTTTTCGCTTTCCATTGACTTGCTACAACTTTCTAGCTAGGACACACAAGCGGTAGGCACTAGGGGGTTAATTGGCTCTTTATAGGTTTAATTCTTATTTAGAAATTAAAAAGAGCCCAATTCACCCCCCCCCCCTCTTGGGCATCTTGATCCTTTCAATGTCGATCACCAAGAGTAACAAGCCTCGATCTTCACTTGACTCACTTAAGCTTCACAACTAGAGGATGCACACTTGAACTCTTGGATGAACTAGAGGAGAGGATGGATGGATTCGTGAATCACTCTCTCTCTCTAGGTCTCTTGCTCTCTTCCCAACCTTCTCAAAGACTTCAGTAACTGAAATGAGCAAAGGCAAGGTGGGAGAGAAGGATGAGAAGCTATAAATAGCCCCTCAGAAAACTAGCTCGGGCTGGCAATTTAAGTTGGCAACAGACGCTCCAAAGCCTAGGCGACGGACGCTCCGACGCCTAGGCGACGCACGCTCCGACGCCTAGGCGACAGACGGTCCGTCGCCCTGCCCAACGGCTAGTTCTGCAACCCGTTTTAGGCGACGGACGCTCCTGCGAGGTCCGACGGACGCTGAGACACCAGCGTCCGACGCCTTTTGCCAAAAAGCTCTGAAAACAGCCCCACTGGAAGGCTGACGGATGCTACCCTAGCGTCCGACGCCTAGGCGACGGACAGCGTCTGATGCCCTTTGAAACTCGGGGGCTCAAACTGGGCAGCCGGCGAACGCTACGTCATCCTGACGTCAATGTTCGACGCCATCGTCCGACACGATGCACAGCGTCCGGCGCCTTCAGACTCAGCGTCCGACGCCCAGAAAACTTCTTTTTCAACTCCGGTTTTCGTCATGATGTATTCAGAAGAAGTTCTTGGCTATCTTACGGTCACCATAGGCTTGCTTAGAGCTAAGGAAGTCAAGTGTGCACCACACCTAAGTCATGAAGCTTTCCTAAGTCAAGCTACTAATCTCAACCCCTCTTAATAGTACGGTCAAAGATCAAATAGAATCCCTATCTATTTTTAAGTGCCCTTCATCACCTTATGGCACTTAGCCTACATTCTAGGGTCTTCATCATGTCTCTTTGAAATCCGAAACGATATCCATCTTGGGGGCTAAGTGATAACCATTGATGCCCATTCATATTGATCACTATGGCTAAGCTACGCATAGCCTCTGCAAAACACACGATAGCCATAATAATCGCTAATTGCCGTTAATCACCGAAACCAATAGGGCCATGATTCTTCAATCTCCCCCTTTTTGGTGATTGATGACAATAACTCCTCGAATATGGATATAAGATTGAAAGGTTAGGATTTCAGGTGACTTGAAAGGATTGAGCAAGGGTTAGTGAATAGAAATGAAGCATACTTGCTCACCCAAACCAAGTCACAAACCAAAGTACTCATGAATATTAAATAGAATCAGAGTACCTCATGATAATCTCTCATAAGTATCGGAGTAAGACACGGAAGCTCAAAAATCATTAGATCATAGAGACATCTCATGAACAAGCAACAACTCACAACATATATTAGTGAAAAAACAAGAGTATGTCTCACAAGCATCATTCATCACACATAAATACAAATGCAATAAGATAGACATGACGACATGAGTACGGGGGAATAAAATCACACAAAGAAACGAATCCCTCCCCCTATCTCTATACTCGACCCTCTCTCCCCCTTTGGCATCTAGCACCATCAACTAAGCATCTGGGGCTAGAGAAGAAGGCGAAGAAGCTGCAGCCTGACGATCGAGCATGATGAAGTCCTGAAGATCAGACTCATCTGACTCAACATCTGGCTCGGCCTCTGCAGGTGTAGGCGCAGCTAGGGCAACCTCTGGAGCTGACACTAGAAGCTCTAGAGCTGCTGACTCAACGGGCCCCTCTGAGGCTCAGCTAGTGCCTCTGACGGTCCTACCTCTGAAGTAATGGGTCTGGGAGCCCGACAACTGAAAACTCGAGGCGGTGGAGTGGACACTGCCAAAGCAACTAGAGACACTGCTGCAACGAGCTCTGCTGGCTAGGACTGAGGTGGACTAGATACTGCCACTGTAACTGCCTCATCCGGCGCCTGTGCCTGAACTGGGGCCTCTAGCTCAACTGCCTCCACTGCTACTAAGATAGCATCTATCTGAACTGCAGCTGGAGGAGTGGTGACAGTCTGCGTAGACTGATCTGGTGCGATCTCCGACGAGGCAACTGAGGAAAGGTAAGTGCCCGTCACCGGAGGATCCACCTCAATCTTTGTGTCTGGTTGAGCGGCTCCTAGAGAGTCATCTCCCGTGATCTCCAAGTAAGAGGCCGAGAGGTCACGCAAGGCCTCGGCAATGGTAGTTCCTCGGATAGGTGTGAAACCTGTCTGTAGCTCACCGAGCGAAACCAACCATGAGGACACCTGGGTCCTCGGAGACTGACACTCTGGAGAAGTTGGTGCCTAATAGGGTGGAATGACTGGTGCCTGACTCTGCTGTCCTCCAGAGGGTAATGCTGGAGTCGGTACCACGACCACTGGAGGCTGCTGCTGAGAGACCCTGGACATTTGAAGCTGAGGAGTAACGGTCTGTCCGGAGGTCAAGCCAAGAAGACGCTCAAGAAGCATAGTCTGAGTCTTCTGAATTTCAGCCTGCTGCATCTGATAAGCTAGGAACTGGCGCTGAAAACTCATCCTGTCTGGCCAGAGTCTGAGCCTGGGCTACAAGCTGTTGTGCGGTGAGCCTCCGAACATCTGCAGCCTGCCTCCTCTGCTCCTCTGCCTGTCGAGACTGTTCCTCCTGCATCCTCGTAAGGAGGGTAAGAATTGTGGCCTCTGAGGGGCCTGAAACTGGAGCTGGAGCTGCACCTGACCCTCCTGCCTCATGGTCATGAGACATCGATGCGTACTTGGGCATCGGACTGTAGGCCTCATCAGAGCTATCAGAGTCCAAATCCTCTTTGTAGACAACCTCGGCAGCTATATCAATATGAGCATCAAGATCTGCAAGCTCTGCCTAGGCAATATGCTCAACTGTAGCATCAGTGTCCTCTGCTAACTGAGGTGGCACACCTGCCTGTCTGGTGCCTGGACGGTACGCTCTGCTGGGGCGAGGTAGATTCCTGTGAATGACCAACTGGCTCATCGAGTAGACGGGATACTCAGTGGCTGACCTCGTAAGAGTGACTCGCAGTGAACCAGATCGAGTCATAGGCACTATCAGATAGGAAATCCAATGCGCAAAGTGTAGCTGTCAGTGTCCTCTGAACCCTGCAGCTATGATGTCCTCGAGCTCGCTGACAATCAAATCCCATAGATCAAACTTTTCCTTCCGGATGATATGAGCGAGAAGCCACAACTGAAGACGAGTAATAGTGTCCTGAGCTCCAATCCTGGGAAGAATGGTACGCCTCAGTACCTTGTGGAGGATCCGGGCAAGAGGAGTGAGGTCTCTCAGAGTGCGGCTCTAACCCTCGGTGAACGGCAGCTGGAAGCACGGCCTCACTTAGTCTGTAGATGGCACTATCCCATCGTGAGGTCAACGAGGTGCCTCCTGGTCCCCGTAGCACAAACTATGAATCCTCGTAGAAGAGGGCTCTAAGTGGAATAGCTCTCTGAACCAAGCTACAGTGACCCTGAAGTCGCGGCCCTGAAAGCCGAAGTGAAAGAACTCGTGGTCAGGGGAGATCCACAGCGAGGCGTAGAACTGATAAACCCAGTCCTTCTGATAAGCACCAGATCATCCCATCAAATCTGATAAGCCCTGAATATACTGTAGATGTTGAAGGATCTCTCGACCACCGACACCCTCTATGTGAACAGGTGGGCAAACTCTGTGGGCCCTAAGAGGAGCGTCGGTCTCAACATATGCTCTGTAGAAGTCCGTCCTCGTGAACAGTGGTGTAGAAGTCACGTCCGGCACGGGGATCCCTCTGAGCTGGGAACCAAGACTGAAAGTCCACGAACCGAAGAAGCTGGACCTGCTTGGCTATGAGAACCCTGACCTGATGCCTCACCGGGGTTGGTAGCTAAGGTCCTGGAGGACTAGGTGGTGCTCTAGACCCACGTGAGCGAGTGACACATCTGGCCATCAGCTCACCATCGAAGAGTGGCCTGCGGCCTCTGGCTACTCAGTCTCTGTAGCCTGCTCTGCCTCCTCTGGCTCAGTAGCCTCTACGAGCTCTGTCTCTTGACGCGTAGGGGACTCACGACGCGCTCCACGGCGAGGCGAGAGCCTCAAACCGGCGCAACCTCCACCTCGCTCCGCTATCTCTGCTGCCTCGGCCACTGCAACTGCTGCTGCGGAATCTAGATCCATAAGTGGCCTCTTGCGCTTTTTGGAGACAACCTTTTGCTTGCCCCTTCCCCAATCAGTGGGTGAACGCGGTGGAGGTGGAGGGTCACCACCACTACCGGGAAAGGGACCGGCGTTCTTCGTTCTTGCCATTGACATATACTAGATGAACTGTCACTGTCAAGAACAATTGCCACAGACACTCAGCAAAACAACTCTCTGTCAAATCCAAGCACAAACACTGTAAGTGTGGCTCTGAAAGCCCTGGACTGACACTTTCGAGGCTTTGCCTCGTTCCTTACTCACGGGCTTTGCCCCGAGTTCACTGTCACTGTCTCTGACACACTGACCCTATTCGCATAGATAGATAGAAATATATAACATGTAAGCATATAACTAGAGATGAGAATATCTAATGGGTGAAGCATGAGATAGGTAAGTAAAAGATCGTTCTCTGTCCATTTCCATACCTCTGACCAAGTAACTCATAAAAGAGAAGGAAAGATGTCTCGGTCAATCTCAAAGCATAGTCCGCAACCTAAAAAGGATATGCAAAGTGGTGGTTTAGGTAAAGGAAGGAGAAGGGGGATCAGCACCATGAGAAGGGGGAATGCAAGGCAACATTTCACCTTAGAGATCCAGGGAGGACCTCAGGGGAATCCTGGAAGGACACCCAAGCAAACACTAGGAGAATGGGGTTCTCTGCTTGGCCAAAACGCACAGGGCAGAGGGGAGGTCTCCGGTGAGCGGTGAAGGCGGCGCTGGCCACAGGGTGGCGGCAACGGAAAGGGCACGCCGGCGAGGGGAGGCGTGGCCCTGGGTGAGCGAGCAGTGCGGAGGAGTGGCGGCGGCGGCCAGAGGCAGTTAGGGTTCGGGAGATGCGAGCGGCGACGGTGTACGGAAAGGAAGAAAACCGACCGAGAGAGGGAGAGAAGAGACGGGGGGGTTTTTATAAAAAAAAATTGCGCCTTAAGTTCACGATGGATGCTCCGACGCGGAGCGACGGATGCTCCGTCGGACTGCAACGGACGCTGGATAGCGTCCGACGGGATCGTCCGTCGGTCTACCAGTAGGGATTTTTCGAGACGGTCGACATTGATTGTGTCAGACGCTCTGCAACAGACGCTGGAGATCATCCGTCGCCCCTCAAACAGGCAGCATTTTCTGTCCGTACGGTTGCGACGGACGCTGAGGTAAGCATGACGTAGCGCCCGTCGGGATTGTCAGTCGCCAAAATTTTAGAATTTTTCAAATTTTCTTTTTGTTTCTTCTCTCCCAACCAAGTCTCAATCCAATAAGATCCAAATAAAGCCTGATTGGACTTGATATGAGAACCATCTCTCAACCACTCATTTGCAAATAGTTTGCCTTAGGCTTAAGTAGTTTTTAGTTCAAAATATTCGAATGGAAACTTCAAGGAGACATCATATGGCCACAAGAGGGGTAAAGAAGTGTCTTGAGCTTGGAATGGTCCCCCTAAGTGGACGAACACAGAGGATGCTCAAACTTAACCGAAAAGAAACGGCAAACAACACATGCAAATGCAATGCATTACAAGAAATTGAATCTAGGTTGCTTGCAAGTTTAAACCATGATTTGGACTTCTTCACACGTTCAAGAACGGTTATTCCAACCATGTTAGCCAAGCCTATGTGCATTACTAGATTAACATGATTATATTACACATGATGCAAGGTTGGTTCACACAAGATCATCTTTTAGTGAAGTTAGAGTGATCAAGCACATTCAACTCGCTTCTCAACCTACAAAAGGTTGCTTCATCGAGTGGTTTAGTGAAGATATCCGCCAATTGATTTTCGCTAGAAACTCCCACTAGTGTGATATCTTTCCTAGCCACATGATCTCTAAGAAAGTGATGTCGGATATCAATGTGCTTGGTGCGAGAGTGTTGAACCGGGTTATTAGCAAACTTTACGGCGCTTTCATTATCACACAAGTGTGGAACATCTTTTAAAGCCACACCATAATCAAGTAGTGTTTGGGACACGTATAAGATTTGTGCATAACTTGCTCCCATGGCTATGTATTCCGCCTCGACGGTAGACAAAGCCACACTATTTTGCTTCTTAGAGGACCAAGAAACAAGTGATCTTCCTAGCAAATGGCAACCGTCGGAGGTACTCTTCTTATCAACCTTACACCCGGCATAATCCGAATCGGAATAGCCACAAAGTAAGAAGGGAGCTCCTTTGGGATACAAAAGGCCAATGCTAGGGGTGTGCGTTATGTACCTAAGGATTCTTTTAACCGCACTTAGATGCGACTCCTTAGGGTTTGCTTGAAACCTAGCACACATACACACACTAAACATGATATCCGGACTAGAAGCGGTGAGGTAAAGTAAACTACCGATCATCGAGTGATAAAGAGTTTGGTCTATCGGTTTACCTCCCTCATCGAGACCGAGATGCCCATTAGTAGGCATTGGGGTCTTGATTGGCTTGCAATCCTCCATCTTGAATTTCTTGAGCACATCATTAGTGTACTTCTCTTGAGATATGAAGGTGCCCTCCCTCAATTGCTTCACTTGGAAGCCAAGGAAGAAGGTTAGCTCGCCAATCATCGACATCTCGAACTCCTTGGACATCAATGCACCAAATTCCTTGATATGATCTTGGTTTGTTGACCCAAATATAATGTCATCGACATATACTTGGCAAACAAAGATCTCTCCATCTAGCACCTTGGTGAATAGTGTGGTATCCACTTTCCCGATCTTGAAGTCCTTCTTGAGTAGGAAGTCCCTTATCCTCTCATACCAAGCTCTTGGAGCTTGCTTCAATCCATAGAGTGCCTTGGACAACCTATACACATGATTAGGACAATTTGGGTCTTCAAACCCGGGAGGTTGTGAAACAAAAACAAGTTCATTAATGAAACCATTTAGAAAGGCACTCTTCACATCCATTTGAAATAGTTTCATCTTGTGATGTGAAGCATATGCCAAAAGGATACGAATGGCTTCTAGTCTTGCAACCGGTGCAAAGGTCTCCCCAAAATCCAAGCCTTCAACTTGGGAGAACCCCTTTGCCACCAATCTTGCTTTGTTCCTCACAACCACGCCTTGATCATCTTGCTTGTTCCTAAACACCCACTTGGTGCTAATGATTCTTGCTCCTTTGGGCTTTTCTACTAGTGTCCACACTTCATTCCGGGTGAAGTTGTTCAACTCTTCATGCATGACATTCACCCAATCTAGATCCGCAAGTGCATCCTCCACACTAGAAGGCTCAGCAAAGGAAACAAAAGAGTGATGCTCAACATAAGAATCAAGTTTAGATCGAGTTGTTACCCCCTTTGATGGACTCTCTATGATAAGGTCTTGTGGATGAGCTTGAAGCATAGGTGTAGATCTTCTATCAATCACTTGGGGAGGAGGTTGTGGTGCATCAACATCACTAGTTTGTGCCTCGACTTGATCTTGAGGGATGAAGGTATCTTCTTGTGCTTTCCTCACTTGTTCTTCATCAACTTGAGGCGTGTGTGGTGAAGGTACTTGATTTGCATCATCTTCTACTTCTTCCACCTCTAGTGGGTTGATGGCACCAACGGGCATATTCTTCATAGCCTCCCTCAAGGGTTCAAAACCCACATCATTAAGATTCTCATGCTCTTCTTGAGAGCCATTAGTTTCATCAAACTCCAAGTCATATGTTTCTTCAACTAGGACGGAGGCCTTCTTAAATACTCGATATGCCTTGGATTTAAGTGAATAGCCAAGTAAGAAACCAATGTCACATCGCCTTTGGAACTTGCCCAAGTGTTGACGCTTCTTGGAGATGTACACTTTGCATCCAAACACTCGGAAGAAGGATATATCCGGTTTCTTCCCATTCACAAGCTCATAGGGAGTCTTCTTGAGAAGCCTTTTGATGAGGACATCACCGACTTAGATATGACCATGCCAACCACTTCTATACCAAAGGTGAAACCATTCTATATGAGGTTTATTATTGTTACATTTGATGAATTGGTGCTGCACCACAAATTATGTATATTGTCATTTTCAGAATTGCTTACATGGATCAAGGGAAGGTTCGACTGGATATGGAAAGCATGGATGGTTAATGAAGTTGATTGGGGACCAGATCCAAGTGTTCCTAACGTCCTCCACCAGGCCACCACGACACTCTAGATCCAAGGAAACAAAGATTCCAAGTCCAACACGTTTTGAAAAGTTCAATTCGGACTGCAGAAGAGTCCAAACTTGCGACGGTTGCAACGACTTTATACGGACTCCGATTGGGACGTTCTAGGACTTTTTGGAAAGCTTATCAAGTCTACTTTCCAATGGGTCCTTACTCGTACCTATATCTAACCAGATGTGACCGCAGTTAATGATTTAATGTCGAGACCTTTTCTGCCAACGGTGCTGCGTCACCTTATTTTGGGCATATGGCCCATGTATCAATTTGAGTCCATTAGGGACTCATCCTAGGGTTGTAGGATGACCCCAGCACCCTTTGGTCGTCCTCTCCCCTCCTTATATTCCTCTAGAGCCGCCACAAACAGATTGAGTTTTGTTTAGATGAAAGTTTAGTTGCTGCTACTTCCTTGTAGACGCGTGTGTCGACTAGACCATCCGTTCTACTTGATTCGGAACCCCACCTTCATGTGTATCACATCTGAACCTTCATCTCTTATTTGCAATTGAGTGCTTATTCTACTTATTCTTGCTCGTTCTTCGATTGCTTGTAGGAATAACCCTAGTGGTTTGGTTGGTTGTGATCCGCAAGATTGTGATCAACCGCTGGATTTGGTGTATCGATTGCTAAGGCGCAGCGTCCTTGGACAGTTGTAGTCAGATCGTGAACGTCTCTTCAGTCAAATCGTAGTTATCTATTTCCACTGAAAGATCGGGACACCCATACACTCATCACCTTTGAACAAATAGCCTGTTGGCCGCATAGCATGCGGTGTTGATTGCTTCGGCCCAAAACTTCTCGGGGGTTTTGTACTCATCAAGCATTGATCTTGCAAGAGTGATAAGTGTCCGGTTCTTCCTCTCTACTACACCATTTTGTTGTGGGGTATAGGTGGCGGACACCTCATGCTTGATCCCAACTTCATCACAATAGTCTTCAATCTTGGTGTTCACAAACTCGGTCCCATTGTCACTTCTTATCTTCTTGATTTTCACATCAAACTCATTTTGGGCTCTAGTTGCAAACTTCTTGAATATTGATTGAGTCTCTCCCTTGTCTTGAAGAAAGAACACCCAAGTATACCTAGAGTAGTCATCAACTACCACCAAGCAAAAGAGATTGCCTCCAAGGCTAGCATAGGTGGTAGGTCCAGATAAATCCATGTGGAGTAGCTCTAGGACTCTTGACGTTGACATGGAAGCTTTGGTTGGATGGGTGTTGGCCACTTGCTTGCCGGCTTGACATGCACTACACAATTTGTCCTTCTCAAACACCACATCCTTCACACCCTAACCATATCTTTCTTGACAAGTTTCTTCAAGGTTGACATTCCCACATGTGCTAATCTTCTATGTCATAGCCAACCCAAGGAACTCTTGGAGAATATACATGTTTGCAAACTAGCTTCATTTGAAGTGAAGTCCACTAGATAGAGATTGTTGTGCCTAAACCCTTTGAATATCAATGATGAATCTTCAATCTTGGTCACAATTACCTCTTTTGGAGTGAATAGACATTGGAAGCCAAGATCACATAGTTGACCAACCGATAGCAAGTTGAAGCTCAATGATTGCACTAGCAAGACATTTGAAATTGGTTGATCATTTGAGATTTCCACTTTGCCTAGGCCTTGCACTTTGCCTTTTGAATTGTCCCCAAAGGTAATCTTGTCTTGTCCTTCACAATCTTTCTCAAGTGTAGTGAACATCCGGGAGTCACCGGTCATATGTTGAGTGCATCCACTATCAATCACCCAATGACTTCCACCGGTCTTGTAGTTCACCTACACACAAGCAACTTGAAGTTAAGCTTGTTGTTTGGGAACCCACACTTGGAGAGGTCCCATAGCCTTGTCCACCAACTCCTTAGCAACCCATAACACTTTGGGCTTGTTCTTCATCTTAGGACCAGAAACCCAACTAGGGGTCTACCCTTGGAGTCCTTGTTGATGATGAAGTGTGCATCATGAGCAAAAGGCCTTGTGTGCTTGGGCAAGGTCTTAGGAGGTGGAGTCTTGCATTGGAACTCAAAGTGACCCTCTTGACCACATCCAAAGCACTTCTTAGGCTTGGGCTTTGGTGTATCATAGTTGTTCCTCATGACCTTGTTCTTGTAGTAGTTCATTGCTTCTATCTTGACTTTGGCCTTCATGAGTTGGTTCTCCTTGAACCCAATGTCGGACTTGTCGGTCTTCATGATAGCGTTTATCAAGAGCTCACTTTGAAGATTGTGGCCCTTGGTGAACTTCTCCATTCCACTTGCTAACTTGATCTTCTCAACCTTGAGCTTTGCATTTTCCTCTTTGAGAGAGTTGATCAAGGTGATTGCATCATTGTCATCTTGCTTGGCCGAGTTGATGGTGAAGGGCTTGTTGGCCTTGAGATTGATTAGCTCTTCCTTGATTTTTGAGTTCTCTTGCCTCATCTTCACATAGTCATCATACTTTTTGGCCTCAACTACCTTCTTTCCCTTGCACTTAGCATTTTGCTCACTAGCAACTTCATCAAGCAAGTCCTCACAAGAAGTAGCTATATGACACTTAACAACCGGGTTAATAGCAACATGTGTAGCAAGATCATTTGTAAGCAATTCATTAGCTACCACAAGTGTGCCATGTTCATTTCTAACTTGGTTGTAGTCATCTTTTAGCAAGTTGTATCTTGTATGGAGCTCTTGTGTTGACCTCTCAAGCTTATCATGTTTTTCAGTAGCTTGCTTGATTGAGGCTTTGAGCTCCCTAGTGCTAGATGAGAGAGATTTGTTCTCAAGCTTTAAATCATCATTAGCAATAGACAAGTCATTAAATTTAGCATGCAAGTTATCATTTGCTTTCTCTAGTGTTTTACTTTTAGTTTTGTACTTCCTAATGAGCTTAGTGTATTTGATGCAAATCACTATTAGCTCATCATAGGAAGGTGCCTAAAACTCATCATCACTATCATCACTAGAGTTAGCCTCATCATCATTATCCTCTTTTTGTATCTTCTTGTCACCTTTAGCCATGAGGCATAGGTGTGTAGAGGATGAGCCCGGAGATGATGGAGGAGGTGGTGGTGGAATAGATGACCCAATCACCAAGGCGGCCACCTTCTCATCTTCACTCTCATCTCCGGATGAGTCACTTGTGTCTTCAATGTCGGTGAGCCAATCACCAACAATGTAGGCTTTGCCATCCTTCTTCTTCTTGTGGAAGTTGAAGTTCTTCTTCTTCTTGAATGGCTTGTCCTCTTTCTTCTCCTCATCACTTGACTCATCTTTATTGCCCTTTTTGTACTTGAACTTGTTGTTGAATTTCTTGTTCTTGTACTTGTCTTTCTTCTCTTCGGGGCAAGCATGAGCCAAGTGTCCAAGTTTGCCACAATTATAGCAATCCATCTTGGAGAGAGGCTTCCTTGAAGAGCTTGTGAAGAATTTCTTCTTCTTTGAGTCAAACTTGACTCCATTCTTATTTAGTCTCTTCAACATCTTTGTTGTCTTCTTCACCATAAGGGCGAGGTCGTCATCATCCTCTTCATCACTTGCACTCTCATACACAAGTTACATCTTAAACTTCTCCGAGGAGGATGCCTTGAGAGCCAAGTCCTTCTTCTCTTCCTTCTCTTTTTCTTTCTTCTTGAAGGAGGAAGAGGAGCCACCATCATCAATCTTCATGTACATTTCATGGGCATTGATCTTGCCCAAGACTTGTGTTGGTGTAGCGGTGGAGAGGTCCCCTTCGTGAAGAACCGTGACGATGTGGCCATACTTCTCAATGGGCAAGACACAAAGAATCTTGCGCACCACATCGGCCGGTGCCATTTGGTTGAGACCGAGCCCATTCAATTCTTCTACAAGAATGTTAAGACGTGAGTACATCTCATTAGCATTTTCATTTCCATGCATAGAAAAAGAATTGAGCTTAGCCATGACCAAGTGATAGTGTTCCTCACGCTCACTCTTTGTGCCTTCGTGAAGAGCACAAATAGTGGTCCACAACTCAAATGCGTCTTTGACGTTACGCACTCGGTTGAAGACATCCTTGCAAATGCCACAAAAAAGAATGTTCTTTGCCTTGGCATTGTGCTTATCAAAGTTGAGGTCCTCCGCGAAGAGAGTACCCCCCTTTGTGGCGGCCTTGAGCACGCCCACGTCAACGGCCTCTAGGTAGGCCTCCATATGAACTTTCCAATAAGGAAAGTCATCTCCATCTAACATGGGAGGTGGTCCATCCCCATGGGACATCTTGCTCTAGGTGGTAAAGCCTAAATTAAGAGCAACCTTGCTCTGATACCAATTGAAAGGATCAAGATGCCCAAGAGGGGGGTGAATTGGGTTCTTTTTAATTTCTAGACAAGAATTAAACCTATCAAGAGCTAATTAACCCCTAGTGCCTACCGATTGTGTGTCCTAGCTAGAAAGCGGTAGCAAGCCAATTGAAAGCAAAACTTTCCTACACAATTCTAGTATGAATTGAAAGACAAGTGCGGAAAGTAATGCGGTATGAAAGATCTAGGGAAAGAGATGCTTGACACGACGATGTTTTGCCGAGGTATCGAGGAGTTGACACTCCCCCTAGTCCTCGTTGGAGCACCTCGCAAGGTATAGCTCCCCCTCAATCCTGCGCAAGGGATGAGTGCTCTCTACGGGTTGATTCTTCGCCACTCCGGCTCGGTGAATCGCCCACAACCGATCACAAGTCGATGAAGAAGGGTCACCGACAATCTCCCCGGCGATCACCTTCCTCCAAGCACCACCGGTCTGTCTAGGTGATGTTGATCACCAAGAGTAACAAGCCTCGATCTTCGCTTGACTCACTCAAGCTTCACAACTAGAGGATGCACACTTAAACTCTTGGATGAACTAGAGGAGAGGATGGATGGATTCTCAAATCACTCTCTCTCTCTAGAGCTCTTGCTCTCTTCCCAACCTTCTCAAATAGCACAACAAATGAAATGAGCAAAGGCAAGGTGGGAAGGCAAGTGTTGGGCTATAAATAGCCCTCACACAAAACTGCCTCGGGCTGGAAAAAACATAGCTTTTAAGTTGGCGACGGACGCTCCGTCGCATGCCCCAACGGCTAGTCCTGACAGGATTTCCCAGCAACGGACGCTCCGTCGGAGGGGCGACGGACGCTCTTCCCAGCGTCCGACGCTACACTCTGACTCGGGCTGAAAAAACACTCTCACTGGAAGGCCGACGGACGCTCTCCAAGCGTCCGATGCCTGGCCGACGGACAGTGTCCATCGGACCCTGAAAAACTTAGCCAGAAAACACGGCCACTGAAAGGATCAAGATGCCCAAGAGGGGGGGTGAATTAGGCTCTTTTTAATTTCTAGACAAGAATTAAACCTATCAAGAGCCAATTAACCCCTAGTGCCTACCGATTGTGTGTCCTAGCTAGAAAGCGGTAGCAAGCCAATTGAAAGCGAAACTTTCCTACACAATTCTAGTATGAATTGAAAGACAAGTGCAGAAAGTAATGCGGTATGAAAGAGCTAGGGAAAGAGATGCTTGATACGGCGATGTTTTGCCGAGGTATCGAGGAGTCGACACTCCTCCCTAGTCCTCGTTGGAGCACCTCGCAAGGTATAGCTCCCCCTCAATCCCGCGCAAGGGATGAGTGCTCTCTACGGGCTGATTCTTCGCCACTCTGGCTCGGTGAATCGCCCACAACCGATAACAAGTCGATGAAGAAGGGTCGCCGACAATCTCCCCGGCGATCACCTTCCTCCAAGCACCACCGGTCCGTCTAGGTGATGTCGATCACCAAGAGTAACAAGCCTCGATCTTCGCTTGACTCACTCAAGCTTCACAACTAGAGGATGCACACTTGAACTCTTGGATGAACTAGAGGAGAGGATGGATGGATTCGCGAATCACTCTCTCTCTCTAGGGCTCTTGCTTTCTTCCCAACCTTCTCAAAAACTTCAACAACTGAAATGAGCAAAGGCAAGGTGGGAGAGAAGGGTAAGGAGCTATAAATAGCCCCTCAGAAAAACTGGCTCAGGCTGGTAATTTAAGTTGGCGACGGATGCTCCGACGCCTAGGCGACGAACGGTCCGTCGCCCTGCCCAACGACTAGTTCTGCAACCCGTTTTAGGCGACGGACGCTCTTGCGAGGTCCGACGAACACTGAGACACCAGCGTCCGATGCCTTTTGCCAAAAAGCTCTGAAAACAGCCCCACTGGAAGGCTGACGGACGCTACCCTAGCGTCCGACACCCTTTGAAACTCGGGGGCTCAAACTAGGCATCCGACGGACGCTACATCATCCTGACGTCAGCGTCCGACGCCATCGTTCAACGTGATGGACAGCGTCTGGCGCCTTCAGACTCAGTGTCTGACGCCCAGAAAACTTCTTTTTCAACTCCGGTTTTCGTCGCGATGTATTCGGAAGAAGTTCTTGGCTATCTTACGGTCACCATAGGCTTGCTTAGAGCTAAGGAAGTCAAGTGTGCACCACACCTAAGTCATGAAGCTTTCCTAAGTCAAGCTACTAATCTCAGCCCCTCTTAATAGTACGGTCAAAGATCAAATAGAAGCCCTATCTATTTCTAAGTGCCCTTCATCACCTTATGGCACCTAGCCTACATTCTAGGGTCTTCATCATGTCTCTTTGAAATCCGAAATGATATCCATCTTGGAGGCTAAGTGATAACCATTGATGCCCATTCATGTTGATCACTATGGCTAAGCTACGCATAGCCTCTGCAAAACACACATTAGCCATAATAATCGCTAATTGGCATTAATCACCGAAACCAATAGTGCCATGATTCTTCAGGCACACAACTTAGCTAGCAAACTAGAAGGCTCTAACAAGGCTACACAAGCTAAAAAGAGCTACTCTACTTTGCAAGTATGAAAGAAGGTAATGCAAAGCTAGAGTTAGGAAGGTTATATCGATGAGAAGGGATGAACCAATAGATAGCCAATCACAATATGAAATCCACGGAGAGACAAGTTGACACAAGATTTTTCTCCGAGGTTCACTTGTTTGCCAACAAGCTAGTCCTCGTTGTAGTGATACACCCACTTAGAGGTTCACGCGCTAATTGGCAATCCAAGCCAAACCCGTTCAAGGGTGCCGCACAACCAACACAAGATGGGGATCCCCAAGCTACGAGCAATCCACTAGAGATACCTTTCGCGAACTCCCGCGGGGTAGGTTCAAGAACCCCTCACAATCCACCGATCGGAGCCGGAGACAATCACCTTCCTCCGCTCAATGACCCTCGTCGCACCAAGCAGTCTAGGAGATGACAATCTCCAAGAATAACAAGAGCTCCGCGATGATGACGATCACCAAGTGCCACTAGTATGCAATCAACAAAGCAATGCACTTGGATTCACTCAATCTCTCTAGAAAATGTCAAATATGTTTAGAGGATGAGTGGTGGAAGCTTCTCAAGCAAGCACAAGTGTATGAGTGATGAAAATGTGCAAGAGATGCCCCAAAGGACCGTCCATATCACCTTATATATCCTACACCCACAGACTAGCCATTTCCACCCTTTTTCCTCTTCTTTGCGTACCTCCGGACGCATTTTTCACAGGGGGTCCGGACCATCAACAACGTCCAGACCCCTTCACCAC
Organism: Microstegium vimineum; assembly: GCA_022036555.1. Lineage (NCBI taxonomy): Eukaryota > Viridiplantae > Streptophyta > Magnoliopsida > Poales > Poaceae > Microstegium > Microstegium vimineum. Next base: position 5,029,740 of record CM039122.1, on the reverse strand, counting down.
TGAGCCCCAACGGCTCTGAGCCAGACTCCGGTCGCGACCTCCGGACGCGCACAACGCGCCATCCGAACCAACAACCACGCGTCTAGTCACCCTCTGGTTCAAATTGCCTTCTTCCCGCGCGCACCGCAGCGCGCCACGTGGATCCGGACGCACGCAACAGTGCGGGTTCGGACCAACACCTCTCGGGTCCGGAAATATTTCCAGAGAACCCGAGAGCTCGCCTTAGCTCCTCAGCTCCTTCGGACGCAAGTCCGGTTCACAAACCGGACCAACAACCTGCGTTCGGACCTTCTCAACAGAGAGGTTCCAGAGAGCGCCAGAGACCAGACGCGCGTCCGGACGGCAAACAGTGTCCGGATCCTCTCCTCTGCCAGACACGCTAGGGTATGCCTCCGGATCCATCACCGATGGTCTGGATCGGCCAAGTACCCTGCGTCCGGACCACTGTCTGAGGCTCTTTTGAGCTGCCAAACACTTCTCCAACTTCTCCAAGCTTCTAAGAACCAACACTAAGTGATTCCTCCACTTGTGCACGTGTGTTAGCTTTTAGTTCACAATTATCTTGGATTAAGTTAGTTGTTCTCACTAGTTCGATTGATTTTAATGCAATGCATATGAACCTAGTGGCACATGATAACCGTAATCATACTTAAGAGCTCCCTCCTTGATAGTACGGCTATCTATCCTAAATGTGATCACATCCTATATGATGTCTTGATCACCAAACTGAAAATGGTTCCTAGCAATCACTTTTGCCTTCACACCATTTTCCTTTCCACCACCATGCTAGAGCTTATGTCATCCACTTGATCCGCCTTTCTCCATCACATGGTATGTACCAACCTATCTCATGATTCACACTTAGAGATCAAGGTTAGTAATTAGATGGGTTTCATCAATTACTCAAAACCAAAACACATGGGGACTCTCACAGTGGCAGATCCTACTCCTACTCCTGCTCCAGTTATAGCTCCAGACTCTACAACAGCAGAGGTCGCCGACACGTCAGCTCATATCCCCCAGACCGCTCCACTTCTAGTGACAGTCACTCAGGGGGAGGACTCCTCGGATGATGACGATGCTCTCGACGACTTTCGCATCCTTGACCGTGCCACGGCTCCTTCCACTCTGCATCCAGACGCTTAGACTTTGGTGCTTAGACGCCAAAGGGGAGAGGGAGAGTCGAGTAGATTGGCTAGCTTCAGGGGGAGCTAGTAGGACTCGTTCTTTTGATGTGTAATTTACTCTATCGCATCATGCATCACGTTTATCGTCTTTATGCATTTGTGAGATATGTGTGTGATGTTTGAGACTTGATAGTTGTGTGACATGTTTGTGAACCTAATATCTATTTCATGTCACTTGGTTATGCTAATGCTTTCGCGCTAATCTCTGATCTTTTGGTATAGCATATCCTTTTGAAATCAAGTACTATGCTTAATTCATATCTTTTGTGCTTGTCATGGCTTGATTGGTTTAGGCATGTATATGTCTTTCTTATTACTAACCCATGCCTATCTCATGTCAAGTTATGTTTCTCTAATCAAAATTCATTCTTATTCTCTACTCGAGCTTGCATTATCGTTAGTCACCTAAAAGGGGGAGATTGAAGAATCATGGTCCCTTGTGTTTAGGCAATTAACGACAATACTAGGTCACTATGACTAATGTGTGTTTTGCAAAGGCAAAGTCATTAGAGTTAGGTCATAAGTGATGCTTATTGAATGGGCTTAATGGATATTCATGCCCCCAAGATGGAAATCGTTTCGGTTGAAAGGATTGAGCTACAAGGTGAAAACTAGGCTAGCTCTTAGTGTCATGAGGTGTGAGAAGGACACTAAATATAGACTAGGGTTTTGTTTTTCCTTTGATCGTACTATAAAGGGGGTATGAGGTTAGTAGCTTGACCTAGGAAAGTTTGGGAATGTTGGTGTATACACACTTATCACAACTAGTCCTAGAGACCCTGCTAATAGCCCTTGAGATGGTAGGAGCAAAACCCCTAGAGAAGACTTAGTGAAAACAGTTGAAACAGGAGGAGAAAGAGGCTCCGAACCAGTCTGTCTAGGAGGCGTCGGACCAAGGAGAGTGGTTCGACGGTCCCTGTCTTAGGCAAAGTTTCAGTGGAAAATCTTCGGACCACCTGTCCAGAAGGGCTCCGGACCATAGGCGAGTGGTCCGGAGGTCCCTGCCAGAGGAAGGAAGCCTCAGAAGAGGCTCCGGACTAAGGAGAGCGGTCCGGTGGTGCCGAGCTCAGCTGAGTCTTGAACACAGTGAGCACCCTGGCTCCGGACCTGAGCGTCGGACCAGGGCGTCGAACCATGACAAGTGGTCCGACGGTGCCTGCTTTCCAGTGAAGTTTGAACTGCGAGTGAGCTCCGGACCAGTCGCTATGGTCCGGTGGTGTGTGCTTCGGACTAGTCCGATGCCTTCGTAGAAAAGGGAAAAAAACAAGAAACGGCTAGTTTTGGAGGTGGGGAGTATTTATAGTTGTCCTCTTTGTCCTTGAGAGCTCTCTTGGCTATTGTTTCACCTGAGGAACCTTTGAGAGAGTTCTTGGAGAGCCAAGTGCCTAGTGAGGAAGAAATTAGAGAGAATTCATCTTGTTCTTCCCCACTAGAGTGATTAGGAGTGACTTGTGTGCATCCATCCACTTTCCTAGCCTTAAGTTGGTCAAGTAAAGGTCTTGTGCTTGTTACTCTTGGTGTTCGACAACACCTAGACGATTTGGTGGTGTTCGGAGGAAATGATCGCCGGAAAATTGTCGGTGGCTCTTCTCCAAGCTTCTGTGATCGATTGTGGGTGATTTATCGAGCCGGAGTGACAAAGAATCAACCGTAGAAAGCTCACAGATATATATACTCGGCGTGGCGTCGACCGATCAACTAACGGCATCCAACCAGCGTGTCCACGAAGCAGAGCATTGAATGGCATCTCTCTCGACTGCTCTCGAAAGCTCCGTTGGACCGTTGCGCTGGCTGGGGCTGGCGGTGGCGGCATCCGGAAATTGCGTGGCGGAGCCGAGGCGGTCTCCCACACGGCACGAAAGCGTAACGGGCTCACGGCACACAGCACCAGGATTTTCCCTGCCGTTCTCGTCATATAAATAGGCACCCCCCTCCTCGCCTCCTTTCCCCAACTCATCTTCTTCTCTCGTGTTGTTCGGCGCACACGGACACAGCCCCCCGATCCCAATCACCTCTTCTCGCGAGCCTCGTCGATCCCCACACTCCACCTCGCTTCAAGGTACGGCGATTATCCTCCTGCTTTTTCTCCTCCTCCTATACTTGTTGGGTATACGATTTATTGCGTTAGTTATGGAGGCTTTGAGTCCTGGATCTGGCTATTTATTTTGGGAGCTCTGAGTCCTCGATCTGAGAACCGAGTACTCGATCTGGTAACTGTGTGATGCTTGTAGGCGGCACGGTGAGATCTGGTTGTTGTGATGATTTGGGATCGTTGATTAGGGTTGGATCTGCTCGTTGTTTTCTTTTAATGAAAAATCCGTGATGCAGAATGGCCTATTCCTCGTCCTATTAGATTATATATAGATGGAACCAGTAGGGTGACTCTGATTTATTTATCCATGATCTGGTTTGGTGCTCCTAGCTAGGCCTGTGCGTTTGGTTTGTCAGATGAGTTTTGTTGTTTTTGTTCTGGTTGTGATGCCCGTCCAGATCAGAGTAGAATAGAGAATGGTTATAAGAACTGGCTGCTGTCTTATTAAAATTTGATGATCTTCATGTGTTTTCATAATTAATATTTTGTATATGAACTAGCTACTGGTCTTGTTTTTCAGCCTGGATTGCTTTCTGCTTTTCTGGCTGCAGTTGCTTCACGTATTAGTTACAGTAGGTTTTAGTTGTTTGTTTGCAGCCACACCTGCAACCTGGAAAAGCTGTAGTGAGAGCTCTAATTCAATTTGGATCCGCAGGTGTTACCATATTTGTTCATGATTAATATAATGGTTGAATGTGTGCTTCAGAGTTCACGTATATGCTGCAGTTTTCTATTGATGTTGTAGCTTCTGCCTGATTAAAATGCATCGTTCTTATCTGTTACTCTAGGGCGTGTGAACGCTGGTGATGGTGGTTTAATCTTTGTAATTTCACTGCTTAATAGTAATGCAATGCATGTTTGTTCGATGTAGGAGACAACATGCATTGTCCTGTTATTTTGTTTGATATGCATGCCTGCTTAGCTTTTATCAGATGAGCACCGTCCTATTTTGTTTGATATTCATACTTAGAAAGTTGAAGATATATGTGGCTACTGTTAGATAATTCTTTAGCATCTACCTGTTAGTTGTTACTTATCTTTATGTACTTGGATGGTGGCATGCTGCTACTGCTCCTTGATTCTCTGGCACCTACATGTTCAGAATGCATATATGTTTTGTATTGTTGCTGTGCTATTCCTCCTTGGTCTACTACTACTACTACTATATGTTTACCCTTTTGTTTGGTTTCCTTGCAGATGCAGATCTTTGTGAAGACCCTCACCGGCAAGACTATCACCCTCGAGGTGGAGTCTTCTGACACCATTGACAACGTCAAGGCTAAGATCCAGGACAAGGAGGGCATCCCTCCTGACCAGCAGCGGCTTATCTTTGCTGGCAAGCAGCTTGAGGACGGCCGCACGCTTGCTGACTACAACATCCAGAAGGAGTCAACCCTCCATTTGGTGCTGCGCCTCAGGGGAGGCATGCAGATCTTTGTCAAGACCTTGACTGGCAAGACGATCACCCTTGAGGTGGAGTCTTCTGACACCATCGACAACGTCAAGGCCAAGATCCAGGACAAGGAGGGCATCCCTCCGGACCAGCAGCGTCTGATCTTCGCCGGCAAGCAGCTGGAGGATGGCCGCACCCTTGCGGATTACAACATCCAGAAGGAGAGCACCCTCCACCTGGTGCTCCGTCTCAGGGGAGGTATGCAGATCTTCGTGAAGACCCTTACTGGCAAGACGATCACCCTTGAGGTGGAGTCCTCGGACACCATCGACAACGTGAAGGCCAAGATCCAGGACAAGGAGGGCATCCCGCCGGACCAGCAGCGTCTTATCTTTGCTGGCAAGCAGCTGGAGGATGGGCGCACCCTTGCTGACTACAACATCCAGAAGGAGAGCACCCTCCACCTGGTGCTTCGCCTTAGGGGAGGAATGCAGATCTTCGTGAAGACATTGACGGGCAAGACCATCACCCTGGAGGTTGAGAGCTCCGACACCATTGACAACGTGAAGGCCAAGATCCAGGACAAGGAGGGCATTCCCCCGGACCAGCAGCGTCTGATTTTCGCAGGCAAGCAGCTGGAGGATGGCCGCACCCTTGCAGACTACAACATCCAGAAGGAGAGCACCCTCCACCTGGTGCTCCGTCTTCGCGGTGGTCAGTAAGCCACCAGTAAGCTGCTGCTGTACCTGGGTCGCCTAGTGTTTCTGCCATGGATGGTACTGTCTTTGAAGTATTTGTATGGTCTGTGTCGTGACTGAGTTTGTTTCATGGACCGGTTGTGTTTCTATGTGTTCTACCCGAAACTATTGTGCGGCAGCATATAGCTTAATCATGAATAAATGTGATGTTTGAATTTAAAGTATGCGCTGAATATTGTTTCTTTTTGTTATGCCAGTTAATGTTACTAAATTGGTTGGTTTTTGTCGCGCCTACATCTTTTTACTGACTTTACTTCAGTTTCAGATCGCTATTTCTTGGTGAATCTACATAGGCTTGTGCATAATCTTATTTTTATGTGTGCTCTATATATTCATATCATATTACTCTGAAGCCAAGTTTTGTTCCTGATTAGTGATTAGAGTAAATTTTCTGGAGGCTTACTAGTGGCTTGCTTTTCTGCATGTCTAATGTTTGCTTGGCCATTGCAAAACAAACAACTTACCCAAACATGAAGTTATGTGTGTACCTATGGGTCTAGTTAGTATACTGGATACTGCTAGAAGTATGACCCTTAGATTAAGAAAATTCATGATTAAAACTGATGGATGGATGTTTTGGCCTGGAAACAGCTGCTTGCTGATTGATCATGGCTCTGTTTGATTTGGTAAATATCAGTGTATCACAGTGTTCAGAAAAATTAAGCTCTTCATTCGTATCCTTTAGTTCGTATATTTTAATGTCAATTAATATTGTTTTGGCTTTTGAGTTTTGTTATTAGGATGTCAATTGATATTGCTTTGGCTTTTGAGTTTTGTTATTAGGCTAGTGTTCATCTAACCTTGTAGTTTCCGGTTGTTTCCAGTTTCTTGTTGGAGTTCACTCTGAATTGACTAAATGTTAGCTAGAGTATTCAGATTCCAATTGTCGGAATAATTATAAATGCCCTAATGCGCGGGCACATCACACCGTTTGTTGTTAGATTAACATGTTTGATTAGATTCAGACCTCTTTGAGTACTCGTGTAGCCGCAAGAAACAGTTTTAGATTTAGGCGTTACGTATTCCTGTGTAGTCTGTAGATTATCACTCTTGAGGACTAGCGTGTGACAGCTGATGCCATCAACCTCAGTCCTCAGAGGTTCAGACCAGTAAACACCGGAAAAAAAAAACAGTCATTCTCTTCTGCAAATCAGAGAGACATACTTCACTAAACATTTTGTTTAGAAAAGAAAAATTAGCAACCCCCGTTTCTATGGCGCAGAAATAGATAGAGACCATCTATAATGTTCTTTGTGACCTGTCAGAATCTTCTCAATTGCTTGGTGATGGCCTTACGCAATGCCCAAAATAAACCCTTAAGACCATCACAACATAGAAAATCCTTTTTTTTTGGGACTGGGGTGGGGGGGTTGGGATATGAAAGCCTGAGATATGATTTTTTTTATGCATATATAAGAAGCAATTTGTATTTTACTTGTAGTACATAGAGAAATAAGAACAGCTAGCAACTCTGCATTTCTGAACTTGTAGGACTGTCGCGGCCCTGTAGTCTAAGCTGTTGCCAACTGAATCAAGAACAGAGCTGGATATGTGCATTTCATATGGCAGACAAGAGGTTGCATACTAGTTGGCTCCGATTTTGGCAAGTGATGGACGCCCACACGACAAGACGGGATCATAGTGCTCACCTACCCTATATCAATACTAATATTGAAAGCTGTGGCAAGATCGTCGAGTTTTGTGCTAGGAGATACTACGAGATAGCATGGCATGTGATTCAGTTTTGTTCTTCAACTCCGTATTTTTCTCTCCAACAATCCGACTCCATACTTGTTCTGCACACTGCAGTAGCGTGGGACACATGAGTACATGAGCCACAAAGACTATTGGCCTTGATTTGTATTAAATCCATGGACATGGGCCTCTAAGAAAAACTCTATTCTATATTGAATTGTATTAAAATCTGTCAAGATCCCACTAAAAAAAAAGAAAATCTGTCAAGCAACACCCTTGCAAAACAAAATTCTGAAAGAGCAAGCCTGCTTAAACAATCCACCATGAAGAGCACATTACAAAGTCACACACAAAAAAGAGAGCACATTTTACATTTCAGCTTCTTTCAAGATGAATACACGCTTTTGAAAAAATAATAATAATGACGAGCTCCAACTATGCATAGAAATGATAGAGAAATAAAATGTAGGAAAAAAATCCATGGCACTCATATCTAATATTTTTAAAGGAGCAAAAGAGGCACTCTGAGTTGGAAACTTGGAAACATGAATCAGTCAAAAAGACTAACGCTGACATCGCAAGAAAGGGAACTGACGTGGAAACACATCCGTATCCATAAAACTGCTTCATCCAACTAAGTGATGAGAGGGATATTGTCTATTGGTTTTATCCAAAACGCATCATCTCTCTGACTCTCTATCTAATGATTCAAAGATGAAAGCTCTGTTAACCCTGACCGTCACAATAATACTGTGCATGTACTTGTTTATCAGAAGGAAAAGTGAGTGGGGCAACCCATTGTGGATTCTTTTGTGACCAGTTGGTGATAGTACCAAGAAGATGTGTTTAGAAATTTCAGCTAGTGTCCTTTGCATTTTGGTTGTATACAACACCACACACTTTGTGACCAGTGGCCAACTTTTGTTTAGTTCAACGGTTCCGGCCTTCCGGACACCTAATAATACACTAATTAATCTATTGCAACTAACCTCAAAAGAAATGCATTTGTTTGCAGTTGTGTGTCCCAATCAATCCACTAGCAGACTAACATTATTGACGGAGGAAATTAAATTCAGTCTTTGACGTGGATGCAACATCTGCACTGCACAGGATACCATCTTAGCCGTTGTGTCAAAGTTCGGTTTGCTAACGTTTTGAGAAAACCAGCTTTGACCAAACAGGAGATGAGCCTCCTTGTTACGTTTGGCACAATGTAATGTAATCCGGCACGGCAAGTTAGACTCTGTAGTGTTAGCCGGCCTCTTTACGTTTGGCACAATTTATTTCGTTGAATCTGGCATGGCAAATTAGACTGCAGTGTGAGCCGGTCATCGCAAGTTATGACATAGTATAATAAGAGCAAGTATATACAATAAGGTGATATAAGATGAATTTTTATATCTATCAAATTTATGCTGAGATGAAAAGGAGAAGATAAGTGGGCTGCAAACTTAAAGTGAGCTGAGACGTGTGCTCCAAAAAATATATAAGAGCGGGAGATAGACCAGATATTAATTATGCACGAAATATGAGAGAGAGTGGATTGTTTAGATTGACAGTAGATGATATAGCACGGCCATATAGCCTATAAACCAACTGGATTATATAGAAAAGAAAAGACATCCATTTGAGGCACTTTTATGCAACCACATAGTCAACTTTAAAGTTGTTTGAGTGTGTCCGTCCTCAAGTTTCATATATGGCACGTTAAACTATGATTTTTATTTTTCTCTAGTTCAATTCGTGCGACTATGTGAGTAATAGTTTCAGATCATAGAAAGGGAGAAAAATAACATTGCTACCTAGTTTGAGGATTACGATATATTTCTCTAAATGTTTTGGTTTGCTGTTTAAGCCACCCTTAAGGCTAATTGCTCATGATTAAACTTTGACACGTCTCAAATGATTAATAAATTCTATAATAAGGTGGTTGCTAAGGTCTTATTTGAGATGTTTTTTTAAGTTTCAGCTCTAGCAATTTGGATATGAAGTTTTACAAAATAGAGGATGAAGTTTTACCAAATACTAACTTAAAAAGGAATTTCACGAGAGAAGCTTCAAAGCTTATAATGAATGTTTATACTGATTTGCTATTAGAGAAAAATGTTATTTGTTCGCTAAAAAGTAGTGCTGATGAATATGATATAAACCATTTTTCTTTGCACTACAAGAGTGAAACCATCATTATGTTCTAGATCCCGTCTGATCCTGGTAGTCTTTTTTTTTTCTTCAAACAAACGGCTTCACTTATAGGAGGAGCCCGTTTAACGGCGTCGACAAGTCTAACGGCCACCAACCAGCGAACCACCAGCGCCAAGCGAAGCAGACGGCCAAGAGACGTTGACACCTCACACCTTGGCGCGGGATCTCTCTGGCTGCCTCTGGACCCCTCTCGAGAGTTCCGCTCCGCCTCCGCGTTGGACTTGACTTGCCGTTGGAAATTGCGTTGCGGAGCGGAGACGAGACCGGCTCCTCCTCTCATCACACGGCACGAAACCGTCACGGCACCGGCAGGGCAGCACGGGGGGTTGGATCCGTTTCCCACCGCTCCTTCCCTTTCCCTTCCTCCCGCCTGCCGCTATAAATAGCCAGCCCCGTCCCCAGCTTCTGTCCCCAACCGCATCTTCTTTCTCTCTCGTGTTGTTCGGAGCACACCCACACGCGCGACCCGATCCCCAATCCTCTCTCCTCGCGAGAATCGTCGATCCCCGCTTCAAGGTATGCCTACCATAGACTCTCTCTACTCTATCTGGATTCGATTAGATCGACGATCCATGGTTAGGGCCTGCTCGTTCCGTTCCTGTTTTGTCGATGGCTGCGAAGCACCATAGATCTGATGGCGTTATGATGGGTAGCTTTTTATGCTCTTGCGATTTATAGTAGTTCCTTTATCAGGACATAAATTAATTCAATTTCGGATGGTTCGAAATCGGTGATCCATGGTTTAATTTCGGATGGTTTTGAAATCGGCGATACATGGTTTGTGCCCTAGGCTGTGTGGAGTCGGGTTAGATCCGCGCTGTTAGGGTTCGTTCGTAGATGGAGGCGACCTGTTCTGATCGATAACTTGTCATTACCTGGGAATCCTGGGATAGCTGCTTCGCATATGAAATCGGTTTCATGATGATATATCTTGTTTCGTTGCCTAGGTTCAGTTTAATCTATCAGGGGTATGATGTTAGACTTTGATGCCGTTTGGCTACGTCCTGTGCACTTAATTGTCAGGTCATAATTTTTAGCATGCCTTTTTTTTTGTTTGTTTTTGTCTGATTGGGCAGTCGTTCTAGATCAGAGTAGAAGACTGTTTCAAACTTCCTGCTGGATTGATTAAGTTTGCATCTGTATGTGTTTCACCTTCATAATTAAGATGGATGGAAACATCTCTTGATCTTTTAGATATGGATAGGTATATATATATGTTGCTTGGGTTTTACTGGTACTTTGTTAGATTTACATGCTTAGATACATGAAGCAACAAGCTGCTACAGTTTAATAATTTTTGTTCGTCTAATGAACAGATAAGGGTAGGTGTTTATGTTGCTGTGGGTTTTACTGGTACTTTGTCGGATACATATATGCTTAGGTAGGTACATGAAGCAACATGCTGTGTTTTATCTTTGATATAATTATTGTTTATCTGTATCTAATGAATAAACAAACATTCTTTTTAGTTCTTGGGTGGTGCCATATGCAGCAGTTATGTGTGGATTTTTTAAATACCCGGCATCATGAGCATGCATGACACTGCTGTAGTATGCTGTTTATTTGCTCGAGACTTTCTTTTGTTGATTGATACTCACCCTTAGTTTGGTGATTCTTGCAGATGCAGATCTTTGTGAAGACCCTGACCGGCAAGACTATCACCCTCGAGGTGGAGTCTTCTGACACCATAGACAACGTCAAGGCCAAGATCCAGGACAAGGAGGGCATCCCTCCGGACCAGCAGCGGCTCATCTTCGCTGGCAAGCAGCTCGAGGACGGGCGTACACTTGCTGATTACAACATCCAGAAGGAGAGCACCCTCCACCTTGTGCTCCGCCTCAGGGGAGGCATGCAGATCTTCGTGAAGACCCTGACCGGCAAGACGATCACCCTTGAGGTGGAGTCCTCGGACACCATCGACAACGTCAAGGCCAAGATCCAGGACAAGGAGGGCATCCCTCCGGACCAGCAGCGGCTCATCTTCGCTGGCAAGCAGCTCGAGGACGGGCGTACACTTGCTGATTACAACATCCAGAAGGAGAGCACCCTCCACCTGGTGCTCCGCCTCAGGGGAGGCATGCAGATCTTCGTGAAGACCCTGACCGGCAAGACGATCACCCTTGAGGTGGAGTCCTCGGACACCATCGACAACGTCAAGGCCAAGATCCAGGACAAGGAGGGCATCCCTCCGGACCAGCAGCGGCTCATCTTCGCTGGCAAGCAGCTCGAGGACGGGCGTACACTTGCTGATTACAACATTCAGAAGGAGAGCACCCTCCACTTGGTTCTGCGTCTCAGGGGAGGCATGCAGATCTTCGTGAAGACCCTTACTGGCAAGACGATCACCCTTGAGGTGGAGTCCTCGGACACCATCGACAACGTCAAGGCCAAGATACAGGACAAGGAGGGCATCCTCCGGACCAGCAGCGTCTGATCTTCGCTGGCAAGCAGCTGGAGGATGGCCGCACCCTTGCGGATTACAACATCCAGAAGGAGAGCACCCTCCACCTGGTGCTCCGTCTCAGGGGAGGTATGCAGATCTTCGTGAAGACCCTTACTGGCAAGACGATCACCCTTGAGGTGGAGTCCTCGGACACCATTGACAACGTGAAGGCCAAGATCCAGGACAAGGAGGGCATCCCGCCGGACCAGCAGCGTCTTATCTTTGCTGGCAAGCAGCTGGAGGATGGGCGCACCCTTGCAGACTACAACATCCAGAAGGAGAGCACCCTCCACCTGGTGCTTCGCCTTAGGGGAGGAATGCAGATCTTCGTGAAGACATTGACAGGCAAGACCATCACCCTGGAGGTTGAGAGCTCCGACACCATTGACAACGTGAAGGCCAAGATCCAGGACAAGGAGGGCATTCCCCGGACCAGCAGCGTCTGATCTTTGCCGGCAAGCAGCTGGAGGATGGTCGCACCCTTGCAGACTACAACATCCAGAAGGAGAGCACCCTCCACCTGGTGCTCCGTCTCCGCGGTGGTCAGTAAGCCATGGGTCGTTTAAGCTGCTGCTGTATCTGCGTCTGTCTGGTGCCTTCTGGTGTACCTCCATGTGGAGGTTGTCGTCTATCAAGTATCTGTGGTTTGTGTCATGAGTCGTCTGAGTTGGTTAAAGGACTGGTTGTGTCCTGTGTGTGTTGTACCCAAAACTGTTCTGCAGCAGTATGGCTTCATCATGAATAAGTTGATGTTTGAACTTAAAAAGTTTGTGTTCTATGTTTTTTTTCGTTAATATTCTCCTAATATTTTCCTGTGATCAAATTTGATTGGCTGGTGTTACTTGAACCTCCCAAGTTGTCGCCATCTTTCTTTTCTTACTTTTTTTTCGCGAACAATCTTTCTTTTTTTACTGGTAACTTGGTTCTGTCAAGCTCAGTTTTTTATATGGCTTATACAGCTTAACATGTTTGATTGATTGTTGGGTTTGTTGCTATGTTCTTGGGTTTTGATTGCTAGTTCTTGCTTGCTAAATTCAAAAGATCATGTAGTATTCTGCAGAACCTTATAACGCAGTTGTTTGGGTGATCCATGTTAGTACTGTGAAGGAGTCTTCCAGGTATGTGTCTACTCTGTAATGATGCTTTTCTACAAGGGTAAATTTTCTGGATGCTTCAGTGTTTTCTGGAGGCAGTAGCATCCAATACAAGACAGCAACTTGATCACATCAACTGCAGTAGGCAAGGTTCTTTATCTCACCAAAATATTGGAGAGTAGGCAAGGTTCTTTTTCTCACCAAAATATTGTTCTACACAAAACTGTTGTGATGGCTTAAATCATGAATAAGTTTTGATGTGCCCCAAACACCCAAGTTTTCTGGTTGTTTACTTTAATTCTCTAAAATAATGCGTTCGGACAAACAATCGGCCCATCAAACAGACACATACAAACAATCGGCCCATCAAACAGACACAGAAATAGTGCTGCTTTCTGCCGAACAACAGATTGCTTTCGGCCCAGCAAAAGAATTCTAGTTTGGTATTGGTTGGGGTGCGCCAGGCTCGGGCAGTAGTGCAACGCCCGAGCGACACGCGAGGACCCCAGTAGCAAGCTACTGTGGTGGGCCCTCCCCCACAAAAAATAAGATTAATATCGAAGTGGGCACATGGCCCACATATCAGATATTAAACTGATAAGAACAGATACTACACTTGATCTTAGCCAAAAGGCCGAGAAAGGTATGAATTGGGACGGAGCCCTGCGCCTTATTTTATAGCTCGTTCGACTGCCTCACCCGCCTTCAGCTAGCGAGGTGGTACTAACAATGCTGCCTGCGGGGAACCGGAAGCGGGGCGGAGCGCAGCGCTGTGCCTGTTCGGAGCTGGATGTTTTCTCACGGCCCATTACGAAGGTTGCAGCCCACGCTGCTCGGACAGCAGCCCAGCAGGTCGCCTCTGCTCATGAGCTCGTCAGAATACACACAACAGCTACAAGGTACAGACACTTGCACTGGTTATTTTATTTATATTTACTATATACAATAGTTGGTGCATTCACGCACATGCTTGCCAGTCTTAGAAAAAGTTTTATTCGAGAAATCTAAGCATATGATCTCACATTGCATGGAACGAACCTACAGCTTTGTTACACACTATTCTTCTCCACCCAGCAAGTCATTCTGAGAGGAGCCTGCTTTCCCTCGGTAAAAAGAGCTATATACCGTGTGGACCCAAAAACTGAAAGGAAGGAAATCTTTGCTTTTTGATCGGCTCACTCCTTCTCTTCTTCTCTTTCTCCACTACAAAGCTGTTGTTGAACGATCAATCTTATCTTATGCCACAAGACCCACAAAGGAGTGATCGATGATACGCAGCCACAGAAAAACTTTTTGCAAATTGCGATGCTTAACGCAGTGCAGAGGAATCAAACGCGTTAATGCGTACACGATCAAATGACCCTCTCTTTCTCTTAAAAAAAAGCTGATATATTCTACCTGAATTGCTTTGCTAAACCAACTCTTGTATTGTAGCCAAATGTTGAACAGACTTGTAAGATCAAGGACGATTGTGTGTGAGTGTGTCAGATTAGCGGGTTGTCGGTGACGCTGCATGGAAGCAATGTACTAGCAAAGAAGATGATCTGAAAGAGGTGATGATGAGCCACTGAAAGCTAGCTGGGCAAAAGAAAGGGGACAGGCTAAGGGACTTTGAGGCCATTGCAGGAAAGGATCCTGTTCTTTTCTTGCTGGGTCTTTCTTCCATCCACAACCCCAGTCCGTCCACAAACATCGATGCCTCCACCGCAACCGCAGCCACCATGACGAGGAGGAGGATTGGAAACGAGACCACACGGTCTTGGCTTTAATTTGCTTGCTCGGTGTGGTGTGCCGCTGCATGTGGGGCCACACGGCTTCAGAATCACATTCCTGATGGGACACGTGCTGGCTGGGGCTGTGGCTGGGAGAGTGGACCATATCCTTATGAAAGCACTACGAAACTTTACCAGGGTGCAGCTTGCGACCTCTACCATAGCTTGATTCTCTGCTTACCACCAGACCAGCCGGCCTTTTTTTTTTAACTCTACCTCTACTGATGCTGCAAGAAATCCTATCGAATATTTATCATTGCCCTGTATGTGCAGCTGATACTCTGCTAGTGCACTAGTATTAGGCAACATGTGTCTTCTTTTTTTTCCTATCTGAATAATTCAGTACTTAGCTCTGTATGGAGTATGTCATATAGTGTTATTAGATGTTAAGTAAGCTGTGGAGTCTGGACCAGCACAAAACAAAGAAAACATTCCATGTATTTATAGACCATCCCAGTCCCAGTTCACAGAGACTTGCTGTACTCTGCGCCACACACGGCTTGTTGCTAGTGTACACAGAGTCACAGACCAGTAGGCCAAGTGAGTGAACATTGTGTCGGCTATAGGTAGGCGGCAATGGCGGCAGCGGGCACCAGAAGGCGGCGGCACAGCACCACCACCAGCAGCAGGATGGCCGTGCCGGCGCCGGTGCTGGTTCTTGGAGTGGCCATGGTCGTCGTCGTCGTGGTCCTGGCCAGCACCGCGACCGGCGCGAGCGGGCAGCTAACGATGGGGTTCTACGCCGAGAGCTGCCCCGGCGTGGAGCGGTTGGTGGGCGACTTCGTCCGGCAGCACGTCCGCCGCGTGCCCACCGTCGCCGCCGCTCTGCTCCGGCTGCACTTCCACGACTGCTTCGTCAGGGTACGTACATGGCAGGGTGTGTCGATCTGTGTCCATTGCATGCCAGTGCCAGTGCGCGAACTGACCGTGTGGGTGTGCATGTGTGATGTGTCCCGTCGTCGTCGTCCCAGGGCTGCGACGCGTCCGTCCTGCTCAACTCCACCGCCGGAAGCGTGGCGGAGAAGGACGCGCCGCCGAACCTGACGCTACGTGGCTTCGACTTCGTCGACCGCGTCAAGACACTCGTCGAGGAAGCCTGCCCTGGCGTCGTCTCCTGCGCCGACGTCCTCGCGCTCGCCGCCCGGGACGCCGTCGTCGCCATTGTGCGTGAGCGGCTCTACTTCTCAGCTGGTGCCTAGCTCGATGGAGCATCGTCTTTCATCGATCGGCCATGGATGATCGAGCTGACAATTAACTGAGTGTGGTCGATCTCGATCGGACTTGTTTGCAGGGTGGGCCGTCGTGGCGCGTGCCGACGGGGAGGAGGGACGGCACGGTGTCCACCATGCAGGAGGCGCTCAACGACATCCCCAAGCACACCATGACGTTCCCGCAGCTGGCCAACCTGTTCGCCAGCAAAGGCCTCGGCGTCCGTGACCTCGTCTGGCTCTCAGGTGCCCACCAACTCGATCTACTACATGACTTCACATGACAGTAATAAACGAAATTTCTGTAATTTATACTCGTAATAAAGCACTCTTAATTACATTCATATCAGTAAAAAAAGATCAGTGGGGATTAATTATTCCTGCAACTAGATCAAACGTGAATTTCACAAAAGTTCCGATCGTAGGGAATTTTTAAAAAAAGAAAGAAAGCCGGTATGTATGGCTGAGCCTTGAGAGAGGCGTAGGCCGGACATTGAGGTGAGATAGCCTCTCTGATGGCCCATTCCTTCCATGCTGATTGGGCAACAGTAGTACAAGCAAAAGCAGCACGAATAATGGTTGCTTTCGATGCCCTTCTTAAACTGGATCGCCTGATTTCTTTGGTCGAAATGATCCAAATTTACTTTCAGGCTCCGATCCACTCATGCCTGCCACCTTCCTGTCCTCTCGTCCTCTCGATACCATCCGTATCAGATGCTCTTTTTTTTTTTATGTAATTTCATAATATAGTCGAGCACTGACCATTACTGATTCCTCTGAAATGAAATTCCTGAACTAGAGCTTTTCTTGAATTTAGTTCTTTTTTTTTAAAAAAAAGAAAACAGTGCAGTGTCTGAATTGTCTGTGTGCACAGTTTATATATACATTGGTCACTACATCCGTTTTGACTGTTTTCTATCTCCAAGAAATCAAACTGTTCATCAGCAACTTAAAAACCAGCTATAAAAAAAAGTACAGAGACAGGTGCTCAAATCTTCCATGCAGCTCAGACTGTTTTCTGACATGTGGAATGCTTCTGATCGAGCAGGCGCGCACACGATCGGCATCGCGCACTGCTCCTCCTTCGCCGACCGCCTGTACGGCTACCCGGGCGCCGGCGCCGGCAACGACACGACGGACCCGTCCCTGGACGCGACGTACGCCGCTAACCTGCGTCGGCGCAAGTGCCGGGCGGCGAGCGGCGGGTACGCGGAGGACGCCGTCGTGGAGATGGACCCGGGCAGCCACCTGACGTTCGACCTGGGCTACTACCGTGCGCTGCTCAAGCACAGGGGCCTGCTCCACTCCGACGCCGCGTTGCTCACCGACGCGGCGGCGCGCGCCGACGTCGAGGGAGTTGTGGGTGGGCCCGACGAGGTCTACTTCCAGGTGTTCGCGCGGTCCATGGCTAGACTGGCGACGGTGCAGGTCAAGACTGGTGCCGACGGGGAGGTCAGGAGGAACTGCGCCGTCGTCAATTAATGGTAGCTAGTGGTAGTATTGGCTTCTTCTCTCGATTCCCCCTCTTGATCATTGCTAGTGATTTTGCTCTTGCATTTGGGTGATTTACTACACCTGGTACAATTATTATGTAAAAAATTTTGTTACCCTTGTTTCTCTTGTTGTTAGAGTATTTTGATGCTTTTGTATGGCAACATCTGGAAGTTGGTGCCACTTCAACAAGATTTTCTAACATGTTTCATAGACACGCTAAGTTAGTATATGTCATAATTTTATAACATAATGTTTCATTAAGAAAAAGTTAAAAGTTTTGATTACACGTCCAACATTACACCACGACGAGATGTCAACGCACGTTGTTGTAACTAACTAAAAAACTAGATATGCGACCGAAGAGCTTGTGGCGTTGAGCACACCCTTGCTCAAGACTCCTGCGTCATCGCCTGCCACCCGCGAGCCTCATACATGGAGAAGAGCGCTCCCGCATTGCCGCGCGCTGGACGACGACAATGGCCCTTGGAACATCTTGTGGAACCGAGTGATGATGGTTGCGTTAGACATCACCGGCGCAGATCTTGTTGTGCTCGTATTCATGTTTTTTATATTTCATTTTTATTCTGGTTCTCCGCTATGTCGGTCTCATTCATGATCAAATATGGAAATCCAAAAATGGTTCATAGATTTTCTGACGGGATCCCGTTTCAGACCGTTTTCACCATCTCGGCTGCCGGTCGAGCAATGCACCACCTACCTACTCGCCGCCGCCGCCGCCGCCCCCCGAACCGGCGGCCGCGAGATCCAGCGTCTCCGCCCCCTCTCCGACCCATCCCACCCACAGGTCAGCATCCTCCCCGCCTCTCTCGTGCGCGCCGGCACTGAAAGGCAACGGCACGGGGCTTCTTCCATATATGGCGCCTCGCTCTCCGTCCCGGCCTCCTATTTGGCCTTGGCGCACCGCCCGGATCCGACGTCCCACTCTGGGGCACCCCTCAACGGCGAGGACCAGCCCCTCAACAGGAGACACTACTCAGGCAAGCAGATGCTCATTCAAAGCAACCTGCAACTGCAACTGCATGCTGTGTGCTTTTAACAGCTCTCGCTTTTGGCAATTCGATTGGCAGCCTTACACAGTTTTTATGGTGACGAACAAGCAGTTAAGTAGCCTATTAGCCTTTTTTTCTTGTTTGCGAGGAAAGCAGCCTATTAGCCTACTGAAGAACCAGGATTATCTACACAGGTTTCATGAATGAACAGACATGAATCAGGGGTTATATGCATACATGACTGATAGATTTCAGAGAATAAACCAGTGTTGATGACACATTGATACAATAACAAGCTAGTAAAGCCAATTCTCTCCACACGAGGACGGTTTCTACCCTAACCTTTTTATTCCCTCGGCAGACCTTGGAGCAGAACTGCAGATCATGCAGCTATAACAGAACTCTGAGACACACACAGGTGGCTAAACGGAAACCAAAGTGCTCTGTTTTCTCAATTGTGCTTCATCTTATGCAGTGCACAACTTTATTTTGTATGGCATCAATGGAACTGAAGAAAGCAAACCTGCGGGACTTGCAAAGGAATAATGCTCCAAACCACAGCCAGAACCCAAAGACAACACCAGCAATTATTGAGTAGTATAGCCATATGATTTCAAGATCTTGGTGGTGTTCATTTACCCTATCCAAGGTATGGTTTTCACAAGCAATGCTTAGGGGGAAACCGCAAAGTCCTGGATTATTGCTATAAATTGAGGCATTATCAAGGGTTCTGAGTTGATCTCCCATAGGTATCTCTCCTGACAAATTGTTGCTCGAGAGATTTAGTGAAGTGAGACACAACAAGCATGACATGCTCAATGGAATAGGGCCTGAAAGTTTGTTCCAAGAGAGGTCAAGAGATTCTAAGAGTGTGAGATCGCCAATCTTTTCTGGGATACCACCAATAGATAATTTCTCGACAGAGTCAGCATACGGAGACCCTTTAATTCTGTCAACTCTGGAGGAATTCTACCTGAGAGTGAATTGCAAGACAAATCAATAGCAGTCATAAAGTCAGCTGATGACTGAAAAATATAATCTCGTCCTTTCCAAACTATGTCAATGTCGCCATATGCATATGTGCTTAGAATGTCGATGTTTTCTTGTTGCATCATGGATTGCTTCCACATTGAAGATAAGTTGGCCAATGTTTTGGGTATTGAACCTGTAAAATTATTTTCAGCTAGATCAAGCAGATGGAGGTAGGAGAGGTGTGAAAGTTGCCAGGGAATACTTCCGTAGAATAAATTTGATCGCAGCCGGAGAATCCTCAACAAAGGATTTCTCTCGTGTATCCACGGAGGAATCATTCCATAAAACTTATTGTTTCCAAGATCCAAAAATTCTATGCTTTTCAAATTCTTCAACACTGCTGGTAGGTGTCCAGTGAAGTTGTTGTTGGATAGGTGTAGTGACATTAGTGAAGAGGACAAAGAGTTAATCATGGTTGATACCTCCCAAATAAAGTGTTGCTGGACAGATCCAAGACTTGAAGATACCGAAGTTCCAAATGCAACCCGTGAGCTCTCCAAATAGCTGGTTCTTGGACAGATCCAATATTTGCAAACTACTATTTTTGAATCGACATAAAGTGGGCAACTCCGTGCCATTGAGAGTATACATGCTAGCTGTGAGCTTGTTGTCAGACAAGATGAGATATTGGAGACCTTGGAGTTTTGATATAGATGCAGGAAGCTCGCCCTCAAGTTGATTGGTGCTAAAGTCAATGGATACCAAAGACGTGTTACCGATTTGCAGTGGTATTGTTCCAGTAAAGTGATTATCTGACAAGTCCAAATATTCTAAGTTTGCTATGTTTCCCAGTGCCGCGGGGATTGAGCCAACAAAACTGTTGCCAGAGAGATAGATCACCTGTAGGCTACTGCAGTTGACGATCTGCGTTGGGATGCTTCCATGGAATGAGTTGTCGGACAACTCGAAGGCCACGAGCTGGGTCCAGTTTGTAAATAATTCCGGCGGAATGACCCCGCTGAGATTATTCCCGCTTAAGCTGAAGATTAATATGCTTTGCAACTTGGCAAAAGACGTTGGTAAACTTCCATGCAACTGATTATGTCAAGAAAGGTGAGAGTGAGCAACATGGACAGGTTCGCCGGGATGGTACCAGCAAGGTAGTTGTCGCTGAGGTCAAGCCAGGTGAGTTTCTTGAACGCGGTGGAGTAGAAGGCATCAAGGCTGCCATTGATCCCTGCATCGGAAAGGTGGAGCGCAGTGACATGCCCGGCACCGTCGCAGGCGACGCCGAACCAGGAGCAGGTTGAGTTGTCAGGCGACCACGAGGACAGGTAGATGGCTCCAACCAGTGTGGATTTCCATCGGAGAAGTGCATCTGCTTCTGGGTTGATGGCAATGGCCGGGCATATTATTAGAACAAAAAATGAGATCCGGGGGAGTAGCTGCGGCGTCATGGTTAAGGCTTATCTTTGGTGAGAAGGTGATAAGTTGTAGTGGATTGCATGCATCTCTGCACCTTAATTCGGAAATTGCCACACGGCTTATAGAAGAAGAGATTTTAGAAGGAAATAACTCACTGTTCTCTGAAAAAGATAGAACGTTCAGTCTCACTTGACCAGCAATTTTAGATAGATGACCATAAGTCAGCAGTCGTCCACTACTCCACTGATCCACCATGGAAGTGGTGAGGCAGCATAGTACTCCCTCTTTCGGTTTATTCACCACTGATCCACTGATCCACTACTGGAAGACTTAACCCACCATTTCGGTTTATTCCACGTCAACTTCATCATCATCGATCGCTTAAGTGTCATTGGGAAAAAAAACTTGCTCCATTCTAAAAATATGAGGTATTTAATTATTTAAATTTATCCTAAATTGTACTCCTCTTTCCCAAATAAAATCAACTTCTAGAGACGTTCTTAACTTTGATCATTTTTTTCTAAAAAAAAGAACACCAATATTTGTGACACCAAATTATTATCTAGATACATTATGAAATAATGTACTCATTTAGTGTCATGTTGTCTTTTTTTCATAAAGTTCGTCAAACTTTGACTTAGGGTTATCATAGGAATTGATTTATTTTAAGAGGGAGTAAGATGATTTAAGTGAAATCGCCGATAACTCAATTTTAAAAAGACAACATTTACATGGATACCTACAATTGATATATAATTGCCAACCATTTCACACGATTAAAGGAGTTACATGCATCATTTATTTTATACCCTAATAATATGTCATAGAATTTAAAGATTTACTTATATTTCATGACGGAATGAGTAAAATAAATTGTGATCAACTTTTTTCACTATGAAAAGAAATATCCGCATATAAACATTGAAACACATTTGCTACCTACCATTATGGAGGATGTAAATTTGGCAATTGCTAGTAAGCATTGGCTGTTGAGCAACTCCAACGGTTTTGCAAATGGGCTTGACATTTTTGTTTTTGCAAAAAAGTCTAAAAATATCATATCCAACGGTTTAGCAAATGAGCTTAACATTTTTGTTAACTTGACAAACACTGGATGATATTTAGCATATATGTCAAACTACGGTTCGCTGGACAATTGCTCCGCACACTACTCCTACAAGATATTTTCTCCTCACGCATACAATTTTTAGTTTTGTCAAGTAAATAATAGGAAACCGTTGGAGATTGACTCTTTTTACCTTTGTCATATTCATTTGGGACTTACAAATTACTAATTTTACCAAAAATAAAAAAATACAAAACCGTTGGAGTTGTAAAGACCCATAAAGTTGGGTGGAACAAAGTTGTAATATGGTATTTGAAATCGACTAAAAACTGACTCAAGTTTGTGGCTTTTTCGTACACCAGTTGTGAAGTTTGAGATTGACAAAAGCCATGCCAGCACGGGCCGACCATGCCATGACATTATGTGGTGCGTGTTCGGGCCAAGAGGTCCAAGGATAGATGACCATCAGTTCACTGATCATCCAGAGCCATTGTGCAACTTTGAGGTCTAACTGTAATTCTTAGAACACCGAAGAAAATTATGTAAACCACATTCGTCCTCTACCACAAAAAGGAAGCAAGGGCCACGTGAGAGTCTGAGAGATGATGCTCCATCAAGTGTGATAAGATTGAGTGTACAATGTCATCCGATGTGGCGCCAATGCGAACACGCAGCCAACATCATCAACCGAAGATCAACTGCTACCATTCAAATGATAATATACTCCCACGAAACATCATTGTTCATGTGCCTCGAACAGCACAGCACGATCACTCAAAGGCACTGACAAAAGACTAGACACCACGGGGTATATTAGGTACAGATAGCAGGGCATGTTGCCTTCAGGAAAGCAAGAAAAACGCTTAAACCACATCCACAAAGGATCACTATGAAGGTTTTTTATGCAATGTAAATTCCAACATCAAATACATAAGGCTTTACACAAGCGAGCGCTATAACTCATTCCGATACAATCTCGACATTCTACTTATTCCACGTCGACTTCCTCATCATCAGCCTCGTACTAAGAAACAAACAAAACAAATTGTGAGCATATTGTTTAGCATATCTACAAAAGAAAATGAGGAGCTAGTTTTGAATGTGTAGTCAGTCAAGGTTTGTCATTTTCAAGAGGATGCAAATTCATTTTTATCTATTCTTCGAAGGACGTAGGATGCAAGGTATAGTCACCTGCTCGTAAGAATAAACCACTGGTGGTGGTTGTGGGGGCATAACAGGCGACCTAGTTTCGTCATCAGCATCATTTTCTATTGATGCGTCTATTGGATCATGTCTATCCTCCAGTTCAACAGCTTCAAACAGATCATCCACAGCATGAGCAGCCATACCAGTGGAGGGCAAAACATGTTTGACTGGAGATTCTTTGACCTGTAAGTTTAAAAATATCTACTTAATAGAAGTTTGAACTCATACTACGCAGTCCAAATTATGTCACGGTCATGAAGAGCTAACAGGACCGATGACAAAGGAAGGCCATACAATTTTATATATTGCTACCACTTGTTAAGATGTTTTAATGGGTACGCAAGAGTAAACAGAGCAATGAGGGTCAACCTTAAACTTCACTAGTTCGAGCTGTGGTTTAGAATGAAAATAAAAGCATGTGCATATAAATACGATGATGTCCATGTTATACCAGCAAGCTACAAGAACATGATATAGATAATTTCAAAAAATTGAGTGGGCGGATGAGAAATATTGCACCTTGTCAGTGTTGGCTGAGGAAACAAAATTGCCTATCTTATCCCTTTCATCTTCCCACAGTTTCTTCTTCAAATATAAAGATTTTGTTGGCTCAGTTCCCTTGCTTGGTTTTTCAAATTCTGCAATAGTACCTTCTGGCCTATATTTATCTGGCCTAGTTGTGTCAGAGTCTCGCTCTCTTCTTTTCTTCACTGAAAAAGGACAAGATTAGACATGAGTACACAATTGATACGAAGACATATCTTTAAACAGAGCAGGAAATGTTGCAGAGACGTAAATGAAAAACAAACTCCCACAAGAATATATGATTCATTTGGACAGGACAAGGTCAGATGTTATACTTTGAAAGTACTCAAATTCTAAAATATGGTATCTTCAAATGAAGGGAACACTTAATTCAGTGTTCCTATAAAAGGGTAGCCAACTAATCATATCAACTCCAATGTTTGAAGTCTAATTGTTTGAAGCTCACTTTGACTCCAAGAAGTAAATACATTGACCACAACCGTAGGAGAAACGGATGCTATTTTATAAGATTCATTGACATCATACTAATGTCAACCTTAAGACAACATCATCACTGTACACTCTTCAGAGACTGAGACTAAGCTATACCCACCGGCTTTCGCTTCTTCACTTGTTGAGTATGGTATTGATCTCTTCTTAGCTGTAGCAGCGTTTGGGCTCCTTTCATAAGGACCATTTGGATCTTCATCAACATTTATACTGGAAACTTCTTCATTAGCACCACGCTTCAGAATATCTGAAGCAAGCAAATCACCAAGTCTCTCAAAACGAGCTTGTGACCTGGACAATTCCATTTAGTTAATAGTAATCATTAATACATAATCATGTGGATATAGACGTGAACAGGTGCAGCAAGTCAGGACAAGAATGTTTTCCAAAATGTTAAGCTGAAAAGTGATGAAAGCAGAATGTACCTTTTCAATTCTTCCTGTGCTTTCAAAAAGCGAGCATGGGCTTTAATGAACTTCTTCATTTTTGAGGTCATCCTACATTGGGAAAAAACATGACACTATATACTTGAAGACACCATGGAGCTATTGTATATAAACAAACGAGGCACCCTGTTGTGTAAGCACCTGTGGCATTCCTCTTTCTCCTTCCTTAGCTGCAGATCAAGATCATTAACTCTGCTAGAAATCTTGCGCACTTCAGCATTCTTCTCATCCAAAATTATCTACGGAAGGAATAGTTAATTAGACCATCCAGTTTGAATTTACACAGGATAAAGCTTTTTTAAAGGATAAGTGTTGAATTGTGAAGATTAGAGTTAAAAGAGTACATGGCCAATGATAACTTCTAGGATTAAGAAGCTACAAGAAACATTATCAGCATATAAAGCATGTAAATAAAGACACTAAGAAGAAATGTTATGCTAATGCTCTAACCTAATACTCCATCAAAATGTTTCAACCATTATGAACATTGTGAAGCAATGGACACACACAGAAATAATCACGGCTTCATTAAAATGTTTAAACCATTATGGATATTGAATATAAGTTTAAACCATTAGGACACCAAATACTCTTCATTACTCGTCAGTTAGCAAAGATAGAAATCAATGACAGAATTGCAATCAGCACCAAGAGTGAAGCACAAAAATGAAATCATCAAATTAAGCAACTAAAGCCTGATTGAAGACGAATGGTCAATGTCCCACAATATGAACGGAATGGTTGAGCTTACACGGAAAATAGACAAGTGTTACCAATTGCAATTACGAAGTCCTATATACACCATTTTTTTAGCCAGTACATTAGTGCAAAAAGAAAAGTAACAGAACACCTAAATCTGACCAAAAGTATAGATTGTACCGGCTTACATGGTTTACCAGCCTGCAATATATGATAGCAAGTAGAGACTGTCAAAACTAACCTCCAAGTGAGATTTATCATCGCGCAAAAATTCCATATCTTGTCTTATTTGTTTCAGCTGCAGAATGATTTTACTTTTAATTATATACAGTGGCAGGGTGTGCTGAAAGGTGACATGCAGCTATACATTGTACAATTCATCAGACCTGAATTTCATGATCCTCTTTATCATCGCCACTTAAGAGTGTCTCCTTTTTTCTATCATCATTATTGTCAGAGACACTCAAACTCCTAGATGAGTTAGTTTCTCCATCATCAGGCTTCTTCTCATGCCTCCTTTCACTGAGAGGGGGGTTATAAAGTGAAATGGTAAGCTACAATATCAACATGTATGTTCAAAATTTCACATATTCAATGCAGGTTGGGAACCCAAAACATCAGTAAGATTTCAGAGGTACGTAGGTAACATATTCTATTCAGGATATTTTATCAGAAGAAGCAATTATATTTATAACAAGTAGATTTGATCTTTTTTTAAGAACTGCATTAAAAATTGGACACATTAGATAACCACACATCATGATTTTAGTAATCGTTGACATAAAATAGAGCATCGTTGACATAAAATAGAGCATACAATGTGCTTGCACGTTCTCTAGGGGGCACATCTTACATGCTTATGCCAATACAATGAATACATATAATATGGTGAATAAATGCCACAACTGTGAGTTTGCAAGAATGTTAAAATAATGGTTTCAGAGAGGATGCTTTAACATAGTATTCAATTCAATGATAAAGGTTTTTAGTTATTTGAGCTCCAGATTCATAGTTAACAGTAATGAGGAAATTGCATCACAAAAACAAAGCAGGTAACAAAGAGATAAAGGATAATAATATATTTGAGCAGCAGACACAAATGTGAAACATGTGTAAAAGCATATTTACAAATGAATGAATGAATCATATATTAAATGAATTGCATACCTCTTCCTACTGGGAGACCGTGAATAGCTAGATTCTGCAAGTAAAATTTCAGTTTTAATAACCTATATACATAACGGACATGGAATTCAATTCAAACCGAATGTAATAAAAGTGACAGGTCCACATTTAAAATAAGAAGGTCGTAATTACCCCTTTCTTGGGAATTTGGTCTTCGGTCATGAAGGGAACGATGGCCCCTGGAATCTCTGTCAGGGGAATGCCTCCTATGAGGCGAGCGCCTCCTATCAAACCTATCTCTGAAGTCACCATCTCTATAATCTCTTCTCCCTAGAAGTCAGGATACAGAAAATTTTATACAAGAAAGGATATATGAAGCTGAACAAAAAATGTATCAATATGAACTTATGGACATAGGTCACCCATAAGCCTGTAACCTTACCACAGCCTTTGAGCTACAAGATAATTCAATGCACAATAAGTAGAAGGGTCTCCAGGATAATACCACTAGCCACAACAAAGTAGGGCTGAAAATTAACGCCATGGGTAGATACCAAAGTAAGGTATGAAACCACTGACATAACCCATTAAGATGATACCAAACTCATAATGTTGATTGTTGGAAATCAAATTGATGAAGCACCATGAACAACATCACATAACAATTATGACAAGTTGAGGTCTTCTATAATCCCAATATCATCACAATATAAATCTACTATCATTTGTCCAGATATCTTCCGCGGCGACTTGCAAGAATTACAATAACTTGCAATTACCAGTGAGAATAACACTTCCCAATGAACTAACTGAAACAATATTCAAGGGTATGTGGCTCAATTAACCGTTAAAGCTGCTAAGCACAGAACCATAGCACATCAAATGTATTATGGACATCATTCAGTGGAGTCATCATCCAAGATACTGATATGCCCACCTTCTTGATATAGGGACAAGCATTACAGTCACAATAATCGTCGAAATGCCAACTGAAGAATCTATATAAAGGTCATCTTATCCTCTGGCAGCAGTTGAATCTAATAAATCTGCTCAGGAGTCTGCTAATTTGAATGGTAGTTAAATCAAAAGGCAACCAGTAAGAATGCCGCTTAATTCTGCAGACTGCAACAAGCTTCCACTTGTTAGAATTATTTTCTATCTGCAGCAACTGAGGTTGAATTCAAGCACAAATTTAATAAAACACACAAGCACAAGCACTTAATGCAAAACATAGAGAACATGCTACTACAAAATCATGGAGCAAAAATAAAGTTCCATTTGAACCCCAATGTGTAGAGGTAGTAGATTTGTTATCTAGACACCTGTCCCCCCCTCCCTTTTCTTTGTTGCCAAATCAGACACCCGAAAAGGTGTCATTATGACACCGTGTCAGATTCCAAGCGCTATTTGGCGTGTCCCAAAAAAAAAAACTGCTAAACTAGACACCTGCACGTAAATCAGACACTGATACCCAGATCCATGTGGCCCATGTCCATGTAACCTCTTAAAGCTCCAAAGATGGTCATCCATAAATGATCCAACTATACGTATTCATTCTTTGGCCAGTCACTATCCAGGCCAAATTAACCTAATTCACCCCTTCTGAAATAATAGATATAGATATCCATATCAGCGACTTGACATGTATGACTTTTCCATTTTTGTTGCATGGCACAGTAATGTATTGTGCCATCCACCATGGCAATTCTTCTTCATCTCATAAATCGAATGGGCTCATACCATTGTTTTTCTCCAAAACAGATAGATCACATGGATTAGATGAGCAACCATCCACGGTTAGGCTGTTAGGGTGCAGAATTCGTGACATCATACAACTAAACCTACCAATAAAACAATACGAGGAACAGAATTTGCAAGAGAATTCCATACAACAAGACCTCCCGATTTACCACGAACGCTAGACCACGAGGGGATCCCGATCTCAGAGGTTAAACATTCAACTATAGACAAAAATAACGTACGAGAGGGGTAACGGGGACACGAGAAAAGGCTGTGTATACCGGCGCGGGGCGGGAACGAGGTGCGGGAGCCGGGAACCGACGGAGCTCGGCGTGTCCGTGCGCGAAACTGCAGGTGTCGCGGGAACAGCCGCCGCGCTGCCACAGCGCGCACAGCTTCGTCTTGTACGCCGGTCCGCGGCGCGGCGGGCCCAGCATCCCGGGCGGCGGCCGATCCCCGCGCTCGCGGCTCGTCAATTCGCGCTCAACCGATCGATCCCGCATGGCGTGGGGTAGGGTTTCGAGGGGGATGAGGAGCAAAGCCCTTGAGTGAGGAGGTGAGGGAGGGGAAGACGGGAAGTGTTAGAAGCCTTGATGGGGTCTTCAGGTCTAGGTAATGCCGCCCGCAAGCAAGGGCAGTTGGACAGGAGGACGCGGCGGACGATAACGAACTTACCCTATTTTGGAATATATGATAAAATCTCGACAAATTTGACACTTGCACACTGTTACTTTGATTAGCACTTTAATTCTTTTTGTTTACCTCAATTTTTCTCTTTAATTTAATATATTTTACTTACACTCGCACATTTTCTTATTCTCTTTAATTCATTTTCTATTTTCTAGCATTGGAAAAGACTATACTGTCCCTAGGTTTATTCACACACTTAGATCGATGTACGATGAAGTTTTGTTACATTATTACATGGATGGATGGATTTGCGTTAGTTTGAGGCAAGCTATGCGAGGATGTACGATGAAAGGAAAATTATTCATATATATAACAGATATAAGTGGAATTTTAAGTTGCACGTATTTTGTCCCTTAGCAATATCATAAGCTTTTGCATGCCCGTATTGTAAAATATCGTTTGCCTTATTAATGGGAATCACATTATGACACAAAAATGGATTTCAGATTTCAGGACAAAGTGCATGGGATGGGGGCTCTTTTGGTGGATCACTAACAATGCAAGATTTAAGTTTACAGAATAATAAACCGCTTAAACATCACTGCTCTATAAAAAAGAATAACTAAATTTCTAATTCTCACATCTTTGATGTGCCTATAGCTCCAAATGTAAGACTTCTTTGAGCAAAGGATGACAAGCTTTAGAAGTTTTTACTGCCAGAACTGTATTCCCTTCAATTCCATAATTGTTGGTTTTGATATCAATGTGACCTCCAAAGTGTAGCTTCGGATATGATTTTTTATATACAAAAAAGGTTTAAAAAAAAGCCTTTTAACACTAATCTATGCATCTTGTCACAGTGTCTTTAAATTATATATTGTAATAATTATCTATAATCAAATTTTAAAGTTTGAGATCAAACTTGTCCAAAGCAGCAAGAACTACAGAGTTCAAGGGAGCATTGATTTAGAGGTATTTTAAGAACCATTGATTTAGAGGTATGATGGAACCATATCATAAACCTATGGATATCAGTCAAGATATGTATGTTTGTTTGGGGTGGGGGATACGTAAATCTTTATGTATGCTAACATATTTCCTCTTCAAAATATATTTTTCTTTACAACAAAAAGATTTGTATCTCATCGTCAATCGTTAGAATGTGAACTAGTATCTGAATGGCCATCAATAACAGCAGGGAACTGTTGCTCCTGTAGGATTGACGGGAACGTAGGGTTGCTATTGCCACTGCTTCGTGATGTATTTCTACCCTTCTTCTGTGATGCCCCAACTTCCTTGCATGCCTTATCTAGCATCACCAAGAAATCTCTTACAATCACAAACAACCGGAAACCATCATCTTTAGAGTCATTTCCATGGAAATATCGGATTGTTTTTTTCACTAATGATCTCAACCTCTTCTCTTCTTTCATCAAAAATTTTGTCTCATTATCTGCATGTTCCACAAAACATTCCAATGAGCGTTGGAATCCACCCGTCTCTTCTATTGTTCCAATTTCATTCAGGAAGTCCTTTGATTTCAGTAACTCTTGTCTGAGGGTTACTACAGTGGCAAACAAAGGTTCAGCATCTAGTGCAGCTACCCTCTTCACATTGTCCATCTCACTACTAAGCCCTGACACAATGGTAAGGCCACGGTTGGAGTAGTAATCACCATCCTCTTCAAGAGATCCATTGGAATTGTCGTCTGAAGTACTATGAGTTGGACTTCTTCCCCTTTCCATGGCTAACCTTGCTTCACGGACACCTTCAGACCGAATAATCTCTTGAACAACAAAGTGCAGCAATGTCGTCTTTCCATCAGCACCCTTGACATCTGATAACTTCAGAAGAGTGTCAAGCTTGAATGCATTAGCACCACCGCGATAGGTCCCATCATTCAAACGGTTTCCAGTTTTGAGAACAGCTTCTAGTAACTTCAGAAAAAGGCGGTGCTTTAGTTCCCCACAAGCAGCCTACCAACAAATAGATATAATATAACCTGTTAGTACTTGTTTTCTCTTTTTGCAGATTTGACACAACTGTTGTAAAGTAGATTACCTCCAATTGGTGGAATGAATCCCTGAGACTTGAAGCGTCTTCTTGCAAGGAGGATATGAAAAGCAACGTATCAACCCTCTTGAAAGCAAAAGGAGTGTCAATTAGCGCCTTCATCACTTGTTCTGCAAGGCCTAGCTGCGAGAAATCCCCTTTATAAAGCCTGAGCTTCTGCTCCTCCTCGTCAGTTGGCTTCATTCGTAAGATTGTCTCAAGAAGCACCCTAGGAAGTTCATTCCCTTGTGAACAGGATGAGGTGAAAATAATGTCAGAGGAGCACTAGATCACAAGTCTATTAAGATTAAATGAGAAGTATACGGAAAAGAATCCTCATCTGGGAGGCTGGTGAATCGACACAAGCGAACCAAAAAAGCCTAAAAAAGAAGCAGAACAACTCCCAAATACAAAAAGATACAACATCAGAAAATAAAAATATTGAGGTATCTACTGCGGACTATCCAGAAAGAAAATAGAATGCATATTCTATAAGGCTAACTGTTTGCTTCCATCTTTCAGTTTCATGTTGATGTCAGTAAATAAACAGAAGTAATAGCAGAATATATACTGAAGCAAATTTTTCCTTGAGTCCTCCATAAATGAAATGAGACAAGCATAAGACACTAAAATAGAATGTCCAACATGAAGTAGATTGAAAAACCTGCCAGTTACATAGTCAGACAAAGTTCATGTTGTACACAAATGGTTAGCTTAAAAAAAGGTAGTATGTGATCATCAGCAGAGTTTCAAAAAAAGGCTTAAGTGTAATGTCGTCTAAGTTTGCTTAAATGCCTTGCATCTAGATTCTAGGATATATTGTAGGACTTTTTTCTTACTACAATTAAGTAAATTACAAGGGAAAATTGATAATACCATCTTCTGAATAAACTTAAAAAAAGTTAGTGACCAGCGTACAATTCATCAACAAAGTTTTCTTTAAAAAAATCATTTTTAAATGTATGTCAACAGTGATGTAAGTCTGTGCAAATGGCTTTGCTTATATTTAAGTGACATACTTAAGTCATTTTTCTCAAATACAGGTAAGCAAGCTACATGGGGAAATCAATATCAGCTTCTTGTGAATAAACAGATACCTTCAATGAGTGCGTCATGAATGTCTTGTACCCTGATATTCATTGCCTTTAAAACAACTGCCAGGTTGCATGATTTCTTAACATTGAGAAGAGAAATGTGCTGAGATGCAAGATCTGCAGGTGGGAGTTCCTTGTCCTTGAGGTTTTTTCTGTTGCCACCACTATAACCAAACAATTCCTCTATCATATCCTCATTCACACTGCAAAATCAAATTGTGAAAACAAGCACTCTGCAGGCAGAAAGTATTAAGAGTTTATCGCTGATAGTAAAACTTACTGAAAAGAACCGAATTTGATATCATTCCATGCCATTGACTGATTAGGATTAGCAAGAACTTTATCCCAAAAGAAAGGTCGAAGTTTGGCTCTTGGAGCAGTAACTTCTGCTTCAGATGATTCGCTAGTCTGCTCACCGGCAGATGATCCTTCAGAACGACTTGATTCAACAGGTGACAGCTGAGCAAGTCTTGCTTTAGAACCTTTGGGAGGTCCAGGTGGGGGAGGAGGAGCCTTCTTGATCGGAGGTGGCAAAGGTGGAGGAGGTGGAGGCGGCATCAGTTTAGGAGCATCACTTGTGACATTATTCTCTGGTGTTCCTCCAATCACTTCGGAAGGTGGTGTGGCATCAATTGATCTTTTAAAACAGCATGAAAAGCACTGACTCATGCTGACTCCAGAATGACTTCGATTATCCTTGTGAAGTGGACTGGCAGGAACACCGGCATCGGGTGATGAACCTGAAAACAGAATGTTGCATGTTATAGTATTATACTAAAGAAGTAAGAACAATCCATCACAGGTTGACAAAGGGATACTGTCTCACCAGGCACATTAGCCAACTGCATGTGAAGAAGAGGATGATCATCTCGTTGCTCACCGACAGAGACCTTGTTCTTGTTACATCCACAGCAGTAGGAAATTAGAAATGCAGCAATGAACGAGAATGCCGCAGTTGGAAGAACCACGATCAAGGCTAATCTAACATAGTCTTTATGCTTCTCCAGAAGTGAAATTGGAGGCACTCCCTGATGCGTCTGTGCAGGTTTACTGTGATGAGGTTGGTTGGGATTTTCATTGTTGTGAGAGCTGGAAGGCCCATATGGTGTTTCTGTAGCAGATTGAGGAAACTTCACCTCATCGCCAGAGGACATGGGCGGCGCAAAATCTGGAGCCATGGAAGCAGCATCTCCAATTGAGTTGTCAGCCAAATGCCGTCTTGCATAGAAGTTCGAACCAAGCAACAGCTGATGGCTCTCAAGGTAGGTTGCCAATGAAACACTGAATTCTTGTGGAATGCCCAAACCGAAGTAGTTTGCATGGATACAATCATAGGTACTGGATAATTTTTCAGGGGAAAGAAGAGACAGAAACTCCAGAAGCAGCATTGCCTTCAAAGCATTCTCTGATGACTGACTCAATAGTTCATCTGAAGCAAATTGCAGTGAATTGCCCAATATTTCCTCTGCGCCAACCATGTCTGGTAAGCAAACTGACCATATTCTTTCGACCTGCATCCATCCAAGAACCATCCTAGATCAGTCTACCTTTGCTAATGCCTCATTTTCTTGGATCTTGTAGAAGAACAAAGTTCAATAGCAAATACTCCAAACCAAAATTACCCAGAATACAGGGAAAAACAAACTGACAATTGTTTGAAAAGCTCTATCCCAGCATTAATTTGGTAAGTGAAGTACTTCGTGAATTCAGAATCCTTTTTTTTTATTTTAAGTAGCAGGTCATCAGTTAATTTCAAAGAAACAATTTTCGAGAACACAAAAGGAACTCGTATTGCAAATTTCTGGCAGACCCCGGGCACAAAGGAAGCATGCATTCCATGAATCAATGGCTACTATCAAATGCTACGAAGAACAAAGGTGCCTGTTTGGCTTACCAGATCCCCATTCAGGAGTGGTGATGGAAGAGAAGTAAGCTGCCTCCATTGCAAAAGAAACGCTCCCAATCCTCATCCTCTGCCCCTACTACTGATGGGTTGATCAATGCTGCAGCTGCCACCAACAGCAACACGAATCCTAAGCTCCTCATCACTTGTTTTCCTCTCCTATGAGTTCATTCTTCCTCTTCCTTTCCTCGACCAAGAAAAGGAAAAGATGAGACGACGGAGATTCCTTTGGCTGCCAAACTAGCTAGATTTGTCCTTAGAGACGGGCCTGGGGTTTGTGTGGAGGTTTGCTAGTGTGAAGTGTCTAGAAGAGTCAGTTGGCATTGGTTAGCAACAAAGAATAGTGAGCTGAAATCAAGGTCGCAGATGCTTTTACTTTGAGCATCACAAGAATTAGGCCGGATGGCACAAGGAGTCGGCCAATGGTACAAGTACAAGGAAATGTTGACTTGGGCACGCGCACCTGCATCTGCCTGCACCCACGAAATAAAAAGAACACATTTTTTTTTATATGCTGCGGTCAGAATCTCCAGTGTTGTGGACTATTGGACGGTGCAGATCCATATTCAAATGCATTCTGTTATTCTGTACGTCATGATTCGAGCTCTAGCTTAGCTTCGTTTCTTGAAATCTTGCCAAACATTGAAAAAGGCTTTGACGTGTTGCTGGGTCTACTCCTGTGGAGGCGTGGAAGCCATGGCCGCCGCTTCCCCAAGAGAAAATAAATAAAAATGCAGTAGTAGTGGCTTGCAATTGCAAGTGGGAAAGCCAACAAGGCGTGCGTCTCGCACCTGCCTCTGACCAAGACGCGCGCAGGGAAGAGAAAGCGTCGGAAGGCCGTTGAGATGCGTGGGCGGGCGGGCGGGCGGCCAGGCATCCACGCGTCTGATGCCTCCCCTTGGTCGGCGCCACGGCGGGGCAAGCAATGGCCAATGGCAGAACAGAATGCCCCGAGCGCGCCGTGGCTTTCGACTGAGGCCTGGCAACCCCCGCTTGCGCGACCCCGTCCTTCCTTGACCTGCCACCCTCGCGCGCCGGCCATGGCCGCCCCGCCGCATCCATCCCTTCGCGGGCGTTTCGCCGTCTCGCCGCGGCGCCAAGCAATACAATAAACAGGAAGGAAAGGAAAAAAAAAAAGAAGGAAAGGTAAGAACGAGTGGCGTGGGCCGTTGGCCCATCGGGCCCTCGTATAGAGTAGCAAATGGGGCCCAGTGACAGGGCCGCGCTGGCTGTCCATGGCCGCTCGGTCGGCTGGGCTGACTGAGGCGCTGCCGTGTGGAAAAAAAAAAGGTGGACTGTGCAGACATGAGCGGATCTCGGCTCGCGCGGCATCTCCGCCTCCGCATGTGAGAGCTGTGAAGACGCGGAAAGGAGATTCTGCAACAGAAGCCGAACGAAAAAAAAGAAAAGAAAAGAGGACGGCTCCGCCCCAAAGGGAGGAGTTGCCGCGCCGCGCCACCGGTTCGATCGATCCTTTGCGCGAGATCGAGCTTCCCCGGGGTTGGGGTTGGTGCTGGGCTGCTGGCGACATCTGGGATCCGTCGTCCTCTCCTGGTGTTCTTGAGCAGGTGACGATTTACTCTGGTTGGTTGCTATGTGTGTGCGTGTTTGGGGGTGGGGTTGATCTGACTTGGTTGTTTAAGGCCGTAATTGTACTGTTCTGTGGTTAGTTTTCGAAATGATATGTTATTGGTTATTTGGCCTTCAGTGAGTGGTAGCCTGGTAGGAGGATTGATCCTGTGATGATTGCTGATGAGATTTTGCTCTGGTTTCGGATTTTTAGGAGTTGATTTTGGTAGCCTCTGCTGAAGTGCTCGTTCGAGCAAACTGAAATCCTAGCACTTGGAAGTGCTGCGTGTTACGGCCTCATTTTGGCCCTGTTTGGATTACTATCTGATAATAGTTAGTTGGCTTATAACTTATTATCTGCTTTGGTCTAGATAGTAGGATAGTTTCTATCTAGAGATCTAGCTAACAGACAATTATCCAATCTCTTATCTGCACATACTTGGATTCAAAAGAGATATTTATTATCAGATAGTTACTATCTATATGCAACCAAACAGGACCTTAGACCAGAGCTGATCGTGTAAGCAATATGGATGTCTTAGTAATGCTAGGCAGACGGTTGAAATCGTAATGAAAT
The DNA here is from genome assembly GCA_022036555.1 of Microstegium vimineum. Lineage (NCBI taxonomy): Eukaryota > Viridiplantae > Streptophyta > Magnoliopsida > Poales > Poaceae > Microstegium > Microstegium vimineum. The sequence continues at coordinate 4,993,853 of CM039122.1, read as the reverse complement.
AGGGAGATGGTTCGTAAGACAACTAACCTAGTAGTACTCTTTTGCAGTTCGAGCCCGCCTTGAAATTTATACCAAAATCCGATATCCATTTGTGTTACTACTAGTTGTTGATTCCACTTTCATTACATGCTTTCCCTAATTAGATTTTCCCCCTGCCATGCAGTTTTCCACGTGTCCTGGCAAAAGAGCATTTGACTTGGAAGAGCAAATTGGGTAACTGGGCACACAGGAAGCTTTGTGGTTTGTCCTAAGTGATCCTATCAAGTTCTCATAGCCTGCATACTGGTACAGCATTTTCCCTGTGTTTTGGGCCACAGAAGAGGGGAAGTCAAGGATTTGTTATCTTGTAAGCCAGTAAGCCACGACCTTGGTGATCATACATAGTCTGTGCCCGCTTACCCTAGGCTAAAGTTGGACATTATAAAAGCCAGGTGCATCTTGCTTTCTATAGCCTATCTGTTTCTCTCTCACTGTATATAGAGATCCATATAATGGACGAGAGAAGGACTATATTGATGGACCGTTATGAAATCGGGAGGCAGTTAGGACAAGGAAACTTTGCTAAGGTATATTTTGCTCGAAACCTGACTGACGGGCTGTCTGTTGCAATAAAGATGATTGATAAGGACAAGATCACGAGGGTTGGGCTAATAGTGCAGATAAAGAGGGAGATCTCTATAATGAGATTGGTAAAGCATCCGAATGTTCTGGAACTTTATGAGGTAATGGCTAGCAAGAGCAAGATTTACTTTGTATTGGAGTATGCTAAAGGTGGTGAGCTGTTCAACAAGATATCAAAGGGAAAATTCAGCGAGGGTGTTGCGAGGAGGTATTTCCACCAACTGATTAGTGCCGTGGACTACTGCCACAGCCGAGGTGTTTACCATCGCGACTTAAAGCCGGAAAACCTACTTCTGGATGAGAATGAGAACCTTAAAGTCTCGGATTTCGGTCTAAGTGCCCTAACAGAATCCAAAAGGCACGATGGCCTCCTACATACCACCTGTGGAACTCCTGCCTATGTTGCTCCTGAAGTGCTTAGTAGGAGAGGCTACGATGGCACAAAGGCGGACATATGGTCTTGTGGAGTAATTCTTTTTGTGCTTGTGGCTGGTTACCTGCCTTTCCATGACCCAAATCTTATTGAGATGTATAGGAAGATATCCAAATCTGAATACAGATGTCCTCGTTCCTTTTCTGGTGAATTGAAGGACCTGCTTTTTAGAATGCTTGATCCAGATCCAAGTACTAGAATATCTATTTCAAGGATAAAGAGAAGCGCTTGGTACAGAAAACCTATAGAGGTAAATGCAGCGAAGATCAAACATGACACAACAAGAGACAAGGCGGACAACGGTGAAGCCACAACTTCTAACTTAGTAGAATGCAGTAATCTAGAGGAAAATAAAGGGTCATCAAGCCTCCCTAATCTGAATGCATTTGACATCATTTCTCTTTCAACTGGATTTGACCTGTCTAATTTGTTTGAAGAAAAATATGGCCGAAGGGAAGAGAGGTTTACCACTAGGCAGCCAGCAGGAACAGTATTCGCAAAGCTAAACGAACTAGCTGAGCGGTTAAAGCTTAAAATTAAGAAGAAAGAAAACGGGGTCTTGAAACTGGCTGCACCAAATGAAGGAATAAAGGGGTTTCTCGAGCTTGATGCGGAGATTTTTGAGCTTGCTCCCTCTTTCCTTCTAGTCGAATTGAAGAAGACCAACGGTGACACCATAGAGTACCAAAGGCTCGTGAAAGAAGAAATAAGGCCTGCGCTTAAGGACGTGGTCTGGGCATGGCAGAGCGACCGGCACCAGCAGCGCGAGCAGTCTGTGCAAGGAGAGCAGCAGTTGTCACCTTTGCCACCACAGCAGTAGTCACTATTGTCATTACGGCAGCCACAGGACTGATTGCCGACCTCTTGATAGCGCAGTGTCCAGAGCACAGGACCAAGCCCCAGCTACAGCTGCACTGCCAAGGTGGACCGTGCTCTCCAACAATTGTTGGTGCCACATGAACCGCGCAACCAACAAGTTGCAACTGGCATTATCAGATCACATCATCGCAGCTGCATCAACTGCAGGACTATAGCTCCCACAGCCAGTTGTCATGATCCATCATGCAAATGTGATTGCGAAATTGGGATGTTCAGGTTACCCTGTGGACTGGTAGGATCTAAAGCGCCTACCATTTTGCGTTTTTTATATTGTGTACATGATCAGAGTAATATAGTTGGGTCTTCAATTTTTGAAACATGTGATTTCGATATAATTTTGTAACCAGTGTAAGTAACAAACCCGATTAGACACGAGAAGATCTTGTCATGTTGACAGTACCATTTTTACCATGGATCATTTTTTTCCCTTGTCCTGATTTGCAAAAGTGTAACCATGGATCGTTAGCGTAGATGAATCTCATTTGAATCCCTGTGTTTCTTTGTATACTGTATGTATACGTGTCATGTTTGTAGTACTACTAGGTTCCAGTTCTGGAAACGTGTGTTTACTAAAGAAATTTGCAGTCAGTGTTGATATACAATACAAATTTTAAAGTTGAGTGTCCATGTATGCACGCAGCATGACCATATTTAGTCATGGATGATTGATGTACAATGTTTAGGAAATTAGATGATGATGACTGATGAAGTACCTGGACCTCTTCTTATTGGTGCGAGAAAAGTACTGGGATGCATCTTGCAGTACAGTTTGTACCATCCCTAATGGACATATCGGCGACGATGCAGAGTTGAAACCAGCAGCGACGACATAACGATGACATGGACAACGCCAGCGCTGGATGGAGCCTGGCTGGAGCCCAGTGGACAGTGGTACTACAGTACACCTGCTGCCCTCGGGCAGCTGGCCCAGCCCAGACCCAGGACCCATAGGGCTCGATCATGGACTTCATGGTCGTAGTACTTACAACTACAAGTACAACCTTTGGCGTAGTACAGATTTGGGGGTGCAGACCTACTGCACGCCCTCCGGAAATGAGAAATCGGCAAACGCCTGCAGTACAACACGTACACCCATCCCGGTGCACCCTGCTTGGAGACGTTTGTTGTTTTTGTTTATAATAATGATCATCAGTAGCGTGAGCAGAGCAGCCATGGAATGGACATATGAGCATCGATCAGATCCAAGAGAAGGAAGCAAAGGCATCATTGAGTGCAGCGTTGATGAGCCGTCCGGCGGGCCGCGGCTCACCGGCGCTGCACACAATTACGCCTTTGCTTTCTCCGGCTGGCCGACCGGCGAGTCGCGCGCCCGTCTCCCGTTGGCCGCGTGTGCAGTGCAGGGCAGCCATTCTGCATCAGTCATCAGGTTTGCTTTCCGCACTCATCACATGGATCTTCCTTTCCGGCGGCGTGCCGTGAAGTTAGGCGATCGAGAGAAAAGATGATACTGGCTGCCAGCCTATCTAGCGCAGGATCTGAACCTGGGACCTTTGCGTTCCACTTATTAATCATTGGAACAAACGATTGTGCCTTGGAACTGTATGGTTCCGCGCTCTTTGCTTGCTCTTGGGAATGGGACTAGATTTTCTTTCTACTAGTAGTTTCTCTCGTACACTAGGCATCTAGTTAAACTTAAACGTCTTCTTTACTTGGCTTATCAGCCCAGTTCATTAGTAGTTAAGTTTTTATATAAGTTGTTTTTAACCAAAATACAATATAGCAGGCAAACGGTTTTGTTATGTGATTCTGATTTACACCTAATTTTTTTAAGAGAATTTAATACCAGACAAATAGTTCCATAAAATGAGTCTTGACAAAGCTGGATGTAAAACATTTGTGTGTGAATTGCCAAATTAAAGTTTCGTTCAACGCCACAAACTCTCCCGTCACACTTAGTTGCTTACAAGTTATAACAACATGTGTTTTATCATCTAGTGGTGTCTTCTATTCGTGTTTAACCCGCTCATGGTATCTTACCATGATGTTGGGTATGTGATGAAAACTTATAATTTCTTCTTAGTCAAACACGCGCAACGTTCACGTTCTAGGGGGGAAAAAATTACGTGCCAAATGGCGAAACGGCAACTAACTTTTAGCTTCTGCAAGGAAAAAAAAAAAGGAGATCCTACACAGCTCCGGAAGCCAAACGCCATTCACATCATCGTCCTCTCATCTCATCTGCCTACGGACACGCATGGGATCGATGGATGGAGCAAGAAGCCACAAAGAAGCCTCCGTCCGTCAGCGAGCTACGCTACAGCTACAGCCGACGGCCGCCGAACATCATCAGTTGGGTCCCCAGCACACGAGATGGTAGGCCTCGCGCATCCTCGCCGCGTCCGCCACCTCCGCCGGGGCGGCACCGGCACGGGCGCCTCCGCCGGTGGCACGGACACGGAGTCCGAGAGCGCGGCGGACAGCGCGTGGATCCGGGGCGCGGCGGCGCGGTGGTAGAGCGAGCGCAGCGCGTAGTCCCAGCGGCACAGGCCCGCCTGGTCCTTGAGCGCCTCCACCGATCCCATGCTCGCCGCCACCACTAGCGACGTTGCCTTCCCGCTCGCCGCCGCCATCCCGCTGCTGGGCTCGAACGGTTTTGTTCGGTTCGTGATCTCCGTGGGGGTGGGGGACAATCGACGGGAGCGAGGCGAGTAAAGGAGACTGGAGCGTGGCCGTTTTTGATACGCGGAAACCGGCCGGCGGAGAAACGGAGGCGGGTGGAGTGGAAAACAGGGAGCGCGTCGCCGGTTTTGGACCCGACGGGACGCGCTCACTCTGTTTCCAAGGAACCAGGGCGGCGGTGGGCCGGTGGCATCGCATGGTGCATCGGATGAATGCGAGGCTGACAGGTAGGACCTATTGTTAACTATAGCTGACACTGACAGTGTTAATTATTTTTTTTAGAGACGACAGTTTTTTTTAGAAGATGCGAGGCAACAGCGTTAAAAATTAGGATCATCCGGTTCTTCGAATCTCTTCAACCAAACAGAAAGGATACCTCGTCGTTTCAACCAAACACGTCGGTGAGATAACCCCGTTCAAAAAAACAAACATGAACATGAACATATCTTTCAATCACACTCTATCCCTAAACTAAACATAATATTTTTTTAAAAAAAAATATCATAGAACCTAACACATCACACACGTAGCTGAAAGTGTCATAGGCCTGGCTCACACTACTGGTGGATAGGGCCGGTCTAGACAGCGAGAAGTATAAGGGCACCCGCAATGATTAACTCATAAGTCATCTCTAAGCATTGTTTTAATAAAAGAGATTGAAAAAAAGCTAGCTTTTAGTCAAGAGCTAGGCTTATGCACACATTTTAAAATCATGTGAGAGTGTTATATGTGTCCAATCATAATATAAATCATTGATAAAAGCTAGTATTACTATTAGAGATCGACTTATAGCTATCATCTAACTTATACCATTGGGGGTGTCCTGATAGAAAAAATCATCCTCGCTTAAGATTGTTTAGAACACTATTTTTAACTATATCTTATTATAAAAAAAAACTAGCGGGCTATTTATGCAGGTCCGAGTATGCTTATGGAGTATTAAAACATCCATGGATTTTTGCCAAAAACATCTTGGACTTCTCTGAACTGGCCGAAGAAAATGTCAAGGTCAAAGGATAGCTCCAGCCTAAAGGCTAACCAGGTCATCCACAAAAATAAACGGAAATTAAAAATTAAATTTGATAGCCGTAGTGTGTACATCGATTTATGAAGCTCACATATAACAATCAAAGAAAAATTTTGAGGAGCAGGCATAAAGGAAGCACGCACTAGGTTGCTTTGTTGCTTTGCATGCTGGGAGCAACATGTATATGTTATTTTACCATAAAAAAACATGTATATCCATATGTTATTTGACCATAAAAATACATGTATATATATGCTATTTTAATCCGCTCATTTCGAATGCTCTGCAGAATCTGATTTTAGCTTATATTTGTATAATAAAACCGGTGCTTCATCAATCGGGGTAAGGTGAAAATAGGTGTTTTCTATTTTCCACAAACAAGTCTCTAAACACCGGGAGGAGAGTAAGGAAGGAGGCAATGCACTCAATTCAACCAAATTAGTTGCCACCGGTGCTTCATCGATTAAACCAATCAAAATGGAAGTATACTTATAGAAAGACCGGTGCTTCATCAACTGGACCGATCAATGGGAGTATAATTACTTCAATAATCGTGAGATTTAATTTGAGAGAAGACACAATTTGGGGTTCTAGAGGGTGGCATAAAAAAATGAAAATCATGGCAAGTGCTGAGCATGTAGTGACGGGAAGCATCCTTGTTTGTTTGGCTTATGAGCCATCAAAACAGTGTTTTTCTCTAAAAAACAGCCAGAAATGATATATGTCAGTTTATCAGCCACCGAAACGATAAACCAAAAACGATACCTTAGCTCATATGCTTTTTTTGCACATGGGTGGTACAACTAAATTCTTTTGTATACCCATCATCTCTAGTCTTGTGAACCGAGGGGAAATTGGAGAGCTTTTTATAGCTTAGGCCCATCTTTGCTTTTGCTAGACTATTAGGAGCAAATATATCCTTATCCAAAACATGACTAGTTGATGTGTAATAATTTCTAGAAAACTCGTTAGCAGTTGTTGCTCTTGTATCGATAATTATGGACGACGGGGACACACAATGTAACATCGCTTTGAATCTTGGATCGACAATGTTATCTCTTATCGGCGTGAGCACCTCCGCCGCGGCCTTGCGGGCGCTGGCACGAGAAAGTCCGTCGTGGCCTCACGCACATGGCATGCTCCGGCGGGCATGGCCATCCATGATGGTGAGAGGAAGAAGAAAGTTTATGTATGACATATGGGGTTCACTCCTAAGTGAAGGAAGTTTTTATTAAAACCATGGTAGGTCAACCAAACGGTTTTTTTCAAAAGACTCAGCTCACGTTCCGCAACAACTTTTTCCAAAACCATATCTCACAATAGTTTTTTTTTTAAAAAAAATACACAGCTTAACTAAATAGGCCTTAAATAACTATTAGCTTTATACGCTAGAGCAGCTTAACTAAACCGGCCTTAAACTATTAGTTTTATACGCTAGAGCAAATTTATCTTTGCGACCGTGTGGTAGTCTAGTAGAGTAGGTATACATACGTGTGGTGTATAGGACGCCTTCTGTCGTAGTAGGAGAGTAAATACCAGCATAGACTTTTGCGACCGAATTGGTTGGTAGGACTATGCCCAAACATTATTTCGTTTTATCGTCATCGATGCATAGGCTGACGTGGCGAAACCCAAACCAAATCTTCATCGATAGAGTAGCACCGGAGCATGCGTGGATAGAGAAAAATATACGTTTGGAGTACGTCCACTATTAGATTCAGGTTATGTTACAAGGCTGAGATAAATTCATGGGATTTTTTGTATGTGTTTTGTTTAAAGTGGTGCCGTGAAGATTGGGCTCAAGAAACTTTACTACCTGGCATAAATGAACTCTAGAGATGCCATATAGTATATATAGGAAATTAAAAAGGGGGGGGGGGGGGGGGGGGGGGGGGGGGGGGGAGAAGGTAATTAAACACATAGCATGACGTGGAAAAGTAGTTAAAAAGAAAGAAAATATACCACGTTCTAGCTTTTATTGCAGCCATAGCACTTGAAGGCTCAGGCGTACCTGGCCACATGTTTGCCGAGCTCAGTCAAGCTCAGCCTAGTCATAAAGCTAAGATTTGCCATGGTCCCGTCCTGGCTTCAATCTCGATCCGAGACGCACGCTAAACTTCGCGCTAGCTAAGCAATCTTGAAAATCTGTATGTTCGGTTGATGGTTTCTGCAGCTGATAAATTAGTTGATGTTGTTTTATTGTAAGACAAAAATAACATAACATGACTCATAATCGAGATGATAAGTTAAGTGAAAAGGATCTTGTCCTCCAATATAATCTCACATATGTTCTCTACCATAATAATTTTTGCCACAGCGAGCGGACGAGCAAATTATAAATAGCGAATTCGATCTCCTCGCTGGGCCTGGGTGTACATGCAAGAAGAATTACGTACTGTCAGCAAAAGTCCGGGATTAAGATTTTTTTTTCTCTCTTTCTTTTACCAGCTGGATATGAGATCGTCCTATTTTTCTGGACCACGGGTGGCCTGATTTTTTTTTTGTATCTCCGCGACAAGTACGCACCGATCGCCCCCAGCCACACCACTCCTCCCTTCCGGTCTTCCCCGGAGCAGTCGCGAACCCTCTCTATCGCTAGCGAGCCCCACGCACTTGAATGACCGAGCCCTCCTTGTCTCGGATCGATCGCGACCACCCGTTGGCGAACCGGCCGCGCCCACATCCCACTTGGATGCTCGACCAGTGGCCGCCGATGGACCCGTCGGGCCGGCCGGCTCGTACGTGGAAAAGAAAAACGCCGCGCGCGACGTACGATGGCTCGTCTCTGATCCGGACGCGCGGGGCCTGACCTGACCTGACCTGACCACCGAGCACACGACATACGTGCACGGAGCTTTCGAGACGCCGTGACGCGGACGCCGAGAGAGGCCGGACAGACGGACGAACCGGAGCGCGAGAAAAGATCGCGGGCACGCATGACCGCGCAAGTCAGCCGGAGATTCCCGGCCACTCGACTGGATCCACGGCGGCGGCCCTCTCGTCAATGACGCCACGTACGCGATATTTATCTTCATCCGGCCACCTCGCTCAGTGCTAGCTAGACTGCTACCTGCTGTCCACTGGGCCCGGACGCCCGGGTGCCTAGCTAGCTCTCCAGCTCGGCTCGGCTCGGCTGCGGTTATATAACCGACCGCCTCGGTGTGTGCCTGGCAACGGCATGTGGTTCGGCACCCGAGCGAGTCGTTACAGGCGTGCGTGCGTGTGCTAGTGCTACGGCGCAGCAGCAGCGGCCATGAGCAACGGGAGCGAGAGCACCACCGCCAGCAGGTGGCCGGAGCTCGCCACGCTGCGGGCGCTGGCGCGCGACGCCGCGCAGCAGCTGCAGCTGCCGCGCGTCACCGGTGGCATGTCGGTGGCGTCGGCGGCAGCCGGGAGGGAGCCGTCGACGCGCGGGCAGCCGGCGGGGAGGCGCGGGCGAGAGGACCATATCCATGGCCACGGCAAGACGGCTAAGGCGATGCACCTGATGATGTGGGGACCCAAGTGAAGCCCCGGCCGTGAGCTGGGACGTCCATGGATGTCTATATATGTCCTCGATCAGTCCTCACCGAGGTCGGTCGATCGATCGGTCTCGCGCGGCGGCGTTCGCTTCGATGATCTCTTGCTCTGCCTGTGTTTCCGGCGATGATCCCGGCCGCCCGGCCCGCTGGCTGGCCGCACCGATTGTACCTATACCACTACTACTACTACGTACCACTGCTGTACCTGTACCATAGTACGTAGTATTGTACAGCCAAGTAGTAACCTGCTGCCGCTTCCTTGTCTTCACTTTTCTTGCGCCACTTTTTCGCTGTTTGCTCGATCGATCGACTGATGCTCGTCGTTCGTCGCGTCGGTCAGTTTGGTTGGCTGCCTCTCTAGTGTAGCCTCTAGAGTATGCTATAACTGAGCTTCTTGTGTGTATGTGTATAGTAGGGTGCAAGATCTGTGATGTAAAGAACGCATATACAGTATAATTTGTCGTCAATCAGACAATCACTGATTCCATATTTCCATCCAGCACGTCTGTCTAATTCCCCTTCGATCTGGGATAAATTATTTAGCTGCACTTTGATCCACCTAGCTAATCCCTCCACCCGTACGTATTGGATTGGGAAATTATACAGATTTACTAGTTTACAGAGTGCCTTTCAGATTTTAGGGCAAGATAAGAAAAGAGTTGCTCGTTCTAAGTCAAGATTAGAAAGGTGCTTTTTTTTTTATTAAGCCATTTGGCGCCCTTTATTGATCTTGGATAATAGTTACATCGTTCACCAAGGCTCCTAGAATAAAACTAGAGAGTTCATCGACCCAATTACAAGATAACTTACTTTGCATAGCTACTCTAGCTAATTCATGAGCAACACAATTCGTTTCACGATTACAGTGCTGAATGCTAATAAAACCAAAATCTTGCCAAAGCATATAGCATTCATCATAGATTGGTGCACTTACTGTTGCTGAGAAGCCCCTTGTTTCATTGTTTCTACTACCTCCAAGCAATCTGATTGAATCATTAGTCGGTTGCATCCCATACTTTGCGCTAGTATCATCCCTTCTCTAAGAGCACTCGCCTCCGCCATAGCAGCATCTGTCATATAGTCGAAGTAGCATACCCTGGCCCCTACGAAGGAACCGCTTGAATCTCTTATGATCGCACCTGTACTGCTTGTACCCGATTCGGCCTTGTAGCTTGCATCAACATTCAGCAGTAGCTCGCCTTCAGGAGGCTTTTTCCACCCTTCTTGTTTCTTGTTACTCTTCTTTACGGATCTCTGAAAGTTCGTTGTCAGGGTAGAAATTGATAATGCCGCTCTTGTCGGACTTTGGACAGATTCTCCATGCACAAACTTACGACGTTCCACCAAATATACCATCCTCCAGTTAAGATCAATTCCGCCAGGCCAATATGATTTAGTTCCTCGACTTGCTTAGGCACCGTGATCATGTCAGCTACAACAACTGAACCTGACTGGTGTAAAGCTAGAACATGACTGATTTTATCTGATACCCCAAGGATACGCCAGATCTCCTTCGCTCGGTTACACGTGAAGAGGATGTGCTTGATGTCCTCGTAACATTCATGGCACGCCGGACAACTGAAAGGTCCTAGATGACTAGAAGGGGGGTGTGAATAGCCTAATAAAAATTCTATAAATCACTAGAGCAAAAGGTTAGATAACACTTAAGCGAAGCTTTTTGCTCTAGCTCTACTTAGGGTGCAAAGCCACCTATCCAATGCAATTCTAGTTAACTAAGTGCTTATCAATCAATAGCAAGAACCTAAAGCACTTAGCACAAGCTAGCAAGAACAACTACTAAAGAAGCTAATTAGCAAGCTAACTAGACAAGATATGAAAGAGTAAATACAAGAGAGGAGGTGATTGCTATACCGATGCCTTGTGATGTATCGATGTCAAAAGGAAGAACCAATCACAATGAATACTAATAAGTAGCCGGGAGACAAGATGAGCACAATGATTTTTCTCCCGAGGTTCACTTGGTTGCCACCAAGCTAGTCCCCGTTGTGTCGACTACTCAAGTGGTGATTCGGTGGCTAATAGGCAATGACAAGCCTAGCCCACTAACTCGGGCGCCACAAGAATCCACCCAAATGAGAGTAACTCAATGACACGAGCAATCCACTAGAGTTACTCTTTGGCTCTCCGTCGAGGTGGGTACAATCCCTCTCACAATCACCGAAGTCGGCCGCAAATAATCACCAATTGTGTCGAAGCTTCTCCACAATCGCCAAGTCGTCTAGGTGTTGGCAAACACCAAGAATAACACGAAACCACGCGGCGATGACGATGACCAAGTGCCACTAAGATGCAATGCAATGATCAAAACACTTGGATCACTCAAACTCTCACAAATATGCAACAAGAGTGAAGAGAGTGAGTTGGGGGCTATCTCAAGCAAGCACAAGTGTATCAAAATGAATGAGAGGTGCAAGAGAGTGCTCCTTGAGCCGGCCAAAACATATTTATAGCCTTCCACAAAAGACTAGTCGTTTTCCCCTTCATCCTTGCTTTCCTGCGTAGCTCCGGACGCTGTTTCATAGGGGGGTCCGGACCATCGCGTCTGCGTCCGGACCCTCCTCCATTTGAATTCGGCCGTTGGCGCCCTTCCTGCTGCTGACGTGCGGCATCCGGACGCGTGCAACGGTGGCGTCCGGACCCGCTTTTCCTTGCGTCCGGATCCAACTCGGAGAGAGTCCAAAGAGCATCCTCTCTCCAGACCCGCGTCTGGTGTCCATGGTCGGGACCAAGCTTTGCGTCCGGATCAACTGAATAGAAGAGTCCAGTGAGCTCCAACCTCCGGATGCTGCGTCCGGAGTCCGCGTCCGGACCACCTGTCCAGAGAAGCCGATGCTTAGGGTTTGCAACCGGACGCATGTCCATTAGTCCGGTCGGCCTCTGCCCTGCGTCCGGACCTTGCGTCCGGAGCCTCTCTGAGTGGCAAACCGAGCCACTTCTTCTTCTCCAAGCTTACATGTGCTAACACCTTGTGATTCATACCTTTGTTCACCTGTGTTAGCTTTTACAATATAGTTCATGGATTATATTTAGTTTTGTTCATGTCACTAGGTTCATTTTATGTGAATGCAATGAAAACCTAGTGGCACATGATAACCGCAATCGACACGAGTTTTCCCTTCTTGATAGTACGGCTATCTATCCTAAATGTGATCACACTCTCTATAGTGTCTTGATCACTAAAACAAAAATGGCCCTATAGATATACCTTTGCCTTGGGTCCATTTTGTTTTTCTCTTTCTTCTTTTCCTTAGTCATGGAGCACTTGATCCATCATGATCTTTCATCTAGCTCCATGTCTCAAGGTGAACCACCCTATCTTGATCATACACTTAGTACAAGGGTTAGTCCATAGGTTTCATCAATTAACCAAAACCAAACAAGGTCTTTCAACAACTACTAGAAGTGTCAATGTGCCGATTTGCAAGGATCCCTTTACAGGGGATTAGGCCATCCAGAACCCTCCATCCAAAAAATTTTATCTTTGCAGGAACTTCTAGTTTCCAGAGCTTAGACCATACTTGTTCATCACCCACTCCACCAGCCTGATCACCGAACTTGTGGATCCATTGCAGGTGATATGCAGATCCAACAGAGAAGTATCCATTCTTATTATAGTGCCAAGCCACAACATCCTCTCTTCCCTGCCTTAGGGGAATCTGTAGAATTCTGTTTACGTCTACTTCCCAAAACAGTGCCCTTATTAATTCTTCGTCCCATGCTCCTGTTATTGGGTTAATGAGTTCATCCACCTTCGTGACCAGATTATTCCCTCTCGACGTTAAGACTTTCAAACCGTGACTTGATGGGATCCAATTATCTTCCCATATATTGATCTGTGATCCATCCCAACACGCCAAATACATCCTCTTTTAAAGCATTCCAAACCTACTAGAATTCTCTGCTAAGTAAAAGAACTTGCACTCTTCAGTTTTGCATTCAGAAGCTTGCCATCTAGATAATATCTTGCTCTTAAGACCCTCGCACATAATGAATCTGGTTCTAGCAGCAATCTCCAAACTTGTTTTGCTAAGAAAGCTTTGTTAAAGGCTTCAAGATCCCTAAAGCCCATTCCTCCCTTGTTCTTAGGTATACACAGTTTCCACCAAGCTTTCCAGTGAATCCTCTTATGATCATCGTCGTCACCCCACCAAAATTGAGATATGGTGTCTGATATCCCTTTGCATATGTTTTTCGGGATTTTGAACACCATCATCGCAAAAACTGGCATAGCTTGAGCAATAGATTTTATAAGGACTTCTTTACCTCCCATGCTTAGTAGCTTCTCCTTCCATCCTTTTGTTTTTCCTCGGACCCTGTCCACCAGATGCTGAAAACAATCACTTCGATCTGCCCCTACTAATGTAGGGAGTCCTAAGTATTTATCAGTCAATGATTCTGTCATAATATTCAAGGCCTCACACATCTCCACTTTGACATCCACACTCGTATTCAGACTAAAGAAAATGCTAGATTTAGCATCACTAACTTTTTGTCCTGAGTTTGCACAGTACCGATCAAGCAAATTCTTCAGAGCTTCTGCATTCTCCTTATCTGCTTGCATCAGTATTAAAGAGTCATCTGCAAATAACAAATGTGAAACAGTAGGTGCCTCTCTGCGCACACACGCACCCCCTGTAACTCCCCTCTATTTTCTGCACCCCTCAGTAAACTTGATAAGCCTTCTGCCACCATAAGGAAGAGGTAGGGTGATAAAGGGTCCCCTTGCCTCAATCCTCTTGTTGGTGTAAACTGATCGGTCTCCCTTGAGTTTACTCTGACCTTATATTTCACAGATTTTACACAGGCCATAATTAATTTGATCCATCTTTGGTCAAAACCCATCTTCATCATAATCTTTTCAAGAAAGCCCCATTCTACTCTATCATATGCCTTGTGCATATCCAACTTGACTGCACATAAACCCTTCTTGCCACGCTTCTTTTTTATAGTATGAATACTCTCATAAGCCAGCAGAACATTATCAGTTATAAGCCTTCCTGATACAAATGCACTCTGATGATCACTGATAACATCAGACAGAATGACCCGCAACCGGTTTGCCAACATTTTTTTATATGACTTTATACACCACATTGCATAAGCTTATTGATCGAAATTGGAAGACCATGGTAGGATTATTTACCTTGGGAATTAAGACTGTTGCCGTATCATTCCACCCATCTAGGATCTCTGCCGAATTCACAGCATCAAGCACTTCCTTCACCAAGTCATCTCCCAAGAGTTCCCAAAATTTCTTGTAAAAACTGCATGTAATCCATCTGGCCCTAGCGCTTTGAAGTCACCAATTTGGAACAATGCCTTCTTGACCTCCTCATGGGAAAAGGGAGCTAACAACCCTGTATTCATGTCAGACGTAACTGAACGTCGAACATCCGACAGAACACTCGGGTCTGGGTTCTCCACTTCTGATGTAAACAGGTTCTCAAAATAATTTTGTACAATACTGCTCATTACCTCGCCGTCCTCCTGCATCGTTCCATTATCATCCGTTAGTCCCTTAATTGTATTCTTCTTCCTCCTTTTTGTTGCAAAGTTATGGAAGAAACTTGTGTTCCTGTCACCTTGCTTGAGCCAATTTGCTCTCGCCCGTTGGAACCAGTGAATTTCTTCCTGCTCTAACATTAATTCAAGGCGAACCATTATCTCCTTTTGCGATTCTGTATTTGCATCAGTCATCGGTCCCTTTTCAGTCTTTCTAATTCCTTCTTGAGGTCAGACATTCTCTTAGCCGGTGCTTTCAAAACATTTCTATCCCATTTATGGAGTTCATCATGAACATCATTCACCTTTTCTGAAAACGATGGTCCTTCACCTCGGGCTTTAGCACTCGCCCAGGAAGCTTTAATCATTTCCTCTACCGTATCTTCCTGGAGCCATCTTGCTTCAAAGTGTTTGTTACCACTCCTACCTTGATTCAGAGCGAGGTAGTGAGTGTCCATGACAATTGGCCGATGATCAGACCTAGTGCTCTCACTATTTATTAGAGTCGACTAGGGGAACATATTTGACCACTGTATGTTTGCAACAGCCTATCCAGTCGTTCTCTAATTTGACCTCTTCGCCAAGTGTACAGATCACCAATAAATCTCATGTCGTTCAACCCGCATTCAGACAGTACATCATGAAACATTTGTAATTGTCTTTGTGCTCTCGGTCTTCCTCCTTCTTTCTCTGAGTTGTATAAAATCTCATTGAAGTCCCCCATAACCAGCCATGGGACTGTCACATCCCCTTTGATTGCACGGATAGCTTGCCAAGTTAAAGCTTTTCGATTCCACTCCGGTTCACCGTATATACAGGTAAATCTCCATCCCCCATCCTCCTCTATAACTACATCAATGTAGTTTTTAGATACCTCTTGTACCCGAATGTTAACATCACTTTTCCACATTAGCAACAAACCACCACTTCTTCCATCACTTTCATATAAAACCTTCTGATCGAACCCAACATGTCTTCTCACCTTTTCTGCCTTTGCATTGTCCAGATGTGTCTCAGACAGAAAGAACACATCCGGATTTATTCGCTTCCGGACCTCCAGAAGCGCGCGAACTGCACGGGGACTCGAGAGCCCCCGGTAGTTCCAAGCTACTAGTTTCATTGCGCCCGACCACTCTCCTTGAAGGAGAGCGCCGATCTCACATTAGGGTTTTCTTTTTCACCTTCTACACTCTGGTTCAATGTTCTTGGCCTCTTCTTCTCTTGCTCTGGCAGCGGGCTTACGTTCGCAGTAGGAACCAGCCTTGTGCTCCCTTCAATGGCCAGGGTCACCTTCATATTCAGGTCACCATCCTGGTCTTCTCCATTGTCATTATCTGTAGGAATATCAATATCATATAAATCCTCCTCGTTTCCACCTCCTCGACCACCGCTTCCACCACGACCTCTACCCCTTCCTCTACCTCTTCCTCCTCCATCATCCCTTCCGGGAACGAGGGCGGCAAAAGGTACTCGCAGCCACTCCCCCCAGTCATAGTTTTCTCTTGGATGGACTCCATCTCCACACTCAGCTACTTCATGTCCCACACACCCACAGAAATAGCAAAAACCTAGTAGCTTTTCATATTGAACCAAGTATTTCATCCTCTCCTTTAGCATAATTGGCACCACACGAACCAATGGCTTTTTAAGATCTAGCCATACTCTAGTTCGAAGGAACGGTTGTAGAGTTTATCTTTCCATCAGTCGCCACTATTGTAATTAAGTCTCCTACCTTCCTAGCTACCTTTTTAGCCAAATCCTTCTTCTTCATTAAGCCTTCTGGCATCCCCTGAATTCGAGTCCAGACAGGAATTATGTCCAGCTTGATTGTCTTGGCATCAGAGAAACCATCGTACTCTTCCATGACTACCGCAACACCTCTGAACAGCCATGGACTCCCATCCATTACTCTTGTCCAGTCACCTAAGCAGTGAAACTGCACCACGAACAGATTTGGCTCCCGAGCCTTGAATGTCACCTCCTTCGATGCCGCCCAGGCGTTCCTCATTGCACTGAAAAGTGCAGCATGACTGAACGACTTCGTCGTATGAACCCTAAAGAGGGCTAACCAGCGTGTATCCTTCACCAGGTCCTCGAGTTCTCCAGAGAGATCAAGGTCTTCCTCCTCTTCCCCTTGCAGTTGCATATCATCCAGATGTTTCTCCAAGCTCAAGATCTCATTTTCTTCTTCGCCTGACACCCCTTTTCCCTTCGACTTTGCCTCTTGACTCGCCATGCAGTCCTCGTCCAAGCTTCCCCGACGTGCGACGGGGGGCTCAGCCCTAGATCCTCCGAGAGTTGCAGGAATCACGTCGATCTTGATGTGAGATTGTGATGACTTTGGCGGCGCCGCCAAAGGAAACGAAACCCTAGCTTAGGGGACTAAGTTATAATCTAGGAAGTGGATAAAAGGGCGGATGCTTTCCTCAGAGTTGATGCTTTCCTCAGTCAGGAGGCATGGGCGGAGCTAGAACAGATCCAAAAAAACCTTGTGGGTATAATGATTGTATATAATATGAGGATATATAAATATAGTAAAAAAATGATATCTATATCTCCGCGCGCGCCCCTGATGGTTCTCAGTCTTAATTATTAACAGTCATCGAGAAAAGAAGAAAGACCGGATGTTTCTTCTTAATCTACTTTATAGTTTCTTTAATAAATAGTAGTTGATTGCTTAGTTTCTTTTAAGGTTCTCCTAGTAATGTGGGGGACATAATCAACAAGAGAAAGTGGAAGAAAGAGATTCAGAAATATTTAGAAAAGGGGACAAAAGGAAAAGTGAACAAATGACATTAATTAATAAATATTTAAAAATGAGTGGAAGAGGGTGAGATTGTAAATATCTAGCATTTGATCTTTGCATTTGTCCAAGTGTGTCCACATATAACTATATGCTTTTATTTAGAAAAAAAAGAGCACAACTTAGATTAAACTAATTAACTATATAGTCCACACCTTAATTTCTAATAAACAATGAAATAAGTAAAAATGAAAAATGTAATTTTTCATCTGAGCCAGAAAAAACCATTGCACGATTCTAAATAATAGAGGATGCCAACTAAGTACCATAGATTCGTTATCAATTATATTGTCATAGTATGCCTATTTGATGTTATAAATCTTTATAGTTTTCTCTATAAATATTGGTCGAACTTGAGATGCTTTGACTCTCCAAGATACTTAGAATGTCTTATAATTTGGGATGAAGGGAGTATTTGGTAATTATTGTCCAACCATGGAGTAACTAGACTCAAAATATTAGTCTCGCAAATTACAGACAAACTATGTAATTAATTATTTTTACCTATATTTAATACTCCATATATACATCAAAAATTTGATGTGACAGAAAATCTTGTAAAGTTTTTGAATTTTGAAACGATCTAAACAGAGTCTGTAATAGTTAGATCGCTTAGTTTCTTTAAGGTTGTCCTAGTTATGTGCGAAAAAACAAAAATAGAAAGTGGACGAAAAAGATTTGAAATAATTTCAAAACCGGGGGAAAGGGAAAGTGAACATAAGGCATTAAATACTAGACAAGACTAGAAAAAAAATGAGTGAATGAGGAGGAGAGATTGCAAATATCTAGCCTAGGGTCTTTTGTCGTGTTTCAATCAGGGTACAGATAGTTTGAGCTGAACTAACCTAAAAAAATGTCCAAATATGGCCTTTCCGCCTTTGTATTCGTAGAAGTGTGTCCACATGTAACTATATTTAGAAAAAAAAAACACAACTTAGATTATACTAAAATAGTCCACACCTTATTAGGTCAGTCTCAATGGGATTACATAGGAAGTGTTATGCACATTAAATATGATGTCACATCAGTAAAAAGAGAATATTTGCATGAAACTAGAAGGAGAGAGAAAGAGAAAGTTTCATGGAGATGAAATTTATCAGCGTTGTTTCCAAAACGTTGGTAATCACGTGAAACTCCCATTGAGACTCAAATTCATTTCATCACAACGCCATACTAAAATAGGATTGGTACAAATAGGACCCATGAAGTACTAAAATAAGTTATGAAACCATACAATAAAATTTACATTAAAAGAGAAAGCTTCATGTATTGGAAACCAGGAGTAAAACTCACCATTGAAACTGACATTATTAGTTTCTAAACAACGAACTAAGAGAAAATGGAAATTGTATTTTTCATTCGATCCAGGAAAACTTAAATGAAGACATATAGACGATTCTATAGAGAAATATAGCATTGTGAATACCCCTGTTATTTTGAGTGAATATGTACACCAGTAGCTAGACGCCTAGACCTGCTAATTGTACACTCGGATAATGCGTCCAAGGCTCCAAGCGAAGACGTCGCTGTCACAAAAGGGCCTGCAATCTTGCCAAGGGAGACATAAAGCCCACTTCACTGTTTCCTGTGATGCAAGACGGAAAGCTATATATCCAGGAAGATATTCTACCAAAGCCCACTTTCGACACATAGTTTTGTCACTAGCTAGTTCTGTGGCTGAACTTCATCAATCAATGAAACCACACGCTATGGAACGATCTGTAGCACAGAGAAGCTCCACCCGGTGGATTCCTCCTCCATTAGGGCTGATGAAGATCAACGTCGATGCGGCCTTGTCCAATAACTCAGGAAGTGTCCCGGCCGCTGCAGCTGTTGCGCGAGACTTCACCGGACGTTTCTTGGGGGACCTCGCAGAAGTGGTGATGGAACATGGAAGGCAGCTTGGAGCCAGAAACAATGGAGTCGATTGCGTTCAAGGAGGTCCCGGCTCTCGCTAGCGATTTGCTCCTACAGGACTTCAGATTGGCATGTGACAACGCCGGAGTCGTCTCGCAAGCATTCGTGAAGGAAGTATATATGGGCTCTTACGGCTATGTTGTCCAGGAAATTAGAATTGAAGCTAGATCAGCTGAGTTTAAATTTGTCTGAGTTTGTTTGTCCATGAATGGAGGTACTCAAATGTGGATGCTCATAATTTTGCTAGCAGTTGTATCTATACTGAATTAGGGGGGGACATGTTTGGTTTGTGCCCGCCTGATGGCGTTTGTACTTCCTACGAGAAGGTCATAAAAGGTTCTATTCTTCTAAAAAGGTCACGGTTTGTGCCCGCGCTAAAGGATCCAGCCCACGGTGTGTGGTGTCGTTGTGGCCTGTGGGGAAGAACGATTGACAGACTACGCAATGGCTAGTGAACAAACTAAACACCAGCTTATGAGCCGAGCTTCAGCTAGCACCTTATCTTTTCGGAGACATTTATAAAATTGGAACGATTCAAAGAAGGTTAAGAAGGTTAGATATTATATATGGCGTACTACTTGAGCATGCTTAGGGATAGAGAGAAATATACGTTACAAGGCTGATTAGATTCATGTTTTTTTAATTTGTTTGTTTAAAGTGGTGCCGTGAAGTTTCGGCTCAAGAAACTTTACTACGTGGCATATATGAACTATATATATATACACTGGAGATGCTACGTGGCATATATGAACTATATATATACACTGGAGATGCCTTATAGTAGCAAATTAAAAAGGGGAAAAAAAGAGAAGCTAAACACATACTAGCGCGCATGACGTGGAAAAGTAGTTAAAAAAGGAAGAAAATATACTCTAGCCTTTATTGCAGCCATAGCACTTGAAGGCTACCTGGCCACATGTTTGCCGGGGAGCTCAGCCTAACCATAAAGTTGAGCTTTGCAATGGTCCAGGTCCTTATCTCAAATTCTCAATTTGGATCCGAGACGAAAATCATAGGAAGCCGTCCTAAACTTCGAGCTAGCTAAAACAACCATGAAATTTGCAAAATTCTCTTTTCAGAAATCGATGATCCTACGGTTAATAACCTAATTAATATTATTTTACTGCATAAGATTATTATGATTGATAAATTGAAGCGAACAAGACTAGATCCGTACGTCAAATATATAATCTCATATGTTCTCTACCATAGTATTTTTCGCCACAGCAGCGAGCGAACGAGCAAATTATGAATAGCGAATTGGATCCCTCGCTTGGTATGTACTCGTGCTACCGCCGGCAAAAGCCGGGCTTTTTTTTATTTCTTTTACCAGTTGAATATACTGAGATCGTCCTCTTTTTCTGGACCACGGCTTGCCCCGACTTTTTTTTTAATCACGGCGACAAGTACGCACTGAACGCCCCTAGCCATAAAGATTTCCAAACAACCGCTCCAGCACGGCACAACACTAGGCACGGCGAGGCATGACAGCACTTTCGTACCGTGCCGTGTCGTCGTGCCCAGGACGTGGCCTAGACACGGCACCGAGGCATTGTAATCATGTCGTGTCGTGCCGTTTGGCATGATGGGTGACCGTGCTCGTGTTGTCCCGGCTCATCGCGCGACGCCGCCGTTGTGTCTTGATGTCGTCGCGCTGCCGCTATGGCATCGCAACGGGGAGGGAAGGCGAGGAAACGGGAGCAGGGAGGAGGTGGGGAGCCGTCGTCGCCAAAGCTGGAGGTGGGGCAAAGTAGAAATTCCACATGGGCCGGTGGCCACTAGGGCTATCCAGGCCATAGAAACAACGTTGATATTCGTGCAACTTAAAACAGAGGAGAGAGAAGGAAGCTTTGAGATCCGTGCTGATGAGAAAAGCAACGGTGAAGATAACACCTGTGGTCACAAGGGCATGTGGGGAAGCCTTTCTGGAGGTGGGGAGCCACCGTCGTCGGAGCCGCTGCGCGCAGCGGGGAGTGGGAGCGACAGTATTTATACAAGGAGTTAGGGTTTGTAATCAACGGATCTGATTGATTTCGGGGAAATCCAGCGGTTGAAAATAAACATGTCGTCTTGTGTCGGCCCAAATACCGTGCCGTGCCTGGGCCGGCACTACGGGCCGACGAGGCGGCCCAGGCACGGGCACAGGCAAGTGCGTGATTTTGCGCACCGGGCCCGTGCCAGCTCAGCAGGCCTGGCCCGTTTGAACTTCTTTACCCAGCGACCACCAGTCCTCCTCCCACGCACTTGAATGATCGAGCCCTCCGTGTCTCCGATCGATCGCGACCACCAGTCGGCGAACCGGCCGCGCCCACATCCCCACTTGGATGCTCGATCAGTGGCCGCCGATGGACCCGGCGGCCCGGCCGGCTCGTACGTGGAAAAGAAAATGGCTCGTCTGATCCGGACGTGCGGGGCCTGACCACCGAGCAGACGACACCGCACGCGCATACGTGCAAGGAGCTCTCGAGACGCCAGCGTCCGCGCCGTGACGTGACGCGCGCGGACGCCGAGAGGCTGGCCGGACGAACCGGAGCGCTGGAAAAGATCGGGGGGCACGCACGACCGCGCAACAAGCCAGCCGGAGGTTCCGGGCCACTCGATGATCCACGGTCCTCTCGTCAATGACGCCACGTACGCGATATTTATCGTCGATTCTTATCTTCGTTCACCTCAGTCTGTGCTGCTAGCTGTCCGCTGGGCCCGGGGTGCTCTAGCTCTCCAGCTCGGCTGCGCGCGCTTATATAACCGACCGCCTCGGTGTCTGCCTGCTCACGGCATGTGTTAGTACCCGAGCGAGTCGTGTTGGAGGGAGGCGGGCGTGCGTGCTAGTGCTACGGCGCAGCAGCAGCGGCCATGAGCAACGGGAGCGAGAGCACCACCGCCAGCAGGTGGCCGGAGCTCGCCACGCTGCGGGCGCTGGCGCGCGTCACCGGCGGCATGTCGGTGGCGTCGGCGGCGGCCGGTAGGGAACCGTCGACGCGCGGGCAGCCGGCGGGGAGGCGCGGGCGAGAGGACCACATCCACGGCCACGGCAAGACGGCTAAGGCGATGCACCTGATGATGTGGGGACCCAAGTGAAGCCATGAGCTGGGACGTCTATGATGTACATGCCCTCAGTCTTCACCGAGCTTATTGGTCTCGTGACGGCGCGCGCGCGGCGGCGGCGCCGGCGTTCGCTTCGATCTCTGCATGCTCTGCCTGGTGTTTCCGGCGATGATCCCGGCCGCTGGCTGGCCGCACGGATTGTACCTATACTGTATACCACTGCTAGTACTGCTACGTGTACCTGTACCATAGTAGTATTGTACTAGTACTAATTAAACTGCGGCTTCTTTTTCTTCTCTTCTTGCACCACCTTTTTTTCTCTGTTTGCTCGATCGACTGATGCCCGTCGTCGTGTCGGTCAGTTTGGGTGTGCCAACTGTAAGCTGTAGTTTAGCCTATAGGCTATAACCTGAGCTTCTTGTGTGTGTGTGTGTGTGTGTGTGTATAGTAGGGTGCAAGATCTGTGATGTAAAGAACGCATACAGCTGCGTGTGGAATTTAACTTACCCACGTTTTTGTGTTTGTGTGTCGTCAATCACTGATTCCTTATTTCCATCCAACACGTCTGTCTAAAATTCCCTTTTGGGCTTATTTAGCTGCACTTTGATCCACCTAGCTAGTTAACCCACCCGTATTGTTGGATTGGGAAATTGTACAGATTTACTAGTTTACAGAGTGCCTTTCAGATTGGAAAGGTGCCTTCTTACCTGAATGAATGAATTTTCGTCAAAGCTGATGCTTACTTCAGTCAGGAGGCATGGGCGGAGCTAGAACAAATCCAACAAACATATATACTTGTCTTGTGGAGTTGTGGGTACAATGATATGAGGATATAAATATAGTAAAAAAATGATCATTACTATGGTTTTTTTGTTATCCATCGATGCGGGTGCACACCCACATAGCCCCCGCCCCGATGGTCCTCAGTCTTATTAACAGTCTATCTAGAAAAGAAGAAACACCGGATAAATGTTTCTTCTTAATCTATACTTTATAGTGTATTTAATAAATAGTTTGATTGCTTAGTTTATTTAAGGTTGTCTTAGTTATGTGGGGGACAACAATCAAAAAGGAGAAAGGGGAAGAAAGATATTCATTCTGAAATATTTAGAAAAGGGAGGAAAAAGGAAAAGTGAACAGAGGACATTCATAAAAAAATATTTAAAAATGAGTGGATCGAAGAGGGTGAGATTGTAAATATCTAGCCTTTGATATTTGCATCTGTCCAAGTGTGTCCACATATAACTAGCTTTATTTATTTACAAAAAAAAGAACACGACTTAGATTAAAATAATTAACTAAATAGTCCACACCTTAATTTGTAATAAACTATGAAAATAAGTAAAAATGGAGATGTGATTTTTCAAAACTATACATGTTTTTAAATAAAGCATTATAATTACCATACTTGTTGAAATTTATATGCTCCGCCCCTGACCCTCACAAGAAAGATTGGATGTTTCTTCTTATTTTTTATAGTTTCAACTTTCAACCCACCTCCATTCTTAAGAAAAGAATAGTTAGATGCTTAGTTTCTTTAAGGTTGTCCTAGTTATGTGGGAAAAACAAAAATATAAAGTGGACAAAAAAGATTTGAACTATTTTGAGAAGGGAGAAAAGGGAAAGTGAACATATGGCATTAAATATCTAGATCTAGACTAGAAAAATGAGTGAAGGGGGAGGAGAGATTGTAAATATCTAGCCTCGGGTCTTTGTATTGTATCCGTAGAAGCGTGTCCACGTGTAACTATTATTTAGAAAAGGACACAACTTAGATTATACTAAGAGCATCTCCAAGAGACTTGTTATATTGTTCTTAAATGTTAGGAATAGAGATTTTGTTAAAAAATACACTCCAACAACTTTTGTAAATGGATATGTAAATATAACTATCTTCTATTTCGAATTTTTCGTTAGCCAAATATAGAAGACGAGAATGACTCTCTAGACTGCGCAAGAGATATAGAAAAGTTGTTGGAGAGTATAAAAATATAGAAAACGATTTTTACTCAAATGACTCTCTAAATGATGATTTAGAGAGTATGTTTTACAAAGGCTATTGGAGATGCTCTAACTAGTCCACACCTTATAGTTTCTAAACAGCGAAATAAGGAAAAATGGTAATGTTATTTTTCATTCGATACAGGAAAACTTAAATGTAGGTATACACGTTTCTATAGAGGAATAAAGCATTGTGATTACCATACTTGTTGAAATTCATATGGAAATATAATTTATTGGTTTTTTTATGAGAAGAAATATATAAATGTGCATAACTGTTATTTTGAGTGAATATGTTTTTTTTAGCAAATTTTGAGTGAATATGTTCACCACTAGTATGGACCTACTAATTGTGCACTTGGATAATGCGTCACAAAAGGGCCTGCAATCTTGCCAAGGAATCATAAAGCCCACTTCGCTATACCCTGTGATGGCTAGGCCACGCTAAAGGATCCAGCCCACGAGGCGTGGCGTCGTTGCGGCCTGCGGGAAGAACCAGCGGCGGACTCCGCAATTAGTACCAAACAAGCTAGCGAACGAACTAAACACCAGATTATAAGCTAAGCTGCAGGCAACCTGTTGTCTCTTAGGAGACACCTTTTAAAATTGGAACGGTACGTACCAAACAAGCGAACGAACTGAAATCGGAACGATACAGAGTAGCATGGCCCCTGCACAAATCGAGAAATTGTCCATTTTTTTTTGTAGTTTTACGTGTTGGTCCCTGGTCATTTTTATTGGTTTTAGAGCAGGTACATTGCTAAACCTCAGTGGTCTCATACACCGTCTCATGCAATGCCTACATTGCTATACCTCAGCGGTCTCATCCACCGTCTCATGCAATGCCACGTAGGATTTTTGCTTAGGTGAAGGAAAGAGAAATGTGAGAGAGAAAGAGGTCGTTGTTTCGCAAAACAACCACCTCATGAGCTAGGATTTAGGACTATGAGACAACTATTATACCATTGTATGAATTGTTGTTGCCATACATCTCATAAATTAATTTTTATTCCATGCATAAATTAAGAAATCATGAGTTACTACGAGTCAACTTAAAAAATCAACCATTGTATATGTGGTCTGTTAAGTCGTCTTAAATTACGTGACATTATACGAGACCACTTATGAGACAACACCAATGTACTTGTCCTTATAGGTACACCGCTGGCTGCATGTTTTCCTTGTTGTCTCTTCGGAGGCACCTGTTAAAATTGGAACAATACGTACCAAACAAGCTAGCGAACCAACTAAAATTGGAACGATACAGAGTAGCATGGCCCCTCCGCAAGGATGACACGCTCAAATCGAGAAATGATCCAATTTTTTTGCAGTTTTACGCGTTGGTCCCTGGTCACTTTTATTGGTCTTATAGGTACACCCCTGGCTTCATGTTTTCAGTTGCGCATATGCCCCTGAAACATTCTTTACATGCCCTCTCGACTTCTGCAGTGCTACATCAAGGTCCAGAACCTTTTGGCACATTCACATATCACTCCCTCGCTGGCTGGCCACTATTTTTTTTTCTTCTAGATTAACCCCCCAGACCCTCTTTTTGGGCAGCTATTCACCCTCCGGTCCTAATACACATATTACTCTTTTACTCTCAGGATATAACACGTATTGGCAAAATATAAAAACAACTATTAGAAAAAAATGTACCAAATTAATACAACTAAGTAGTACTAGTGTATTTATGTAAGTAAAGTTTTTGTATTAAAAAAATCATCTCTATATGTCCAAATTATTTACTATCAAGAGCTAAAACCGTCATATTCACCTTTATATGTCCAAATTATAACGATTTAGATTCACCAAAGATATAAAACAAAATAAATAAAATTCCTATACAGAAATAACTATTGGGCCGTTTGGATCCTTTTGTTTGGAGGAATTTGAATCTACTTAATAAATTAGGCTATTTGACTTAGAATTTGACATTTCACCACTTTCCAAAGTTAATTTATAAGTCTCTATCAAATTCCTTGAGTGGGAGATGGAAATAGATTCTATAGATCATCGTATTATGTTTCTACCTTACAACCTATAACGTACTCCGTATTATTCAACTCACTCCCCTTCGAAAAAATGCAACACATAAGTATCTCTCTTATATAACAATCAATAATATACAAATATAATCCATATACAACTATATTAGTTTAATTAATATGTGTCAAAATTATGATTATTAAAATGAATTCAATTTCAAGGATCCAACTGGACCTTAGTGGAATTCAATCGGCTTTAGCTTTTGTCATGATAATAGAAAAAACAAAAAAGTCACACTAAACATTGGATTGCACGCATGCACTTTGGGTCCCACGACACTCATTTCCCTTGTGCTATATGCTTACCATCTTTAGTATGTCCTGTTTACAACCTTTTTCTTTTGATTACTCGGACGACTTTCAATACTTTATTGGCTGAGGAATCAGCAAACACAACACAATTATTAGATTGACATTCGAGTGAGCAATGACCCTGATAATAATCTCTCTCATACGGTCATACCCCAAGTCCACCAACGCATGGCCGGCTGCATTATAAGCATGATTCTCACACACGCATTCAAAATGAGTAAAGCATGATTGAACTAACGATCTTAACTCCGGAGCCTGTGAGCCAAGCCTCCTTCATGTCGGTCACAGGGAGTCAGTGAGGCCAATTCCTGCTGAATAACAAGGCATGCGTCTCCATGATCAAATTACTGATCCCAAAGTTCAGGGCCGCCTGCGCGCCTTGAAGACATGCAATCAATTATGCATGGAGAGCCTATCCCTGTTAGCACAATATCGCCAACCCGATCTCTGACAATGAAGCCCTAGCTACCTGGCTAATCCTCCATTCTGAATGAACCGTCACAATTCAATTTCAAGAAACCAGCTGGGGGTTTAGACCAGGCAGCTATCGCTGGCCCCTTTCTCATCTTCTCCTTGGCTTGGGATATTAAACCCGTTGAGTCCCTCAGCTCTTTCCAACTTCTCTTCTATGGAAAGATTTGACATCACCGTTGACATCCATAAAGGGAAAATAGGCAAACCAAACACGTTGATATAAAGGATCACGGCTCAAATCTAGCTAACGGCTTTCATGTTGGTGACCAAGAAGTCTATGAACAAGTTCATATTGTCCAGGTTATGATCAAATCATGAAGTATGTCGACTTTTCATACATATTACATTCAATTGATCCATGGATTCGCCAATGCACTTTTGTAAGAAGCTTGCAAAAACCACAACAAATATCGTTTGACTTTTCCTTTGTGAGATGATGGTTTTGGCGATGTTTGGGGGGCAGACTTACTATGAATCCGCAAGAGAAAGTACAAGATGATCCCAATTTAAATGTACAAGGGGACCAAGAAGGTAGACAATTTGTAGGAGAGTTGAACAATGGTTTTTATCAAGTATTTAGCTTACCAATAGGAAAGAATAAGAGTGAGGGAGACAATAATAGTTTTAAGCTAGTAAAGAATTTGCTCAATGATAATAGATGGAGGTGCATGTAGAGGGAACTATTACATAATTCAAACACAGTACATGAGAGAAACTATCTGCGCTACTCAAGAAAAAACTGAAATGTTAGAATAAAAAAAATCTAGATAACCTTACAATTTGCACGGATCATCTTGCTAGTTACAAGACATGCTGCTAGGATTGTGATCAATCTACAACAAACATTCATATAATTTCCTTCTCATCTGTCTGCCTATATACTATGTACCCCAAATTAAAAAAAAAGAAAATAAAAGACATGCTGCATTGTGCAATCAACAACAATGGAGAAATTAAAATGGATGATCTCGATCAGCTCATCTCTAGCGCTATCCTCTTCCTCATCTCTGCGCTGCGGGCGTCATTGCTGGTGTCGATGACGAACCTCCGCCAGAACCAGTGCTTCTTCCAGACGTGCGCCATCTCCTCGACGGGCACGTTCTTGGTCTCCGGGAGCAGCATGGCGATGAAGAGCGTCATGAGCAGCACCCACGCGCCGAAGAAGTAGAAGAGGCCGAAGCGGAGGTGGCATAGCAGCGTCAGGAAGATCTGCCCGATGAATGCCGTGAAGAACATGTTGACGCCCGCCGTGATGCTCATCGCCGCGTTCCGCACCGCTAGCGGGTAGATCTCGCTCGGGATCAGCCACCCCATTGGCCCCCACGACCACGCGAACCCCGCCACGTACACGCACACGAACAGCACGATGCACATGGCGTATTGCTCCGAGATGTCGCCCGTCCCGCTCATGCCGAACTGAAGCCCGATGAACGTCCCCACAAGGATCTGCCACCAATGCCAGTCAATTCACCGGAATAAAATGCTGCAGTGGGGTGCTAAATAGTATTTAACAGTCAGACTACTAAATAGTAGTTATACTATATGATTATTAATTACAGTAAGTACCTGAGAGATGATCATCTGCGTGCCGCCTTGAAGAAAGAGCGCGCGTCGGCCGACCTTATCGGCGGTGACGACGGCGACGAAGGTAGAGAAAACGTTGACGAGGCCGGTGATGACGGAGGACACGAGGGTGGCGTTCTGCTTGAACCCGACGGTCTTGAAGAGCACGGGCGCGTAGAACATGATGACGTTGATGCCAGTGAGCTGCTGGAAGAAAGGGATGAGCAGCGCGAACGTGAGCTGGGGCTTGTACTTGCCGCCGAAGAAGAGCTCCTTCCAGGGGCTCTCAACGGCCTTGGCGTCCTCGCTCGCCATCGACAGGTCGTCGAACTCCTCGCGCACGTCGCCGACGCCCCTGATCTGGAGCAGCGTCTTGCGCGCCGTCGCCGTGTCCCCGCGCTCGATCAGCGACGTCGGCGTGTCCGGGATGGCTAGCGATCCCAGCGCGATGACGCCCGCCGGAATGGCGCCGAACGCCACCGGGATCCGCCAGCCCCACCCGCCGGAGATTTTGGATCCCAGGTAATTTGTCATGTTCGCCGTTAGGATGCCCACCGTGATCATCAGCTGGAACATTATGTTGAGCATCCCGCGCTGCTGCGCCGGCGCCATCTCCGAGATGTACAGCGGAGCCGCCTGCGAACACGCACGAGCATCAGCGCCGGCGGCAGCTAGCTAGCTAGCTAAGCTCATGAACAAGTGCACGGAAATGATGCTCTGCTCACTTGGATGGAGATGCCGACGCCGGCGCCGACGAGCATCCGGCCGGTGAGCAGCATGGGGAAGTTGACGGACACGCCGCCGATGCAAGCGCCGGCCACGTACGCGGACGCGGCGGAGAAGAGGGTCCACTTGCGGCCGAAGGAGCGGGTCATTGGGCCGGCGAAGAAGGCGGCCACCGTCGCGGAGAGGAAGAGGGAGGAGCTGAAGAGCGTCAGTATCTGGCTGTCGAACTTGCAGTACTGGTTCACCACCACCTTCTTCTTCATCTCCTCGTAGATGGAAGGGAAGAACTTGATCAGGAATGGCTCCGTCGACGTCAGCCCGGCTTCAGTTCACGACCACCACCACGCACCACGGCGGCGACAGTAACAACAACAACCGTACAACGTCAGAGTCAGAGCAAGCTGGAGAAGGGTCATATATAGCTTGATTCTGCGGTGGTGGCTCACTCACAGGTGAGGCCGATGTCATAGCCGAAGATGCAGCCGGCGACGGAGGCGATGAAGCACGAGAAGACGACGATGCCGGTGAGTTCGCCGGGGTACGTCTTGTACCTGTTGTGGTGGTGCACGATCACGGCTCCCGGCATTGTGCCCGATCACGGCTCCGGCGGCGGCGGCGGCGACGCAACCAATGCAACTAAGCAGACACTCGCTGGCGGCAGTCACCGACCGGCCGGTCTGGTCCGGTGATGTATCAACGGCGGCTGTCGATCTCGACGGGGGGAGAGAGGGGTGGGTGGTGCGGCGGCGAGCGAGCCCCACCTGTTGGTCCTTCACGCAGGCACGCAGCCAAAGAAGAATGCGTCAAGGCCGGAGCAGTGAGCACTTAAACCGGGGAAGGCCTCGGCGAGTGGCGCGGCGGCAATGGTGGTGAGCGATTGGCAAAGCTGCCGTGCTGTCCTAAATCGTCGGACGCGTGCTGCTGGTCGCCATGCGCGACCTCTCTCTTCGCTCAGTCGTGTTCGTGTCGCCCCCAGGAATGTCTCCATTGTTTCAAGGTCAACCACGATTTTGCAGCTCCTAATCCTGGAGATCCTCCTTTCCAATTTTAGCATGTCGCATGCATGCATGCAGCCTGTTCGTCGTCGCGTTCCAAGTTCTACTTCTACTGTAAGAAGTTATTCATTCGTCCGTAAATTGCACAAACAGCATGAGAATCGAAACAGATGGAGAATTCATGTGGCCTTCAAATTGTCTAATCTTACTCGGTTACATCTTACAAGATGAACTGCTCCAGAATTCTTCTACCTTGTACATCAGCATCACCTCACTTCAGGAGTAAAGCATTCTTTCTCGACACAAACCTCCTACCATCTACCAACTTACACCTAAACTACAACTCAGAACATAAACAGCAAATATGCCAGTGAATCTTACTGGCTAAGTGGCGAGACAGCCTACGTGACACGAACGCGTGTACCTGGATGCTTGCAAAAGTCCAGTCTCATCGTGGCATACATCGTGATGCGGTTGACGGTAGCTTACTGCCCTCTGCAGCAATATATCCACAGCAGATGCAGGCAGCCAGCCGGCGTGAGAATTACAAGCTCAGAAGTCACACCGGTCAGCCAGCCAACGTGAGAATTACAAGCTCAGAAGTCCCACCGGTCAAGCTGCAGCCTAGCTTCCGCCATATCCTTCTGTGCCTTCCTTCGCCGATAGAAAATCGGACAATCCCTACTGCAATGATTCAATAGTGTACAGGAGGAGGTTATAAGCTTGTGACTGGAACAAAGTATTCAGGAAGTGCTGAATCGAGTGGAAAAAAGCAAACCTTGTGCAGAGAACGTCCTGGTGCAGAGATCCTTGGCACTCCTGGCATTGCGTCCATAGCCTCCCAAAGAGATTCTCCAAGTCAGAAACTGCGGATGTTGAAATTTGATCTGTTAGTGGTGACCTCAGGGGCATAGTGCTTCCAAAAAATAGATGTGCATTTCAGAGTTTATAAGTATAACCCATACCATTTCCTACTGTTTTGCAGTATAACTCTGCTTCTCTTCCCTTGCAATGTGAGCAAAGTGTCTGACTGGCACCACTGTAGGATGAAAATGCAGGTCAAAGACATTCAAAAAAAAATGCAGATCAAATGGTTAGGTGTTTATAGACACTGGTTGCATATGTTTTTGCATCCGCAATGTAGTGCGTGCGTCACCTGATAACAGCTTTGCACCCAAGGCAAGTTAATTGTTTCTTTGCAAATTTCATTATCCCACTATTTGAAGGAGTTGAGATTGAGACAGATCTGGTGTGGCTTCCATGAAGCAACTCTTTGCTGGCATTCTTCAGAATTGGCTCAAAGATCCTCAAAAGTGGCTGCTGATTGGCAAGTAGTCAGTTAAAACTCCTTTTTTGGAAGGCAGAAGGGGAGAGGCTCTGAATACTAGGTGAAGCATCGGACACGAACCTTGCTGATTTGGTTTTCGAGGTAGTATTGAGGATCAATGGGTATATTATTGTCCAAAACATAAATAGGATCTTCTGATTTCTCATATGCCTGCATGCAGAAAGACAAATGTATCAAACATACTACCACCGTATGACAGATAATACCGCAGCACATGATGCAGATGTTATTTTTTACCTTTGCCCCTTTTGCTGCTTTAATTATAACATAAGGAACACGGTCACCAACAGTAGGTGCAGTAGCTGGATCTCTCTGCTCAAGAAAACCATGATTGTTCAGAAGCACTAAGACACCGTATCATTAAGAATGGGTTGAATATCTTCAAGATATGGTAATAACATCTAGGGTCCATACCTTTCGCATCCTCTCAGCAAGCTCCACGTGAGCAGCTTTTACCACATAATCTTCTCCCGTTTTTGTCAAACCCTGTGCATCTTAAACAGTCAAAAGAGTTGCAACACACCACACAAAATTCATCTTAAAACAGCTGAATTTGCCCACCTTTGTTATGACAAGAAGAGACAAGTCGACACGATTCATTAATAGATCAGATATGGTGTTCTTGACATATTGGACTGCACCAGGAACATCACGGTCCATCAGTATTTTATGAAGACACTCAGTTACCAGGTTCTTTACCAGTAAACAGTTGTCCCTTCTCACAGTTTCAATACCTGCATGCAGCAATACAAGACATTTGAAACGAAGAATAACTAACATCTTTGCGTTCAAAAAGAATAACTAACATCTGTGCTCCACATCCAATGAAAATAGTTTATGTTTTACACAGCTAAAACAAAAAGGAATACCTTTTGCATCCATTTTGTCAAATTTCTCAGGATTCGACCAGTACAAACCAGCATATCTCTTCTTGCTAATTAGAAGGTAAGGAAAGTAGACCTTCTCAAACTCCAGTTTGATGGGCTGTGAGAAAGATGTCATAAGCAACGTGTGAGTTGAAACTTCAATGAAAAAATGAAAATGAAAGCTTAGCTGGATACATTACAGATCTTTTTTTTTTTTGACAAACGTTACAGACCATTTGAGAAAAAAAATTGTCATCCAGGTCAGTTGACTAAAGTTATAAAAATATGCACCACAGGAATATAACATGAAAATATCAGGTAACTCCTAGTGCCCATTTATAAGATAAGTCAAAGGAACTATCTAAGGCATCACAAAAATTACAGTTAGAAAAGGAAGTTGCTTTGTGATACAATAAAAGTTATGGATAATGTTTTGCCCTTCTAAAAGGAGTATGGACAAATTTTTCACTCTATTTTAATTACACTGTTTCAAATTTCCTATATTTGGCCAGATGGGAAGAGAAGTACAGACAAAGATAGATTAGAACAGACAGCTGGCCAGATAAGAATTGGAGCTAATAAAGCTAGAAACTACTATGAGAGGTAGTAACCTTGCAGATAGATGTTTAAGGGTTCAGATTTTTTTTTTCTTAAAAAGGACCATTCTCATAACTGGTTTCACTGTTCCACATAAGTTTCAGTGAGGTCATGGTTGGAGCTTGATTGCAAAAAGGTCATGGATGATATCAAGTACGACAGTTCTACAATGAGGACAGACAAGCCAATGTTCTACTCATATGCTGTATGACTCGTTCCAAAGACTCATGTTTGTAAGTGATTCTCTGTTCACCTTGGTAAAGGTTCCACTTATATGATCTGCAGCTTCTCTTCCTAACTTCATTGCATCTTCAACTGTAGAAACACCAAACTGTACCATCACAGAATCAGTGTCTCCGTAAATTACCTGCAAAGTCACCAAATTTTATGTATCAGTTATATCAGAAAATGAGTGAAAGGCATCTTCAAACCCAAAAAATAAGCAGGCAGGGAAGCTTGCTGACAAAAAAACTGGCTACAGTGCTAATACCTAGACTTCCAAGAAATTGAACATCAGGGAGGGCAAGATATCATGACAACAAAGTCTTGAGCAATGATCGTGGTACTTGAGTGCAGAGTGAAGCTCTAATTCGGTGTCACTATGCTGATGTCTAGCTAAAACTAGTTGAATCAAATTTACATGTGCCCAATGCATAGTGTCAGTTTTAGATAGTGGTTTGCATGGGTTGAACCTTTTATATATATATATATATTGGGTTGCTTTTCAGTTGATGTCCCTAGTTCATAGGGCTGCAATACTCATAGATCAATCATGAAGATACAGGGTCTCACATAGTACAAGGGCAAAAGCTGAAGGCTTGAACTTTGTGAGATCAAGCAGAAAAAATTAACAGGGAATCTAACAGATTTGTATAAGAACAACGCAACACTACTTTACCTCTGCATTATGCTCATAACCTCCTACTGTTGTGAATTTATCTTCAACGAGCTTTTTTGTATGTTCAATCATCTGTCGTCCTGTGTGACCAAAATGCTTCAGTGCAAGAAACTTGGCATCAAAATAGCTAGCAAACCATACAATGAATTTCTTAATTACGTTAAGCTAAAGCTTACCATAGCTGGTCACGCTTGAAGAAATCTCTAAGCAAGGTAACTGACCAACAGTTGCTCCAGTGAAACCATAAACTGAGTTTGCACTTATCTGAAACATAAGCATTTCAACAATGCCATTATTCAAGCAGTTTAAATTTGAATCAATGTTTTGATGGAATGAAGGGGGGAAACATATGAAAGTACTTTCAGTGCAAGCTGACGACCATCAAGAACAGCCCTTTCGAGTGGGTCCTTTGCTTCCTGAACAAATAATTGGCAAGTTTAACATGGGACAGAGACTTAGCACTGCATGAATATCTAGCTTTTTGCAAATTGCAAGTGTGGAAGATCTTTAATACTGTCTCCGTTCTAAATTGTAGGTCGTTTTCGATTTTCTAGGTGCATAGGTACATAGCTAGCTATGCACCTAGATATACACTATGTCTAGACACATAGTAAAAGACTATGTATCTAGAAAAGCCAAAAATACGTACAATTTGTATGGAAAAGCCAAAACTACTTAGAATTTAGAATGGGGGGAGTACAATTTTCTTACAGATGCATCGAGCAAAATACCTTTAAATCTGCTTTTGCCCTTTTCCGAGCTGCTAATAATTCTTCAAGGATCTCAGGAAGTATACCCTGATATTGTGTTCATAAGCTTTGTTAGAGAACACTTCTTCTGTACAGAACATCTATTATCAAGACAGGATGCAAATACCTTCTGTAGTTCTGGTTTCACAAATATTTCACCAGATGGGGTTTTATTGACACTTTCTGGAGGTAAGTTGAGTTTACGGGCGTCCTCAGGGGGCACCTCCAAAATTAAATAATAACTATTAAATTGTCATCCATTGTAGAGAGTAGAGACCAAAAGTTTTTTTTGGAGCATGCAGCAATAATTATAACTATATAAGCATCAGAAATCCACAGAACAAATACCAAAGTACAGTAGCAAAGGTTATATGCCATCATGATGGATGGATACAGAGAAGCGAAGTCCAAAGTTGCGATGGGCTTCTCATAAAATCCAGCCCTTGCCTCCAAAACCTAAAAATTGAAGGGGGGATAGATTACAGAAAATCCTTAAAGTACAGAGAAACAAAACTAAATTGTTCATTACACGATCAATTAAGAAGGTGGGTAAACTGATGAAAATTTCTTGCCTCGTAGATGGAAAGATTGCTAGCATACACAAAAGCATGTTTCTAGAGCGGAAAACCCTGCATATGTATTTCACTTCCACATGCATCAAGAAAAAAATTTGAAGTGTGGATAGCTTAACTAGTCATCTACATTTTCTTTAGCTTGTGATGACAAATATCTATATCCCTCAGTTCAAGGCAAGCAATGCAAAGATAGTTTCAGTGTACAGAGCAAACTTAAAAAGTTTGTAATAGACAAATACAAATATGCTAATAACTACAATAGCTGTGGGTAGGAAATGAAAAATGGGCTATAAATGTGCAGATAATGTCCAACTTACAGTTGCACCCTCAAAGGTATCTTGCCCGGACCCTTGACCCTTTATATTTGGTATAACAAGGTTTTTCTGTTTTGCTTTCCTGAGTAGTTGTGACAGGACCTGTGGTACAAATGAAACATTTGTTAGGGTACTAGAGCGATATTTCCAATATCATGATTGGCTTGTTCTCACCTTAATACTTTGTCCCCTTGAAAGTAGAAACGAAATGGGAACACCAGTGACCCTCGCCATTTCCACATAATTGTAGATATACATCAATTTATCTAACAGTCTTTGAGGAAGATAAGCATCCTGTTTTTACGAAGGAAAAAGTCAAAAATGGTTTGATGTAGGCTCTAAAAAAATGCTACATATCAGCTTAAACATTTTTTCTTGAACACGTAGGAGAGAAATCAGCTGATACAGTGAAATAAATAATAGCACTGTTTCATTCTATCTTGTAACTAGCTACTGGCAGACCTACTGGCCAGTAGGAAATTGAAAAGAAAACACAGAAATATACTGTAACAATTTTCCAAAGCCCTAGTGTTGCTGAGAAATTTCCAAAATGCAAAATTGGTGCTCAAACATTAACATTTTACTTGTTAATGTTAAAAGTAATGTGTAGAGCAATATGTAAGTATTTATTTATTTGGACAAATTGGTCCAAATGCTTCTGGGGAGCCACTTAATAGCTCCATCAGTAATAATAAGTTAATAACAGTGGCCACAACTTACCAACATACTCCGTAAAACATCACCAGTTTAGTAACAATTAAAACAAAAGGGTACATTTAGTTGACCTTCAAGCAATAAACTGCCAGCCGCCTTCGTGTCTCTGGGTTTCCATTTTGAAGATCAGATATAATTGAATGATGAACATCTTCTTTCTGCTCAAAAATCCAATAATTAGGAAAGAAAAGTAAAGGGTTCTCAAAAGTAGGAAAGAATATTAGAATCAATCATTGTTAGTTAATAATATAAAAAGTCATATGGATACAAATAAATCCATCTACATAGGCAATTTTGCAAAAGAACATTAATTTTCTAGAAGACTGAAGACATGTCATGCGATCAGAAATATAGAGTCAACACCACCACCAGCAACAATAAGAACCACAGCAAAGCCTTTTATCCGAAGCCAAAACTAACACTGATAAAAACACACAAAAAAATAGTTCAAACAGAAACGCAGCAAAATGATTACGAGTACAATGACTGAAAGCTGAGCACTTGAAATGTTTGAACTTACTTGCTCCCCAAGAAAGTGTGCCGATACAGAGTTTAATGAATAAGAACTCAGCTTGTAATCCCGTTGCATAGCCTGCATCATATCCAGGCAGTGAAGATAAAGAAACATATGCAATAATCTATGAAAACAACAAGATTTAATTGTCAAGCAAAAGTAGATCACAACCTGCAGGAGATCAAATTGCACTCTTCCTTCAATAGTAACATCCTTACTTTCACGCACACCATATTGCCTGGATAAGTACCACGACCTCATCATTATTTTCATTTTATGTGAAAAAAAAACTTGTTAAATCTTTCAATTTAATTTCTATTACATGAGGGCTTTCATTTCCAGTTGCAACTTGCAAGTCAAGAAAGTTTAAAGCATTAACATTTAGTAAGTGACAAAAAATGTAAAGAATTGTGACAGGTAAACTGTAAAGAGTTGAGAACTAAGGATTCTGAAAACTGAAAGCCCTGGACATGATGTAGATCCAGGAGCCTAAAGCTCTCTATGGATCACAAATTTCAACCATGTTTGTGCTAAAAGACAATGCAGAAAATATGACTAACCATAGAAACTGTGAATGAAATGTATGAAATATGAACACACCATCATTATAGGGTACCATAACATCTAAAAAATAAGTGACTTTTCTCCTTAAGACAAATGAGCACGATTTGTATGCTAACTCATTCAGAATCAAATAAAGCACAAAAATGAAAACATGAGATACACATGCAAGCAGTGCTTCAATTATATGCATAGAGGAGAGAGGTACAAGAAGTGACCTCGAGGAAAAGGTCGTATCACGGACACGAACACGACTATTTCTGATTCGGCCAAGTATTGGAAACTCCGCTATTTTGAGAACCTCAGCCCTCTGCAAATGTGTGTAATCAAATTGTACTAAATATGGATGATTGTCAAGTTGGCCTAAAAGAATCTGAATACTCTACAGACATTATTATACCTCAATAAGATAGGGCAAGTCAAATTTGCAAATATTGTATCCAATTATGATATCAGGATCCACTTCATGTATGAAATCCTGCAAATTATTACCAAATAAGAATCAGATAAGTTTTTGGTCAAGTCCTTTGTCTACAATAAGAAACTGTATTTAACTTCTCTCCTTTTGAGGAATAAGTGTGTTTGTTTTAACTTTTTTTTTCTTTTGAGGAATAATGATATTTAGTTTCAGCAAAAAGACAATGTTAACTGCATATAGCAAGTAAAAAGGTAAACAACTACAAAATGTAGATATAAAAGGTAAAGAGAATGAAACCAATACTGGGAAATGAAGAAAATACCATGGATAAAGGCGCTATAAATTCGTTTTTAAAAGAAGATAAAGGCAATTATACAAACATATCATGTTCAACTGAATTTGACAACTCCAAAGACAACAGCACATACCCTCCATGCAAGTAGAATATCTTTCTCTGCATCAAATGACATAACATCGACTCCCACAATGGGAGAGCATGATTTAAGAGTCATGACATTCCGTACAAAAGGTTGTCCTTCTCCTTGATGTGTAACCAAGTTAGCTATCTATTTAAAGTCAAAGGAGTAAGTCAATAAATTATAACCATAAAGACCTGTATTGAAACTATATGGTAGTACCAGATGCATGAATAATGAGCTCAACCTGAATAACAGGATCATGAGTTGGTTCTGGGAAATGACCTTTGCGACCAGCACATTCAATATCAAAACTTAATATGCGAAACGGGGCCATCTTAGAATATTCTCCTTCAGCAGCATGACTTACCAGATCTGAGTATCTGTTAGTTGTGTTAAGAATAGACATAACTGAACAATACCACAGTTTAGTAAATAGATGAAGCATTCAATTAAGTATAGAAGGATACAGGCAATCTAGCTCTAGCTGACAATAGGACATGACACGGGCTGCTTTCCTGTATTTCCCAGCAGGAAGTTCAATCCAGTTGCCACCAACAATGTTGCGATCAATCATGAAACGAAGGGCAAAAAGAATGTTGCTTTCATATGTCAGGAAACTCTTGGAGCCAAGGCCTTCAATCGTTATTCCCCTTTCCAGGATACCTATAATGTGCAAACAATTTAAGCCAGCAAAGAGGAAAAAAAAAGTGACTAGTAACTTGGATGATTGGAGGAATATAGCAAAAATCATAAATTCACATGACAATACATTGACATGGAACCAAAAATAAAATTGCTCCGTAGGTTATCCATTAAATAAAAAAAAAGATAGTGGGGTGTATTGTGTCTTAAGAGTGCCACTAACCACGACAGCTAGCAACCATGGTAGGCAAAGCTACTACTATCTTGAGGAAAGGCTGAGATTGCTGCGTTTGGTAATGCATAATTGTCTGCTTCTGCACAAGCTCAACTCTCTTCACGAACCTTGGAACATTACTGCTTCTATTTGACTCCTTCATCCTCCCCTGTAGTACAGTTTGAAGCAACCATAAGGAAACCATGTACTGCTAAAGTACTATGTTTCCTTAGAAGCTCAGTTCAAGGTAATGATTGTAAGTACAAACCTCTAGTGTTTGGTGAAAGCGTGATATATCATCAGGACCCATCCCTGAAGGACAGCCAATATAGAAATATGGCTCAAACCCATGCACCTGACAGCATACGCTGTGACCTACAAATGTTACAGGGGTGGCATCAGAGGTCAGCAAAAACCATATGACAATGATAATTCTTTACTGAAAGATAATAGGGTACTCAAGATATTACCTTCTCTGGTAACACCAAAAATCCTGAGTATGGCAGCTGCACCAGATGAGTTGGGGAGCAATTCTTTGTGGCTCTCACCAATAACATAATCTATTTCCAACTGCTGAAAAGCTAGAATATCCAATACAAACAGAAGAGTAGCAAATGTAAGATGAAGCCAAATATCCTGAATATATGTTCATCAAGTTCAAATTATAAGAAAATTAGGTGACTATCAATGAAAGTAGCAAGAAACATTGAATCTGAATGAGCATTGAGCATGTACAAGTGGACTGTTAAGCAAGTCTTGAGTTTAAACTTTTAAGGCTCATAACTCATAAGTGAATCAAAAGTTTATAAGCATATATATGAATATAAATGTACGTTTGATATAAAATATGTTCAATTCAAAAATTAATTCAGAAGTACCAACATTTGGAAAACTGAAGTGGTCTTATGATCTTCTCTATCATGATTGATTATAATATCCATCTCAAATTGGCAGGTGATACAATCAGAGTTTTGAGCTAGGACTATGAAATTGTACAAGACAAAAAAATAGAGGTCTATGGGATACTTCTGGGAAGGCAGGAGTTACTCATCTTTCAAAATTAAAACTCTTAACCCTTAATTTGAAATTTACGGCTATGATTCAACGATTGCAGCTTGTTGCATCACTCATAATTAGAAAAAAAAAACAGTCACAGTTTTGAAGTGCATCAAACACTGAAAAGGTGCCTTTCTTCCTGTCCCAACTACCCTGGGATACAAAAATGGCAAACAATAAACTTCACTAATCAACATGATATACAAACGCAAATATTAGTCCAAAAGAATAATTCCTCGTTTTTTGCCCAAAGTTGCACCTAAGCACCATGTTCCAAAGTTACTGAACACTACAAATCCCAAGAGAAACCACATATCTGCACAAAATTTTGCCGAACTCCAGATCGATCAAACTTAACTAACACAGTACTACCAAAAATATGAGAACCCTATCCAAATGACAGTAAATCATTCTCAATCCGCCAATGTAGTACTGAAGCCAAACCCCAGCACACTCCCCAGTCCCCACGCAGCCTGCCACACACCAACCAACCCATCTCGGGACACTGAATCCATTAAGACCCGGATCAGGAGGGCGAGCGCCGGGAGAGAAAAGGGAAACCGGGTCGTACCGACGGCGCGGTAGCACCCGGCGGCGAGGTCGGCCGGGAGTTCGGGGCGCTTCCACCGCGCGAGGCGGGACGCGAGGGCCTCGTCGCGCTGGAGCATCAGCAGTGCTGCCTCGTCCTCCGCTAGGATGGACTCATCCAGGAACACGTCTTCGTCCATCATGTCCTCCTCCGCCGCCGCGGGAGGAGGAGGCTGCGGCATGCCGGGGCTGGGGTTGGCCCTCTTCGCCGCCGCCCCGGAGGGAGCGGGGGTCGGGGGACCCCGCCGCTTGCCGCCGCGCCCGCCTGAGCTCATCGCCGGATTGGGGGACGGGAGTGGGAGGGGAGGGGAGAAAATTCACCGGGTTTAGGGTTTACGGCCTTACCGTACCCGGAATTGTTGCCGTCCGAACAAACGGCTGCGACTATGGGAGCCGTCCGCGGGCACCGTTCCCGCGCTCCCGTCTGTCGAGCACCAACTCCCGCGCTCCCGTCCGCCGAGCACCATGCCTGCAGTTGGGCTGTTTGTTTGACTTTTTCTCTAGGCCCAATAACAACAACTAGCTGAGCGAGCAGTGCATGTGTTCTGGGAACCCATGTACGTTTCTTTTTTTTCTTATAACATATATTCCTTTTTTTGTTTTCTTATGTTGCCTTTTGTATCTTTATATTTTTTATTTCACTCTAGTTAGTTTTTCGATTTCATTTTGTTTTTCTGTGTTCAGCCATAGGTTGGTATGTTTAATTTTTTTTCTTTCGTTTGTTAGATTTTTTTCTTTTCTTTCCCGTGTGGGGGTTTTCTTCTTTTCATTTTATTAATCTTTTTGTTTTTTCTATTTTTATTTTATTTTATATTGTTTCTTTTCTAATTACTATATGAACCATGATAAGTTATTATTACCTCCATTTTGAAAAGGATGCAACTACGATATGTGTATCCATCAAAGATATGTGTATCCATCAAAGTGCTTCATGTTTGACTAGATTTTTAGTAAATACGATAGTATTCAAATTTATGACTCTAAATTAATTTATTATAAAAAATATGTTACATAATTATTCTAATGATGTTAATTTGATGTTATAAATATTTATATTTTTTTATCTATAATTGCTCAAACTTGGTATATAAAATGATATTGTTTTTAAAATTATATTCTTTTAAGCACGGAGTTCAGAATAATTTTAACACGAGGTGCACGTGATGGAAAACCAGTACCGGTTGGTGAGCACGGAGTAGGTATGGGGTGTGGACCATTGGCT
Organism: Microstegium vimineum; assembly: GCA_022036555.1. Taxonomy (NCBI): domain Eukaryota; kingdom Viridiplantae; phylum Streptophyta; class Magnoliopsida; order Poales; family Poaceae; genus Microstegium; species Microstegium vimineum. The sequence continues at coordinate 4,951,630 of CM039122.1, read as the reverse complement.
AGTTGCCTAGTTAAGACAGTACTGCCGGTCCACCACTGCTCCGTTACTGTTATTATTGGTATACCACTCCCCATGTGATTGACCACTGCCTTCGTTAGCTCACAATGTACGAGCCATACTTATTAAAAACGTAAAGGACAATTTGTGGGTGGGGTAGAAACAAATTTACTGAACTCCAGAAGCCCTGCAGTCCGCACAAGCACACAAACAAAAATTCTGAGAACAAAATAGAGGTGCAATGTAACCAATGTGAAATGTAACCAGTGTGAAGAAGCTACGTACTAGACATGGCTGCTACAATCCCAAAAATAATTTGATGCAGCATCGAGAAGGCCTTCCACCAAAAATAACAAATGTGAAAGGATATTTAAAACTAGACTAGAAAGAACCCCGAGTGACATAAGAAGCGAGAAAGACCTGAATTGTGATATCTCTGGATAATAAGCTTGATATCAAAGGCACACAAATTAATAATTATGTAGGAGTACGCAAACACTTGAATGAAGTTGCTGGATGAATAATCCATCTGAATATTCAAGCTAAGCTGCAGGGTCGTCTGTACCAAAATGTGCCAAATGACCTTGGCCCTTGCACGGATGGTTTACAATATCATTGATCTATCCCATATATATTTATCTGTCTCCTATAAGAAACGGCATTGTTTTAATCAATATTTTATTTTCAAACTGTTCAAATTTATTTAGAATTTGGTCTGATATATTTGCATATATCCTGTTTATAGGTAACCTCCAATATAACTTTTCGTTTACCAGTTATGGCCGAAAGGAACAATGCAACAGTGTAAGCAAATAGCATAAAAATGAGTGTAGCAAGATAAGTTTTTTTTTAGTTTACAGCTTTCCTATTTATAGCCTCTATTTGTAGCCTGTTTGTTAGTATCCACACCTTCCCACGCCAGTGCGCCACACTATAGGCATACCTTTGGTTCATGCCATAATTTCAGCTTCCCATGTCATTGACTCATTTTTGTCCCAAACTTGTCACATCATCTGTTTGGCAGCCACACTTCATGGCTAATAAGTTAACATCTTGTTCACTTGGCTTATCAACCTTATCGCTTATCAGTCATGGTACAGTGTTTTTCTTTCACAACAAAACAGTTAAAAACAGCTGAACAGAGTAACCAACAAGATATGCTCTAGCGACTGTGGATAAGGTAGGACTATTTGCTAATTCAGTAATTATAATAAATTGGTCATGCACTCCATGCTAATGCTCTAGCAACTTTGTGGGTGGGGGTAGGACTACTTGTTAAATTAGTAATTATAATAAATTGGGCATGTACTCCACTAAGACTGTAGCGCATAGACCAAGGACTAGACAATGAAGAATACAAATAAATGCAGCCTTAATGCTGAACACAGACCCCCCCCCCCCCCCCCCCAACTAGTACTACAGACCAAAAAGTCTGATTGGCCACACAGATACTGTTACAGTGCAGTGGAATGGAAGGACCAGCGAAAAGCATGTACGGAGTACTAGAAAGGACAAAAGGAAATTTAAGAGAAGTTCGGAATGCATTAGTGCATACTAAAAATATACAAAGTTTGGAAGAAAAAGCCACCTGAGCCATTGCAGTAGACAACCACGTTGTATTTGTATCACCATGCTAATAACCCTGTCTACTAGTTGCATAAAGTCCAAAATAAGGGAAACCCAAGAGCAGCAGCCTAAACATCCATGACTCATGTCATATGCAGTCATTTCATCATCTGAGATATGATTAGTTCTCACTACACCCAGACTCTCTAAAACGTTAAAACTTCCCTTCAGTAAGAATGGAACATCTTCAACTCAAAAAAAAAAAGAATGGAACATCTGTTTACCAAACATTTAAAATAGAGTGCAGGACCATAAACACATTCTGCAGAAATGACAGAAAGGACATGATATAAATTGAAGACGGACGACACACCTGAATACTAGATAGTGGAGATGCCGATTGCCAAACTTTACAGACATCTGAATATATCTCAGGTTTTCAATTCTTCATAAAAATGCTATGTAAAAGTTAAATCGGTATGTCCATGTCAAAGATTCAATGTTTAGGTCTAATAAGTGTATGTTGATTTACCAAACTGGGCTCAATGACCTCTAATTGTGAAAAGATGCCTCATAAAAATTGGGTTACGGATCTTCTAAAATTTAGTTATTCATATCCTACATGAAGGTCAACACTCACATGGGACTTTCAGTTATGGTAGTCTCTCACGAACAACTACATAAAGCTCAAGCCAAAAACTAACACACAGAAATATAATGAGACCGCAGCAACAATTATACCAAAAAAATGGAACGGAAAAAGAAAGTCATCTCTGAGGTCAAATAGGACCAGAAGTTGTGTACTAGAAGAAACCATCACCCATGGAATTCTAAATCGATAAATCCCCAAATCCTTGGAGAACATTTCATGTTATTCTATAGTTACTGCTAACCCAACTTGTCTGAGACTAAAATGCTTTGCTGCTGTGCTATTCTAGTTACTCTAGGTAGACCAGTTATTCAGACACCATTACCCTGTTAGTTAATTATTTAAGCGTACAGGCCCCTTCAATAGAAAATCATTTATCAAGTTGCAAGAAAGTTACTCAAAAGAGCAGGGCAATGTTGCAAACAAGAGTTCTCTCTGCCCTTAACATATACAACATATCCTTCAGATTGAATAACACATATCTTAACAAAGTTTGGAGTGTGGATATACATCTACAAGGATTCAATAATAAAATCATGCCCCTCCACTGCAAAGTCAATCCCAGCAGCCCCACCACTAATTTACACAAACTAGGATATACCTTCTTTTCCTCACCAGCATAAGTGATCTTTCTGAAGCAGCATATCACTCTCTTTAAGATATTGTAAGCATCCTCTTATTCCTGTGTTTTACAAGTTGGACATAAAAATAGAGAAAATAGATAGGTAAAGTACCTTTTTCAACAAATCTGTTCTATAATGATCGCAGACTACACAATAGCAAATATTAATGAAAAAAAACTGGCATCAATGAAGAAACACAATAGACCTTAATGAAAAAAAAACTGGCATCAATGAAGAAACCACAATAGACCAGTGGGTTCCAGTGTCAGTATTTAAAATGTAGTAAAAATGCTAGTGGTTATTGAACACAGCTTGCTCCGAAGGTATACTTTCCAAGTGTGCAATTTTATTGATATTAAAGCAAGTCTAAAAGAGTATGCTGACTTACATTTCCACATCTGAAGCAGTACAGATAGATGCATCGAGTCAAAAAGCATCGGTATACTGCATGTTAAAAGTCAAGTGGTCAACATGTTGCTTACAACAGAACCACATAAATTTTATGTCACTTGTAAATAAATTTTCAAACACTAAGCTGAATAATCAAAAATCCATTTCCACAACTTCACATCAAGTATGATTCCTTGTACCTGGACATCATTAGGCAGCCTAAAGTTTCAAAAATAATTGACCAAATTCAAAATATGAAGGGCATGCACGAATATCACTGCTTCAAACATACAAGTGCATAAGAATGCTCAAAGATACTGGACACCTTTACCAACAGTCCAACACTATCAATATCATTTCACTATGTTGTGTGGCTCTATAGGTCTGCATGGTTTGAAGGATAAGGCAAAAGTGCAAAGCACTAAGGTGATATGGCTTTCACTTCACAAAAGGAGCACCATAGAATTTCCACAATACACCCCAAGGAAGTACCCCAGTGGCTCCATCCTGCAAAGCTAGCTAAGAACACCACATCATTTCATCTCGTCTAGCTGCTCAACCACTAAAACTCAATGACCTAAACATTGAACAAAAACAACTACATCTCCTTACCAGTATCACGTATAGCATTTTAGGATGTAAACCAATACTATCAACAACAGACTGTCAATTATATATTATTTTAAAAAAAAGAAAAAAAAAAGGCAGGAGCTCTGCCATTCAGTGGAAACAGAGGTGTTGCAGGCAAGCGTCAAGCACAAAGGTTGCCCCCAAGCTGCCCACCAAACAGGAGAAGAAACTGACTAAGAGGAAGGAAAATACACAGCCCCCAAAAAAACAGCACTAGGCACAAGGAAATTGACCAAGAAGCAAGATAGTATTACTAATTAAAGTAATGCAGAACTTCTGGCAGTGCGTCATCTTCATCTCAAATTTCCAGTAGGCTCAAAAAACATAAATTACTACTGTAAATAGCAAAGCTCACTTCCCCATCTGCATACACGCAAAGTGAATACTAAATTAAATTGGTTATACTAGCCACGCCAAACCAAACTGGAAGGTAATTCTAAGACAATCAGACACACATGTGCACACACAATCACACAAAGGAGGTGGGCCACGCAATATACACATGCCATTCATCTCGAAGACATTTGTGTTAAAAAATAAAAGAAAAAAAAAACAGAAGCATCCAAGTATCCCAGAGACATCCAGTAACAGCAGCATGCAATTTCCATAGAGTATAAATTCATAACAGATAGCATCAGCAAGCAAGTCTGTGATTTTGGCATGAAGGTAAAACAATCAACATATTACAGTTTTCTTTAAATATAATGATACGCAGCTCTCCTGCGTGTTCGAGAAAAAAATCAACATATTGCAGTGATATTTTCAAGCTACTCGTGTCAAGCTGTTGCACCGAACCATGTTCACCTGTATGAGCGTCAACTACAAGAAAAAGAATCATATATGGTTCCAAATATTACATTCATTTTCTTACAAGATGCTAGATATAATTCTATCTGTCCAAAATACAGTTTTACAAGATTCCCCTAATGCATCTTTTTACGGGAATAACTCAAGACAGATGACAAGTTATATGAAACTTACCTTGGAAACTGTACCTATTAAGAAAAAGATGGAAAGAACAATATAATGCAATTCCCAGATTAAGCAAGAGACATGCACATGCTCCATCTATCTAGAACTACACAGTTAGGCTACCAATTCAATTGTACGACAAAACTAATCCACCTCACTGGATTAGAAGTCAGAATTCCACAGAGATTGTAAGGAGCCAAATAAAATGAAGGCCGTTGTGTTCCAATAGATGGTTGGTTGTGTATAACAGCAACTTATAATAAGCCAACTCCAACAAGATCATGAACACAAACAGGGAGAAGAGAGGCATGAGAAGAAGAAAATGTGAAAGATCAGAACAGTTCACATTTCAACCACTATGCATGATTCTTTAGTAATAATGTAATATGAATTGCAAAAGGAGAACATATATCAAGCTTTGTATGCCTTGCAGACACTTTTTCCATGTCTGTTATCTAACAGCTAGAAATCTAAAACTATAGGAGCAGAAACTGGACTACAACAACATTTGCTCATTTCAAGCTAAAACCTGACAAAGACCTCCGAATGCAATGGCTGGGTCTGAGCATCAGGCTCACTGAAAAATATCTGGGCATTTGCTGAAGCTCTTTCCAGATGCAATATTTCTTTTTTTAGAAAATGAGGCAGCATATCCGACTGAATCTTGCGGAGTCCTTGAGGGTGATCCTCCTTAGGAGCAATCAGAAATAGTTTCTTCAGACTACTAGACTTTCTAAGCAGAAATCCTACTAGTTGCATCTCATTACGGTGCCCCTTGAAATTTGTCATCTTGGCTAAGCAAAGGTTTTCTAATCCACCTTTTGGTGGGTCCTCCTCCGCCACCTTCAAGAAATTCTCCGTGAATGCATCACCTGTGTTTGTCGGGAGCTGCATGTCCAGTGGAGCATGTTGAGAAACAGATCAGATATCCATAAACAAACTAAGCAATCGAATGCATTTTTTCATGACAAAAATAAGAGGAAAAAAAATAGAGACCTGCACAAAGAGGCGCTCCAACTGAGGACACGGGCAGGTCTTGAGGAAGCTATAGATGTCAGCAAGGTTGGAGTTGGCCACCCCGAACATGAGCAAATGGAGCTCCCTCAAGCTATGAAGGTTGCTCTCCATTACAGCCTTGGCTGTGGAAGAAGAAAGATACTACAAGGCAAGGCGAACAAGTATAAGCGTAGAGACAGTGAAAAGGGCTGAAAAAAATGGCAAAGACGCCTGAGCAAACCTGGAGGGCAATGCTGCAGAGGGTGAGGACAGTGAGGTTCGACAAGCGAGGAACTGCGTACGGCAAGCTGGTTGTGGGAAGACCGGTTTCTGGCCCACCAGAGCAGAGGTAGAGATGCTCAAGAGAACCCTTAGCGCCAGAGAGGATGTTGCTGTTGAGGAAGGCGCCGCTGAAACGGAACGACCGGAGGCGGGGCGCGACGGGGACCCGGAGCTCGGTGGTGCGGGAGCAGTCGACGACGGTGAAGCTCCTAAGGTTAGGCACCCCAACGTTGCTGAAGTCGACGCGGCGCAGGCGGCGGCAGTAGCGGAGGTCGAGCTCCCGTAGGCGGGGGCAAGCGGCGACGATCCGGCGCAGCGCGGCGTCAGTGAGGAAGACGGAGTGAAGGTGGATCACCTCAAGTGTAGCAACCATGGCGTTGTTGACAGCCGTGAGGTTGAGCCCACGCACCGACAGGCGCACGAGCAGGGGGCTCCCGACGGGGAACTGCACGGCGAGCATCCCAGGGCGGCGCGTGCCCCCGCGCGAGCCCCGACCGGTGCCCGCACCACCATCGACGCGGAGGTGCAGGTCCTCAACCTCACACGCCGCCGCGTAGTGGACGCAGCGGTTGAGGTCCGCCTGCGTTAGCTGCCCGCCATGGAAGGCGAGAGAGAATCCATCAACGCGACGCCGCCCGCGGCGGTCGATCCCGGCGAGCGCCTCGGCGCGCCCCGCCGCCGCCGCGGCGCCTGCGGCGCCGCCGGGCGGGAGGCGGATGGTGACCGAGGACGGCTCCGGCCAGCGGTACGCCCAGAGACGGCGCCACCGCGAGGAGAGCGCGCCGGTGCGGATGGCCGATTTGAGCGGCAGCAGGCTGAGAATCTGCAGGCGTAGGACGTCGGTGAGGTCCGAGATGCGGTCCTCCTCCTCGTCCGGCTCCTCCTCGTGGGTCCCTCCCACCCGGCGCCGCTTCTCGCCGTGCCCCGCCGTCATTCCCGCTCCTCCTCCGCCGCCGCCGCGGCCCCCTATCGGCCGCGCCGCATCGGGGGAGGATTCCACGCACGCGGGTAGGGTAGGGTAGGGCCGTTCGGTCGGGCGCAGCTACAGAGGTGTGAGCAGGGACGGGAAGGGGAGGAAACGGAAGGGGAGGGGAAGGGGGAGAGACGTGTGGAGGTGTCTCGCTCGCCGCCTGGCCGCTGCTGCTGCTGCGGTGGCCTCTTGTGCTTCGCTTCGGGCTTTCCCCCCTCTCTCTTGCTGTGCGTGCCGTGTTGCGTTCTGGCTGGCTGGCTACTTGTTGCTGCTGGTGGTGGTGGCCTAAATTTTCATAATTTAGCTTTTTTTTAAAAAAAATATTCATGTTTGGACCCTGAGAAAACTAATCTCGTTTTTGGACCATGAGGATCGACGCCATGTCTCATGGCGCCGAGGTAACATATGTCGACGACATACCATACAGCGCCGAGCAGCTAGACCCAATGCTGCGCTGGAACTGACGTGGCCAGGAGGCTCGGCGCCATAGATCACGACGCCGACCTCGACGCCACAGATCACGGCGCCGAGCTATTATTACATATTTAGGTTTAGAAATAGAACCAGTACTGTTTTTTCTCATATACTCATATCCACCTATGTAGTTCATTTGGTCAAAGACAACTTGATAAGTCTTTGGTCTAGGGTTCAAATTAGTAAGAGTGCACTTTTTTTGCTACTTTTTTATAATTTTTTTTATTTGATTTTAGAATAAGTTGTTTTTTTATTTGATTTCAGAATAAGAATTATTTAATTTATTTTTATAAGCTTTTGAAACATTCTATTTTATAATTTAATTATTTTTTATTTCCAAGGTCTAAATATATAAAATAGCTCGGCATCGCGATCAATGGCTCGGCGCCGTGGCCTGTGGCACCGAGGTGCCTTCCACATCAGCGTCAACTCAGTTCCTGGTCAACATGCTCGGCGCCGCATGTCATGGCGTCGACATGTGTTACCTCGGCGCCGTAGGGCATGGCGCCGACCCAGGGTCAAAAACGAGATTAGTTTTTTCAGGGTTTCAAATATGAATATTTTTCAAAAAAAGGGTTAAATTATGAAAATTTGGGTGGTGGTGGTGCCGGGTGCCCAGGTCGTCCGGCTCGCGCTGCTCCGCCCGCTCGCGTCGGACCCCCTTTGCGTTGCGTTGCCGTGGGCTGTGCGACGTTGCTTTACCATTCCGGCTTTTCGCCGGGTCGCCGGCTGCGACCTTTTCACACCACACCACAAGCCCACCACACCCGCGGGCCTCGCACCTCGCCTCCATTTTTCTCTCGCCTGCTGCCGTTCACATCACACCCGCCCTCCTCGTTTCTCACTCTTTTTTTTTTTTTTGCTTCTGCTTAACTTTCTGCACACTTCTCAATGCCTGCTAGTTTTGAGCCAACAAATAAAATGCCTGCTACTTCTGTGAGAGCGAGAAATAATTCCTCCCTATACCTGCTAGTTTTGGGCCAACGAATAAAATGCCTGCTAGTTTGAGCCTTCAAATAAAATGCCTACTACTTCTGCGAGAGCAAGAAATACTTCTTCCCTTCTTTAGTGCGCCTGCTTGTTTTGTTTTTTAGATGAATATTCCATTTATTTTTTATAATCCTTCAGCTAAAATCTCCTACATCTATACCATGAACTGTCATAGCTCTTTATTATGACTTGTGTATAATAACTTGTCTAAATAAAGAGACGGGCCCAAGAGTTTTTTTTATGACACAGTACAACGTAGACGCTCAATACATACGCACAATCGCCCCCTACAAACACACGCACGCAAACCCTACCCCTATGAGCACCTCCGAAGGACTGAGCTGGCAAATCTTGAAGTTGACGAAGTCACCACAGACGTCTCGCTCTGTCGACGGGAACGTCGCCTACCACTTAATGCATAGCGTCGGAAAATTCTGGAATAAATCCAGAATAAAGTGTCGCACCTAGAATTTGAATCCTGAGTGGGAGCCCTCCAACCAATGGCCTTTGTTATTGCGCCATGAACCCTTGACGACGGGCCCAAGAGTTGATGAAGGAGATTAAGGATGTCTTTGGAGCGTAGGGATTTTACACAAAATGTATTAAAAATACATAAATCAATTTATCTTCACATGAAAAAAAAAACAAGGAATGGCAAAAATCTGCATTCCAAAAGGGGGCTAATTTTAGAGTTTAGGAATTTATCGTACTTAAAACTTATAAGAAAGATAGGCCCGGCTATGGGTACTGAGTGGTACTACTACATCAGGTGGAGTTTACTAGGGTTTTGTCGATAACAAAGTGCTATGACAAGGAGTCACATCAAGTAGTCAATGGCATGACAATTGACAAGGCTGTAGCATCGACGATAGCAAGCAGAGGTAGGATAATTAGCGGGGTTGTGATAGGTGGTACCATTGCTAGGATAGTTTTGAGGCAAAAATAGAGGAGATGCCGGAGAGGAAGAAGATTGCGTCTATAGAAAAAAAAAGATGATGATGTTGAGTTGTGACGTGGACGATAAAAAAAGGTCGGAATCGATCAATAGCCTTGTATTTGAAAAAATATTTGAAAAAGAGAAGCTTTTTGGTTGATTTTCATTGCATTCTACCAAAAAATTGCATTAAAACAATCAGTAGCTAACCCCTGTAGCATCAGCCCTAAAAATAAAGTTATTGTATCATTTTTTTTCCTACATGTAAATCATCTGCTACGTTTCAATCACCATAAGATTAAGAGTCGTAGGATCTTTATGTGTCTCTTTTGGTAATAAAAGTCAAAAATAAACATTTTGCTAAAGGAAAAGCTTTTCAACACTAACTCCAGCACTCTCAGGTATTGCGTAATGGTTTCTATTTTTTTTTGCGTCATTGCCTCCCTCACATAAGAGCTCATAATTCTGCTCTAGAATAAATATTTATCTCCTCCCCTTTTTATGAATGTCCCATCTTCCATAATATTTTCCAGATGATGATCATTTTAGTGAAAATATCTCCACATATTTCATGCCTTACGCATAACCTGAACACACAAAAGAAGAGGGCCAAAGATGCTTGTTGAAGGAAATAAGGTTTAGTGTTTCAAAAATTTCTTGGGCATAGAAGCTATGAGGAAGGTCGGCCTAGCAATGGATAACACTACAAAAAGATTATGGATTGGGGCAGAGGCATCAGGTCTACGGAAGAACAATTGGCAACCACAAGATGCATAAGGTGGTGAGAAGGACACAATGGTGATTGCAGAGGCAGAGTGATTAGCCAGATCTTGGTGTGAATAGATTCATCTAAACTCACTGGTTACATTAAAAAACAGAATTTAATTAGTTCATTGTGATATTATATCCTAGCTACTGGGATATTACATTAGAATGAGGTAATCCCATGTAGCAGCGTCCTGACAATCAGGCCACATGATCGTCTGGCTGTAACTTATAAGGCAGCTATCAACTTTACTAATAAGCATTGTTGTAAAAAAAAGCTTTACTAATAATAAGCATAGGAAAAAAATGCTAAAGAAAAACTTTTGGCCAGGAGTCCAACCCTTTTCATGTAACCATTTCCCTTTCCCTCCCTCACCATCCATAACTTTATCCTTTGCCAAATTCCTCAAAACACCTTTACAAGTCACATATTTTTCAATCCAACAAGGCATCCACGACGTCTCATTCTCGTCTATCTATATTCCCCACTACCACAAACAATATGCTAAGTAAATACTCCTAGGACAAATGCTGTTTATGTTGATGACGGTAGTATTTTCCATCGTTTTCATCACAACCAGAAAAATTTCTTACTCGAGCATCAAAAGAATAAAGCAACAGTTACAACCGGCCCAGCAGCTGACGAACTGAATCCATGTGCATGCGCCATCCAAATCCAAATCCAATAGCCATGCCGGTGCCTGGTTCTCTGCTCTTTGGTCTCAAAATCGCTTTAAGAACAAAACAAAGATCTCAGGGATAGATATATATAGTGTGGTAAATTGGCAATGGCTTTCAAATATTCTCCACAGCAAAACACACACACTGCGAACCTTCCGTCCGCCCGGTCTCCTTCAGTACGTCCTTCCCTCCTCTCGGCTCTCGCCGTCTTGTCCATTTCCCTGACGTGACACCAATAGCTGTGCCATTAAAACGAGGCGGAGAAATTTGCCGGGTCTTTCGTTGTTCACTGTTCCATCGGCCACACCGTCACAGGGTACAGGGCCGGAAGGCGCCATCGCCCATCAGCCTGTATTTATCCCCGGACGTCCAAATCCTGCAGCCCTCATAAAAAGAATCCCTGCTGTACCTGTCAACACAAGCAGATACAGTAACTGACCAGTGAAATTTCTCACCTGAAATCAAGCCTAACTTATCATCATGCGCTGGGTTTTAGGTTTCAGCTGCTACTCCAGTGGTTCAACAACTAAACTAAACACTGAATAGCAACTGCACCTCAGCATCTGCTTGATCTGCGTTCTTGTATGACATTTGCTAACGTCTTAAGAATATAATAAATATAATAACTTGTGAAATATTTCTAGGCTCCAAACGTGATTTTGTCATGAAAAGGGGTTTTCAAAACCCGAGCAAGAAATGTACTGTACAAGTGCGAGACGAGAGATGTTTTTACATGTACATTGGTTGGTTCAAAACTTCAAATCCAGCAGCTGCCTCTACGCCGTCTGTCCCTGCCGATCTCAGCCTGGGCCCTACGCAACCGGGCCTTGTAATCCTTGGCCCAGGTACGGAACTGCGCCTTGAGCTCCTTGAGGTCGTCGGCGGAATTGGCGGCCGGGGCGGCCGGCTGCCACGGCCCCGGATCCGGTAACGAGACGGCGCGATCCAGCGTACGGCTCTGCCGCCGGAACTCCGAGCCGAGTCGGCCCACCACCGCGCTCCGCCTGCCGCCCACGGACGACAGACGGTCCCGGCCGTGCCACAGCCTCACCGGCGGATCCTCGACCGCGGCCGTGTGGGATTCCGAGGATCCGCGGCGATCGTACGCGGTCTCTTCGGCCATTCGTGCAGCGTCCTGAGCCATCTGCATGCATGCATGAACAGAGTTTCAGACCCGTGCCGTGCATACTTTTTTTTGTTTTGTTTTTTTGGCAACAAAGCGTTCGAGAGTGCGGCCGGCGAACCTGCAGAGCGGCCATCTGTTGATGGAAGGCTTCCTCGAGGGACTTGATCTTGATCTCGTACTCCAGCCACCGGATGTGGTAGCTCTCGATCCGCCGCTTCAGCGCGGCGTTCTCCTCCTCCTCCTTCAGCTGAGCCTCGACCTCCACCGCCTTCCTCTCCAGCTCCTCCACGACCACCGTCGCCATCCTCGCGTCTTCCTACGCCGGCCATGATCACGACAATCGAATGAACAGTGTCACGTGCATTAATTCCTCGAAATAACCAATGATGGCTGATCGATAGATGCTGATAATGTTGATGAGAGAGGGGAAGTGAATTGAATTGAAGGACGGAACCTCAATAGGCGTCGGCGACGGCGACGGGGAAGGAGACGGCGACGGCAGCGGCGGCGGAGGCTCCGTCGATGGCCCCGCGACGTGGACAAGGACTCTGTGCCGCGGTCGCGAAGGGTGTCGGCCTTGCGGAGTCGGCCGCGCGGGAAGTGGCGGCGGAGGAGGCTCCGACGATGATGGCCCCGCGACCTGGACGACCCGGACTCTGCGCCGCGGTTGCGAAGGGTGCCGGCCTCGCGGAGTCGGCCGCGCGGGAAGTGGAGGCGGCGGCGGCGAGGCGAGGGTGTCGTCGATGGGCGTGTCGTCGTCATCGCCGCCGCCCCCCGCTCCTCCCCCTCCTGATCCGGATGATCCTCGCATCAGAGAGTGGAGCATCGCCTCCAGGGAGCTCAGACCGGATGTTGGCAGCGCCGACATCGCCTTGGCCGGCGTTCGTTCTAGACAACAGCAGAAATAATGCAGACGCCGCAAATGCACCTCCGGCCTCAGATCGCATCAAGATTTCATAGCGCCACCGCGCGATGCGTGACGAGTTTCGTTTCGGGTGGGGACTGGGGAGGAGGAGAGGAAGGCCGAATTCGCAACGATCGAGTTGCTAGCTGCAGCATCGGAATAGGAAGCCGTTTATTGATCGACGAGCGAGGAGGTGCATGCGCGCATGCATGAGAGTGGATTTCTCGTTTGTAGCTGTGGCCGCACGGGCTATCATGTCCGTAGAAAATGTACCAAGCATCAAGATTCGCGCAACGGGAAGAATGAGGCGATGAAAGAGTCCACTTTGCAGGAAGGGGTAAATAGGATAATGTACCAGCCCCCATCGACCTCCCTCGCCGCCTCTGCTCCCCTCGCCGCGGATCCGCCCCAGCTCATAGCATGCGCATCCGTTTCGGCATCAAACGCTCTCTCCTCTCTCGCATCCACAGTCTCTGGAGCTCTCCCCTTCTCTCAATCTCCAAGCGCCGCCGCCGCCGCAGCAGCAGCCATGGACGTGAGCGGAGCTGAAGCTGGCGAGAAGGCGAAGAAGGGCGCGGGCGGGCAGAAGGCCGGCGGTCCGAGGAAGAACTCGGTGACGCGGTCCGTCAGGGCCGGGCTGCAGTTCCCCGTCGGCCGCATCAGGCGGCACCTGAAGAAGGCCCGGTACGCGCAGCGCGTGGGCACGGGCACCCCCGTCTACCTCGCCGCCGTCCTCGAGTACCTGGCCGCCGTCCTCGAGTACACTTACGGGGAAAGGTAAGGGCGCCTCCAGGCTTCAGCAATACCAAACCAAGAAGTTTGACAGAGGCCTCACATCGGATCAGCGTATCTTGGAACATCTTATGATGGATCCATAAACAAGAATGACTGTGTAACTGAAGCTGAAAATCACTTTCTGGAGTCTCCAATGTCTAGTAAAACCCAGAATCCCAGAGCAGAAACTAACGTTGTTACTGGAGGTTTGTTTCTCATCAATGCCATTCTTTATGCCCATTTCTTGACATTTTCTTATTTATGTTGTGCCAGTCATGATGTGATTGCTATTTTATTTTGATTTCAGGTATGAATGAATGCAGCCGCAGTACATTTGACAAGCGTTTTGTTTCAGGTGATGAGGAACTGAATAGCATAAACCATCTTGAAGTACAGAAGGGGCTGTTAGAGGGAGAAAATAGCTTTCAAATAGGTGATGTCATATCAAATGCTGAGTCAAAAAAGAAAGATTCAGTCCACTCAACTTTGCACTCAACATTGTTCCCGCAAATGGTTGACTCATCAAATGAAGCTCTGCAACCTCAGAATATTGACCTGCTCTCAATGCTGCTTCCTACAGAAAAAGGTCAAGCACCGGCTGCTAATTCTGGATTGTCACTTTGGTCAAATAATGCTGATTCTGGAAATATGCAAGCTGGTATGTGTGGTACAGTTCTTGCAAGCTGGAAATATGAAAGAGGTACTAAATCTGCACCAGAATCTGCTCAATTCTCAGCAAACAAGTATTGATGTTCAAGAACATTACTCTTTAACACAGAATCAACCAACTTTGGCTTGTTTGAACTCACAAATCATACAGCTAGAAAAGTTTCTCAGTTAAATATCTCAGGATCCTCAGCTGTTGAACGACAATCAACAACAGTATCTGCCATCAGATTAGCAGCTGAAAATGTCAAGGCAAATAATAGTTTTTTTTTAAGTTTCATGATTAAAAACACTTAGTATACTGCAGCAAGATTAGCAACTGAAAATGTCAATGCAGTTGCATTTTTCAAAGCCTAACTTTAAGGCAGAATTAAGTAACAAGCAGTAGCTTTGGATATCGCAATATTAAGTTTCCCTCTTCTATTCAAAAACCGATTATCTTCTATACAGCAAAACCATATATTACTTACCTCTGTTTACCTGAGTTCGTGTGACTGAATTACTGAATGGAACGATGGATATACGTTTTTGTCTTGAGAGGAGAGTTTGCCTGCCAACATAGACATTTGTTTGATCTGTGATGTATATATTCATTTGACTCTGCCTAACCTTCTTTTATCCTTATTATCCAGTTGATGGATGCTAACAAAAGCCATGTTTATCTTCTATTAAATCCTACAATCAACCTCTCCCAGAAGGATCTCTCTGTGACTATCTATGAGAGTGGTAAGTGGATTAAGTATGGAATCATTAATGTGTTGCAACTTGTTTCTTCTGTGTTGGTTCTACCCTAAACCTGTTTATACAACTTCAAATTTATATTTGCTTTTGACTATTCACGCAATCACGCTTCATTTTGGGTGTACATTGCTTTCGGTTATGCATGCATGCAACTCCAAATCTGATCAATCTTTGATTGCCAAATCACTTTGAGAGCCTTAGGTATCATATTGCTTTTTAAATTCAGGGTTCAGAGCAAGAAAGGATATATTTATGAATTTATGAAATTTTCTTCTGATGGAATAATAAGTTTGAACTTTTTTTGTCTTGCCTCCTAGACACATTGCCTTTTTTTATGTAAATGTAAATGCTCGTTGTTTTTTTTTCATCCGGTGACCCGTTAAGTTTATTCCCAGGTGCCAATATTAACTACATTAGCCATTAGCGTTGCGACCCGGTATCGGTTCACAGCGCTAATCTATGACGTTCTTCCATGTTTGGTTGGCACATTCCGTAATAGATAACGCCGTAAATGCATCCGGTCCTGTACAAACTCACTGACCCTCATCTCCCAGCGCGATCCACTCCCGTCGTGGTCAGGGACTCGCGAAAAAAAGTGAGACGCGATCCAAACGGAAAGCGTAATCAATTGCTTGGTAACAGGTACCAGAGGGAATAATTTCCATATATGTTGCCTTCCCTTCTGCCAAACCAAACGACACCTAGGTTCTACCATATATTAGTATAACGTGAATAGCCCCTGAACTATTCCACTTGTGTATAATTAAATCACACGGTTTTATCAGCATTTTCTTGTCATGCTCTCACTTTTTTCTGTCTATTTATCTGCTATAATTGTTTCTTTATTTTCTGCAATTTCAAGAGTTGCACGTTATCGATGGGAGTCCTCAGCTCATCTTTGTCAGATCAAATTATACAATTGAGGTAAGTGTTTCCCCCTTGTGTGTGTCTAGCTATATATGGTTTTTTGTTAACATTAGTATATGCTTGATCAAAGACTGTAGAGGCTGAGAGGATATCTGTGGACCATGTTGCCCATCTCAAACCATCTGATGGTGGCTCAGCAGCAACTCAGTGTAATTATTCTACTTTGAAGCCCTCTCTGAAGACAAAGCCACGGGGGTGTCTTCCCTGTGGCTTTGCTTTCTCAACACTAAGTCATACTATTCGAGGTATTTTTCTTGACAGAACTGTACTAATCAATGCTTTTGTGCAGTGGCTGCTCATCTTACAGGAATACACAGTGCCATCAAGATGCTCAATAGCAGGGTCCGTGTTATCCATCAGTATCTTGTTGCCATGCAAAAAGGTCTGTACATATATGAAGTGCTACATTGCTGTTTTCCCTCACTACTGAGAGAGTTCTCCAAAACATGCTTTCATTCTTCTTTAAACCTTTAGAACTTTAATTTCCCAAACTTGTTAATGGCTCTGTTGGACTTTTGGCTTGAGAAACTTAACTGTGAAGCCTTTTCTTCAACTGCAGGTGACATTCCAGTGGTAATTCGCTGCTTAGGCAAGTCTCAAGCCTTGTAAGAAGGCTACCAGCTATGGAGTCAGAGAAATTCCAAGATGACTTAATGGTATTCTAGTTTCATTTCTCATCTTAGACAAAGTACTTTCTCTTTGGATATGCAAATTCCCTTGTATGAATATACATTATTTGACATACCAGATATGTTGCCACTTGCCAGTAAAGATCAATTTTCTGTAGTTTTCTCACTTTTGCATATTTAACCCTGTATGAATAATTATGATGTTCATTCTTTCTAGGAATACAACGACACTCTCCTCATGAGTTACCTGGCAATGTTCACTAACTGTTCAAGGTACGCACTCCCCCCTTTCACAGATGAAGTTCCTTAATTCTTCTACTACACCCTCTTTTACAGATGAAGTTCCTTAATTCTTCTACTACACCCTAGATCATTCTTTGTTGGAAATTTCACCTGTGTTGATTTCAACTTTATAACTTGCAGCTCAATGAACGAGTTGGTTGAGAAGATCAACACAAGCTACGAGAGACCGACTACCAGGAGAGGAGGCCGAGGTGCTTTCATGTAGCTCACCTGCCATGATCCTGCTGCTGGTTTCGTCTGTGGAGATTTTTGGAAATAGCTTATGTCCCGAGACATTTTTTTGCATGCAATCTATTATGCGCAATCTGCTATACACAGCAGCTCTTGAGTCACTTCAAACTTTCTAGGCAAAAATGATGATTTGCTCGATTGTATCAAATCCCACTTGTGCTGAAGTCGATCTGTAAAGTTGATCTCCTAGTTACTCCATTTGACTCTCAAATGAATATTGATGCTGGTTTGCGTAATGCTCACGGATAGGAAAACTTGAAATCATTTGTCACGCTGCCTGATGTAACATTGTTGTGATCGATGAGCACGGCAGAACAAAGCTGACACGATCATATTGGCAGAATTATATATTTTGTGAAGATTAGAGGATACATCTGAATATTCAACACAAGCCTGAAGGAATTAGCTGCACTGTAATCAGCTGCTGCTTCTACCGACGACTTGCTCCATAAATTATCATCAAAATAAGAAAAGAAAAGGTACCATGGAATCCTGAAGAAATCGTCCAAAAGAAAAAGTGCCATGGAGTAGTTCTTTGACACAAGGAACAATAGAGCACAAATGGTACATGTTTAATTAAAAAAATCGGGCAGTACACTAGTACAGTACCAACTCAAATAAAAATAACAATTAACAACACATACACCGAAGAAAATGAATGTTGGGTTCAAACTTTTACTGCAACCCATATCGCAGGCGCAACCACAGATGGTTTCATCCTGCACATCTACAAAAGAAAACGAATGTCCGCTACCACATCTGGGTTAATCCTGCACATCTACTGAAGAAAACGAATATCTGGACGACACTTGTTCCTGCAGCTGATGTTGCAGGTATTTCAGCACATCTACTGAAGAAAACGAATGTCTGGATGACACTTGTTCCTGCAGTAAAAACAATCCAGTCACTGCAAAGGTAACATACATCAGTCAAAAATACTAGACATTAAAGAATAAAACAAAAGGAGAAGTATCATACCGATTTAGCTCATCCCTAGGCAAAGATCGGTTAGTCATCCACAGATAACATCTATACTTCTTCTCAAATGACACAACTGGATGTGTGAACTCGAGATCAAAAGGTGACATAGGAAAATTTGAATGGCCTATTACAATCTTCCTCTGAGAATAAGGTAGTGGGGAATTGGAGCTAGAACTTTGTTCATCACAAACTGTTGTTGAAATGTCCAACTGGTTTAAGGATGTTTGTATATTCCCGCTTGAAGTTTGCGCATGCTCAATGTCTCCTGGATGCAGTAAGAAATATACACGGTTATCAGTATATATTGATTTCTAGCGAGAACATTAAAGTTGGCATGTGCATTGTTACCTTGAAAACCTTCGTTCGGTTGTAATTGAGGAGCACTTGAAGTTCGAAGAATTTTAGCTCTATGTAAAACTATTGTTTTGCATAGAGGGCTAACTGAAAATACAATGCATATTAAGATTCAATGTGAAAACAATAGTACAGTAAATGAAAATTTAAAATGAGATAATGTCAGGCTTACAATAGAGCTCAGGTAATCATCTTGCGATACACGTTCAAGCTGAGAGTGCATATTTACATGATCCTGCCACCCTCTTGTATAACAAACATCATGAGCATGTCGCACCTATTTAACAAACATTGACAGTGTCTATAATAAATCGATAAAAAGACAGACAAACAAGTAGACTGATATGGGTGTCAAATCATTCACCTCTCTTTTTCCAAACAACATTAACTTATTGTCTGATGTGGCAATGGAATCTGATACTATCTTCTCAGAAATAAAATCAGATGAGTAAGCACTAGCTCTGGGCAATAACATATGGTAAGGAGTTGAGGGCCCAAAGTTCAAATTGTCACGATAAAGACCTATAAAAGCAATGTGATTAGGAAATCAGTAGTGTATCTATATAAAATGACTGAGAACTATTTTGAAAACAGTGGGTAGGCTAGAGGCATACCTGCAGTAAGAGGCTGCAACCAAACAAAGAAATATTCTTGCTTCCATTGTCGAACTGTGATCTAGCATGTAGAGAAGCTTGACCAAGTGTCCAAAGAACAAGATAAGACCAGTTGATCTCAGAAGGTTTCACATCATGAACAAAGTTCTTGATAAGGTGATTAGGAAAATCATTGTGGATCTCAGGGGCCAAAAGGTAAGACACAGAATACAAGACAGATGCAATCTTGAAAGCATATGTTTCAGCAACACTCAATTCAGATCGATAATCTTTAGTAAGAATGTGTTCAAGACAAGACATGTGTGAGAGATGGTGAGTTGGTCGCACTGAAGAGTTTGTCGGTGAATGCGCTAACTGTGTCTTTGGACTGGATGAGGCTGATGTTAACAGAACGACCCTCAAAAGGAATACCAAGAATGAGATAGACATCAGGCACCCTGATATGCAAAGTGTACCGGTGACCCTGATGAAAAGTTCTGCTAGCAGTTGCAAAATTAGGAAGAAGGCGCTTACATATGACCCGTATGGTAAGGGAGACTTGGCGCCGTTGACAAAGACCTCACCGTATATCCTCTCAGTAGCACTCAGCCTCCGTGAAGGAGTGAGGAAAGGCAGCTATGGCAGTTAAACGTCAGTGGCCGGAAGAATATCATTTGGCATTGGAGACCATGAATGGAAATGAAAGCATCGTGCTTTGGATATTATACTCATACAAAATAGGATAGAATAGAATAGATTGATGGGCGAAACAGGAATTCAACCTGCAATTGCTCAGAGCAGGGTGCATTTGCCGGAGCGCTCGGGGCCCATGATGACGGTGAGCGTGTCCGGCAGCGCATAGCCGTTGGAGCTCTTGACGAGTCGGTCGGAGTAGCGGTTTGTGGTTGAGTCAAGGGAGGAGACGGTGAGGTCCTTCCAGACAAGGGTAGCCCCGGCCAGCTTCCGGTCGCGGCACGCAGCAGAGGCGGAAGAGGGCCCCGGAGGCAGGGAGGGCGAGGGGGAGGTGTAGGCGCTGCTTGCGATTGATATGGAGGCGGAGGCGGAGGCGGCGGTTGCGAGGTGGATGGTATCGTCGGAGTGGATGTCGTCCCAGTCGGGGGAGTCCTCGAAGGAGATGGGGCGGCGGAGGGCGCCGGGCTTGGGCAGGTAGTAGCGGCGCGCGGGGCTGCTGCGGAGGAAGAGGAGGAGCGGCATTTTTCGAGTTCCGATAATGCCCTCCAAACTAAACAGACATTACAAAACAAATCGTAAAAGAAAAAAGAAAAGGACTGTGGGACCCACCCCATGGATGAGCGGCCAGGATAAGCCTGCCGACCGCATACACAAACGGGCATGCGTTTCCCGCGCATGCATGGAGATGTTTGAGTCGTGGTAGGAGCCGAAGCGATGCAAATTGATGAGTGTAGGAATCTTTTTTTATAAAAAAATAACCAGTACATTATATAATGTTTTTATTTCACAACAAATTAGCTAAAAACAATATAAATCGTCTTATTAGCCATAGAAACGAACAACTAATAAACGGACCGAATCATGGATATAGGGCCTGTTTGGACTGCTTTGCTCCCGTTTTTCCAGCTCCGCTCCAGCTCTATGGTGTCAATCATCTTCAGCTTCACGAACTCCGCTCCGAAAAAAACATAGAGTTAGAGTCCAACTCCACCTTTTTTGTGAAGTACCTCAAGAGGTACTCCAGTTTTAGAATTTTTTTTACTCCCATATGAAGTTCTGAGATAATTACCCACCCTGCCACTGGAATCCGTTCCCACCCGCCTAAAAACAACTACGTTTCCTATTCACGACCCCTTTTCTTCCCGCGTCGCCGCCGTCGTGAAAGGCTCCCGCGAGGCCGTCGCCATGGAAGAAGTTCCGGACGAGCTCGTATTTGGGGAGCACATTTTCTCTCAGCCTCCACCCCACTCCTCTGCTTTTCGGGCGCCGGTCGGCCCCTCCTCTGCTTTCCCGCCGCGGGGTGTGTACGACGCGGTACCGCCTGGGCAGCCCGCTCGGCGCAGCCCCGCCTGGTACGGCTCTGCTCGGTGCGACCCCGCCGACGCGGCCCGGCGGGTCTCCTCGGTCGGCGCGGCATCGCGGCCCCGCGGCCTTCCCCGCACGGCGCGACCCCGTGGCCAACTACGCACGGTGCAACACCGACTCCGCTCGCGTACGGCGTGGCTCCACCTCCGGCATCGCACGACGCGACCAGTGCTCCGCCCGTGTGATGGTGGTCTGCGTCGATAGGATCTACTCGGTATTTCCCAGTGTCCCACCAGTCCGCCACAACATGCTTCATTGTCTTGCCTGTGCCAATCTGTGCCATGTCTATGTTGTAGTCAGATGCAACATTCTGTGAAGTAGCATCAGTGCCTTCAAGCTTCAACTAGGTCACTGAAATCATGTTGATTTTTATTTTAGCTATGCAGTTATCTACATTCTGTGCTTCATAACTTCATTCGTGAAATCAAGGTGTTTGTTTAATTTATGGGACAATTATTTTATTTGAATTATGACCTCTAATGTTAGATCAAATTTATGAGATAGGTGTTCGAATATACGGAGTGCAATTTTAATCAGGGGTATAATAGACCGTTCACATGAAAACAACCAATTACACAAGCTGGAGCAGAGCTACGTGCCAAACACTACTACTTGCTCCACAAACTCCACGGTGGAGCAGTTCCATGGCGGAGTTCATGGAGCGGAGCAACAAAAACGGGAGCGGAGCAGTTCCAAACAGGGCCATAATAGCCATGTAGGTAGGGTTGAAAACGGACAGAAAAAATCATGTTCCGATCAATTCTGGTTTCTACTTTGTTCAGTCCATTTTTCGTATTTTTAGATCTCATTTTCGTATTTACAAAATTGGGAGAGAAGTTTTTTCGTTCGTTTCCAAGGAATCCCTTTCTTTTTAATGGAATTGGCCCGTATTTCTTCCATTTTTTATTCCGTTTTCAATCTAAGTGAGATATGTCTAGAATTTGATATGTTTATAAACCTACAAATCACAAATTATGTATGTTAATTAACATATTAACACATGACATATTACTGAATATTAGACTGATAACTTTGTAGCTTTATACTATTTGTGCATTTGTTTATGTATACTTATGAAAAATTGGTCATATTATTTTAACTTAATTTTTTGATACTTCATCCGTATTTTGTCTATGTATTTTTGTATATTTTTATCTATTTTTAATTCTGTTTTTTTTCGAACCCGAGCTTGTTTCATACAAAAAATATAGAAACAGAAATATAAATGAGGTTTTCAGTCTGTTTCCGTTCGTTTTCCTCCCTACATGTGCCTCCCACCGACTCGAGGAGATCGACGCGTGCTCAGCGAGTGCGAGATCCACATCGCACAGGAGTGGCTCAACAAGTTGCTGCCACCCTCCTACCAAGAGCGGTACGTGCTCACGCACGCGTACAAGGACAGTGAGCTCAACAAAGCACGCGAGCCTGGGCTGCCAGGTCGTCCTTGCGCCGGAGCTGCAGCTGAAGGGATGGTCGCCGCTGTGAGTGGCGAAGCTAGCACAAGCTAGAGGGGGTGGCTAGCTCTTGTAGATTTAAAAATTTAATATGCAATATGGTAAAAATTTGTTTCTAATAGTGATTTTTTCAAAATTTTGTGGGTGCAGCTACAATGTAGCGTCTCCCCTTGTCGTTGTCTCCGAGCCTAAGCCATGGCCCGTGGGACATTGCGTAATGGCCTGCCGCGACGAAAGGTAAGGTGCAACATTTGACGCTGTGAGTCTTCCTTCATCCTCTGGCTCAGTCAAGTTGTGCGCCTGTGCCATCCCATTTTATGCTACAAATTTGATAAAGAATAATAATTTGATAAGCAAAATTTGTCATTGGTTAACTTTTGTTCCTTTGAATGTGGAATCCCTTTGCAATTACAACAGCTTAATGTTTCATGGTTTGAAGTTATGTACATTGTGATGAATAGTTGACTAGTCTTTTTATTTCCAACTTCAGAAGAAAATAATGAACAATAGTATAATACGAAAATTGGTCTAATATAAGCATGTGCCTAAATGTTTTTCTATAGTATTTCAGACTTCTTGATTTACCTGCAAGACGTATGTGTAGAGTAAACTCAATAACTCATAGTTTCAAAACAGAAAATCATTTGGTGTAAATGTTGCTTATGGCCCAAATAAACTGAAACTAACACCCAAACAACTCATTTTTTGTAGCTTTTTCTGGCCTCGCTTCTCCCCACCACCTCTGAAGAATCATTGCCCCAGTTAGTTTCGGTGATTAACGACAATTAGAGATTATTATGCCTAACGTGTGTTTTGCAGAGGCTATGCGTAGCTTAGCCATAGTGATCAACAAGAATGGGCTGTTATGGTCATCACTTAGCCCCCAAGGTGGATATCGTTTCGGATTTCAATGAGACATGATGAAGACCCTAGAATGATAGGCTAAGTGTCATAAGGTGATGAAAGACACTTAGATATAGATAGGGCTTCTCTTTTTATCTTTGACCGTACTATTAAGAGGGGCTGAGACTAGTAGCTTAACTTAGAAAAGCTTCATGACTTAGGTGTGATGCACACTTGACTTCCTTAGCTCTAAGCAAGCATATGGTGACCGTAAGATAGCCTAGAACAACTTTCATATTTATCACGACGAAAAACGAAGTTGTTAGAACTGTTTTCTGGGCGTCGGACGCTCCAGACGGGGGCGCCGGACGCTGTTCGTCGCGTCGGACAGAGGCGTCGGAGGCTGGGTGGTTGAGTCCACAGCGTCCGTCGACCTTCCAGTGGAGATGTTTTCTGGCTAAGATTTTCAGGGTCCGTTGGACGCTGTCCGTCGGCCAGGCGTCGGACGCTGGGAAGAGCGTCCATCAACCTTCCAGAGAGGGTGTTTTTCAGCCCGAGCCAGAGTGAAGCGTCGGACGCTGGGATGAGCGTCCGTCGCCCCAGTGACGTAGCGTCCGTCGCTGGGAACAGTATGTCAAAACTAGCCGTTGAGCAGGGCGTCGGAGCGTCCGTCGCCCAAACTATGAACAGAACTAGCCGTTGGGGCATGCGACGGACCGTCCGTCGCCTAGTCGACATAGCGTCCGTCGCCAACTTAAAATGCCAGCCCGAGGCAGTTTTCAGAGGGTCTATTTATAGCCCCTCCCACTTCTCTCCCACCTTACCTTTGCTCATTTGAGTTGCTGAGTGTGTTGAGAAGGTTGGGAAGAGAGCAAGAGCCCTAGAGAGAGTGAGAGTGATTCGCGAATCCATCCATCTTCTCTCTAGTTCATCCAAGAGTTCAAGTGTGCATCCTCTAGTTGTGAAGCTTGAGTGAGTCAAGCGAAGATCGAGGCTTGTTACTCTTGGTGATCGACATCACCTAGACGGTCGGGTGGTGCTCGAAGGAAGGTGATCGCCGGAGGATTGTCGGCGGCCCTTCTCCATCGACGTTGTGATCGGTTGTGGGCGATTCACCGAGCCAGAGTGGCGAAGAATCAGCCCGTAGAGAGCACTCATCCCTTGCGCGGGATTGAGGGGGAGTTATACCTTGCGAGGTGCTCCAACGAGGACTAGGGGGGAGTGTCGACTCCTCGACACCTCGGCAAAACATCGCCGTGTCAAGCATCTCTTTCCCTAGCTCTTTATTACCGTATTACTTTCCGCACTTGTCTTCCAATTCATACTAGAATTGTGTAGGAAGTTTTCGCTTTCCATTGACTTGCTACCGCTTTCTAGCTAGGACACACAAGCGGTAGGCACTAGGGGGTTAATTGGCTCTTTATAGGTTTAATTCTTGTTTAGAAATTAAAAAGAGCCCAATTCACCCCCCCTCTTGGGCATCTTGATCCTTTCAACTTCTATTTACACTAAACCGCAAAAGTTGGGTCATACCGGCTTCTCAAATAAGCGCATTTGCTATATTTGTATAACTTATCTGATAAGCGCTTCTCTGGACCATGGTACTAAACAAGACCATTGTTTACAACATTCTTTAGTCACATGAAAAATTTGGATAGACGTGATGTCGGTGTTATGACCCGGGGGTCAAGTCCACCGGCTAGTAAATTTGTACATTGCGTGCTCCCTCTCCCAGATGTAATGCAAGAAGGACACAAGATTTATCCTGGTTCGGGCAAAGAAGGTCCTACGTCCAGCAGGGGAGGATAGATTGTATTATCTTGCACCGAAGTGCTCGTACAGGGGGGTACAAGCTGGTTTACACGGGGTTGCTCAGAGTGAGCTGAGGCAGGCTAGCAAGGCTATCCTAGGCGGCCGATGGGTTGCTCGAGGGGTCGACCGAGCAACGGGGTGTGTGGAGTGTGAGGATCAGAGCTGAAGTCTGAGTGCGAAGTGTCCGAGCGTATGTGGGTTTGTGCCAGAGTCGTCCGAAAAAAGAGTCCCTTTCTTCTATCTCGGCGTCCCCTTTTATAGACCAAAGGGAAGCCTGAGGGTACAGGGTCCTAAAATGTTGTAGCATGGGAGGCGTGTCTGCAACATAGTGTTGGTGAAGGGACGTCGATCACTGTGGCGGCGTGGCCTTCCCGCTCTTCCGGTGCTCCGGGGCATGGTGACAGTAGACTAGACGTCGCGGCATGTCGCGGCACAGCAGGGTCGTCCTTCCGTAGGCGGGCGCGAGTCCCACAGTTGAAGCGGGACGGGGCGGATGGGACGGGGCCCATACCGGAGTTGTTGGAGGTAGGGGTCGAGCCCCTCGGTCGAGGGGAGGGGTCGAGACCCGCGTGGCCTTGTTGTATCCCGGAAGACGTCGTCGAGGACCGTCCTGTTCATGTCTCGAGGGGTGCCTCCGGGGTCCGTACTCGCGACGTGGTTACAGCGGCAGCACAGTCGACGGAGGTACAGGACATGGCGGTGAGTTGATGGATTTGACTGCGGTCGTGGGCGCCCATGGCGTTAGGCGGATTCCCTTTAACCCATACCGGGAGCAGTTGGGCTGATCGAGCTTCCCGTCCGGGGGTCGTTCGTTCGACCCCTGGTCCGTCATTCGACGTCGAGGTAGAGGCGGAGGGGTCGTTCGTTCGACCCCTGGTCCGTCATTCGGCGTCGAGGTAGAGGCGGATGGGTCGTTCGTTCGACCTCTGGTTCGTCATCTTTCCAGAAGCAGGCCGGCCCACGACTGGTCGCTATCGCCGGTGCAGGGGGCCTTCGTGTGATCGGCCCTTCTTTACCGACTTGAGTGGTTGGTTGATTCCTGTCTTAAAAATGGTTGCTATGTTAAGCGTTAAATTATCGAAGGGTTTAGGGTACCCCTTACCTTTATACCTGACACGTGACTACCACCGGTCTATTTTAGATGACCGCAAGTTTTTGTTCTCACTGTAAATTTCTGTTACGGTAGGAATCATGTTGGCATATAACGTGTGAGATAGTTATGTCTTGTAGTGAAGAACTGAAACTCTGGAACCTCAATGAAATTTGTCTTTATTCTTTATCTCCAACTCTAAATATCCAATTATGTAGCTATGTGTCCGATTCCTAACAGAAACGTGATAAGAGGCTAGGAAGCCCAATGAACATTAGTTCAAATTTAAAATCACATAACCTCATGTGGAGCAAAAGAATTAATTACAAATACATGAGGATCAATAGAATATAATAGAGGTTGATGTGGCTTCACGAAATTGGAGATAAATATGTTTTTAGTGTATACATAGATATAGATGATACATATTGTGTGTTGATTGTCAAAAGATATTAAAAAGAAAAAGAAATAAAAAATAAAAGAGAAAAAAGATAGTACAAACTTTTATTTAGCAGTCCATCTAAAAACCCATTAATAAAGTCTATTAATCCAGCCCAAACCCGCGTCTCGCCACATCCATATGTTTCTTTACTTTAAAAAATCTAAATTTTCTCTCTTAGGCCCTGTTTGATTGGAGGGACTAGTGACTAGTAACTACTAATTAGTCTCAATTTTACCAAACACTTGGACTACTAGAGGGACTAGTAGTGACTACTACATAGAAGTCTTAAGGGGGCTGCTATTTGGGATTACTACATAGAAATCACTAGTCACTAGTCTCTCCAATCCAAACAGAGCCTTAACTTTGATGTGCCACTGTATTTCCTTCCCCTACTATAAAACCATTAAAAACCTTTTCTTTTACCTCCGTGACTAGTTATGTATGTTGATTTTGCTATAGTAATCTTCCCTCATCTAAATTTGAAAACCGTTCATTTTATCTACTTGACTGTTTTTGGACGATGGTTTTGTTATACTAACAGTGATTTTGTTTTTTTATTTTTTTAATCTATTTTGGCTGAATCTTTAAAAAATATTAGTAAATTACAAAAATAAAATAAAATAAAATAAATCTAATTTTGTTAAATTCCACATGAGTAGATATATATATGCAGTGAACGTATAAAGTTACATCAAAAGCTATTTATTACCTTGTCAAAAAAAAGCTATGTATTAAAATATACCATATTATATGCTCATTGTATAGATCTAATTATGTGGATTTCAACATTTTTTTATTTTACGATTTTTTCTATAATTTACTATGTTTTTCAAACATTTAATGAAAATAAAAAATGGAAAAGATAAAACCAAATTAGGCCTTGTTTAGATCACGTCAAATTTCTAAAACTTACAACATTCCTGTCATCTAATCTTTCGACGCATACAAGTATTAAATATAGATAAAAAAATAACTAATTGTATAATTTATTTATATTTGAAAGACGAATCTTTTGAGTCTAGTTACTATATAATCATAATCAGATAATACTCTCTCCATTTAAAGTTATAGTTCGTCGTCTTATTCAAATTTTTGTGCAAAATATCACATTTTTTGATGTGACAAGAATGACTTAAATTTAATTATGTTTATTTTTTTTTAATAAAACGAGTGGTCAAATTTTAGGTCAAAAAATCAAACGAATTATAATTATACCAAATATAAACTAAACAAAACGAAAGGCTATAGTAATTTTGTTTCGTAAAGATTTTATAGATCTAAACGCGCGCCCTTGGACTTTTTCCCTTCTTCTTTACCCTAACGCTGCTGCGCATCCGCTCCATCCGGTCATCCGCCGCAGTTTCTTCGTCTTCTCGCGCGCCGGCGCTCCATCTTCTACTCCCCCCTACTCGCGCTCCGCACGCAGGTGATGCACCGCCTCTCGCCCTCGCTTCCGTCCTCCGCACACCGGCCGGCGACCCTGCGTATGCACCTCCCTCTCCACTCCCGCCTCCGCTGGATCGTCGACGGCGCCCGGCCCCTGCGACTGCTCTGCGCGGCCGGCGGGCAGCGGGAGCCAGCAGCCGCTGCTCCACCAAGGGGTCGCGCAGCTTTGGGAGCGCTTATTTCCCCATAGCGAAGCGCCCCGTCCGCTTAGCGCTTCAGCGCGCTGAAGCTTGCGCTTAGTGCCGCTTTTTGGAACAAAATGAAGTGGGCTCATGTTTTTTTGTTTTAACAGCCAATCCAATGGGGTACGAAGAGAGCAAAAATCATCTCCTCAGTCTCAGTTACCCTGAACTGCAATGTTTGTGCAAAAGGTATAACCTTCCTGCTAAGAAGACCCACTCTCAGTTAGCAAGTGCGCTCGCCTCGTTGCTTGAGGTAAGCATATATTTTATATTTGGACTTCATTACTTTTACTTCAGAGTTTGCTACAAGTATGAGCTAGTTTCATCATCTATTTAAACTCAGAATCTGAAAGGGTGTAACTATTTTGTTGTACACAGGCATCTCCATCTCCTGCTGCCCCTCCTGTCCAATTAGCAAATATGAAAGAAGCATCCACATGTGTGTACATAAACTTTTTATGTTAAACTTAGTTGGCGGATTGTTTATGTTTGCACAATGGTTTATTTTGTCGAACTCTTTTGCTCTGAACGTTGATGCTTTAGGAATAATTGATAGCTTAATTAACTGCAGGCAACCTTGTTAACAACAAAAGAGGCCCATACAGTGGCAGGGATGATGGTATACCACTGGTGCACGCAAAGCACAAAAAAGGAGATCAAGCACCTGTTGATGAAACATCTAGAAAGGTAAGAAACTTTAACCATTGTTTTCTTTTCTTGTTTCCCTTGAAGATTTAACACCTGCTATTACTAATGGGCTCATCTGTTATCCGTAACTCTTTTGCATGAACCCTGCACCTTTTTTTTCTTATCGACTTATTCCTTTTTTTTTACTCAAGCACCTTAAGAGAATTATAACTAATCCCCCCCCAAAGCGCATACACACCAAAACACACGCACACAACCAAAAAAAGAAATAAAAAAGATTCCTTCCTAGTAAAACACAAGGATTCTAGTTTTTATATTTTTTCAGGGATGCTTTCATATGATTTTATGCAAACTGCCAATGCCTATTTAGGAAGCATTTGCACACTTCCTGTTAATCTGGGTTGCACCTGACCATCCTAAATATGAGAGTGGCACTTTTTCTTCAGGTGCCTTTTGGATTCTGTTATTCTATTTGTACTCTGTTTTGTGCCGCTTCATTGTTGATATATATTACATTATTGTCTTTTTTTCGCGAACGTGCCTGAGCGCATATTTCATTTCATTAAGAGAACATTAGTGCTTTTCTGTTTGCCACAGTAGTAATTTGTTGGTTTATTTTCACTTGAAATGTAAGTCTGTTTCACAATGTATCTGTGAAATGCTTTGCCCTTTTGTATGTGAACTGTTTAAATGGATGTCTTTATAATCCTTTTTTCTCTCTATCCTGTAGCAGGGGATTGGCACTGGTATGAGTATAACTCCAGTTTCTATGAATCATGGAAGACCAGACTGTCATGGCCATCCATCTTCTGACCTGGGGACTGCTCATAATTTGCAGTCCCAAATTGATGTGGGTATTGCATCGAAGACAACAAATTTTGAATTTGTCGGCAAACATCATTGTTCACCTGCTAACATAATTGATCAAATTTGTCCCCCTATTACTCAAAAATATCCTTCTAATGGTAATGGTCAGGCTTCCACTCTGTTCAGCCATATGAATGATAACACAGATAAGGGTTGTCGGCTGTCTGATAAGATATCAGCAAATGCTACTCCTGTTCAATTTTCTGTAATGTCAGATGAGGGCATTGATCTTTTTGTTGATCTGAACTCCAGTCCAGCA
Source organism: Microstegium vimineum (assembly GCA_022036555.1). Taxonomy (NCBI): domain Eukaryota; kingdom Viridiplantae; phylum Streptophyta; class Magnoliopsida; order Poales; family Poaceae; genus Microstegium; species Microstegium vimineum. The sequence goes on along the minus strand of CM039122.1, from coordinate 4,921,381 downwards.
ACATGGGCCAAGAAATTCATGGCAGAAATGCACATTACCCCTCCGTCTGAACATGGGAATTTCTCTAGCTTCATTAGCACTTTGGCAACTAAGGATGATCATAGCATTGCCTCACCATCTGGAAATATCATTGTTGACATTCAGAACAAGGGAGCTGAGAACATCGTTCCTTCCACTGATTCATCACTTGCTTCAGATGTTGGTGAGAACTTCCGTTCAGTGCCCTATCCAGTTGATACGACTACTGTGAACTCAGTGTCATCCACGTCGACAGTGGCCGGTACCCCAGTTGGACTTTCTGGGTATCAGGAGGGTGTTCCAGTGGTATCTTCTTCATGTTTAACAGCTGATGTTCAGAACAATGTGATATCTGATATGCCAGATGCTTTGGATAACGAGGTGCTTCCTCCAATACCTGCTGGTGTCTTTATGCAGTCTGAAAGAATCACTGCACCCACAGTTTGTGCTTCAGTGCAACCAATTGGCAATAAATGCACAATTAGTCCCGGTAAAACCAAAGTTTTTGCAAGATTTCTTGCACTCAAAATGTTTCAGTTGCTGATACAGACAATTTATCTACCTTTTTGTCAGGGGATGGGGTTAGAAGTGACTCCAATGAAGACTCCTGTCCAAAATCTTCAGGAAAACAAATTGGAGGTGCTCCCGCAAGAGATCAACCTTCTCACAATGGTGTCACTCATGAAACCCTAATGGAAAATGAACCTGTGAAAGCAGTGGCAGTGGAAGAAAATATAGGTCGTGATGACAGTTTGTCCATTTCTTGTCAACTAGCCAGTAAGACAGTAGCAAAACTGCCAGTTACAGATGCTCAGTTGCCTATTTGTGTCAATTTTGACCCCACAGATCCAACATCTTCCACTGCTTCGGTAATTTCTTATACTTGACTTAATATAGTTACATAATTTGATATGCCTTAATACTTTGGCTAAGGAAAATGTGTTTGTATTGGATGCTACAAATGCTATGCTATGTGTTTCTTAACCAGCCATGCTTTAGCTTGTTCTTGTCTTAAATGTAATTTACCATGATGGTTTGTCAGTTCATCCTATATCCCTTATTGCTCCAGTCCCTTTCTAGTTTCTGCTGGCAGCCAGCAAGTGGTCAAGTTGGCGGTTTTTATATGGCTTCTCAAGTTAAGGTTTACTCATCGTATTTCACTGTATATATGGTTGGATGCAAACCTCGTGATTCTATTCTAGTACATATTCCAGTTCAGGTTCCCAGCTATAATGTTGGAAGATGATTTGGAGTTTGGAAAAATGGCTATGGGCCATTGTTTGTTACGCTTGAATCAAATACCATCCTTTGTACTGGGTCCTCTCAGATTTGACCCAACTTTGCAATTATGTGATTTCTGATCGAAAACATCAGATTAAAGACTATGGATGTCAGGGGACTGGTTCGCTGCAGGAAGATTGTAGCCGAAGTTGGTAATAGGCCAGGGGAAGGGATGTTGTCGGCAACCCGTTGTCGCCGATGAGGAAATTGATGTCATGCATGGGCAGCAGGGAGGTGGCAACACTAGGGATAGAGATGGAGGGGCACGAGGCCAGAGGCATGGGCAGCAGGGACTTAAAACTTGACACCTAAACCTAAACAAGCCTATAGATGGTACCTTATGGAGTGGATCCATTTTTTTCCTTAACAAACTCAACTCTGTATTGCTGATTTGTGATTTCCAAACCTGTCGTAAAGTTCCTAAACCAAGCCTAATTCTTCTAAAATAAAGGTAATGTGGCCAGGACAGCACTAGGGAGAGAGATGGAGGGGCACGAGGCCAGAGGCATGGGCTGCAGGGACTTAAAACTTGACACCTAAACAAGCCTATAGATGGTACTTTATGAATTGGATCCATCCTTTCCTAAACAAACTCAACTCTATATTACTGATTTGTGATTTCCAAACCTGTCGTAAAGTTCCTAAACCAAGCCTAAATCTTCTAAAATAAAGGCAATGTGGCCAGGACAGCACGTGGTTGTGGTGGCCCATGCCCATAACACTACATGACATGTTTGTTTTGTCCTCAGTTTAGATCCATTTAGTTGCAGCAGGAAGGTTGGCTGATTTAAGAGGAAAAGGGAAGAATGGGGAAGAGTAACTAGACAAATTGCCCATGTCTAGGATTTAAAAAAAAACTCAACTGGATGGTTTAATTAATAAAGCAATAGTATTAACATTACAGCAGATATTATATTTATAACCTCAAAGTACAAAAAAACAAGTGGGTTACATGAACATGGAATCCATAATTAGGGTCTGTGTGGGTGCTGCCATGTGTCAGCTCTGCCAAGGAGCCGCCTGGCCAAAATTTGGTGTTTGATTTGGTCGCCCATGAATAGGCCGCTTGGGCAAAAAATGAAACTCTCCTGGCCACATGAGTCAGTGTAAGGGAAATCATGACTGCTATCCAAACGACACCAGACACCCTTGCCCATGGCCAATAGCTGAATTTTGTCTGAGCTGCTCTGGGCACCCATCCAAACACACTCTTAGTGACCTTTTTTGTGTTTGCCATACATGGTCCCTTCTCCATCTTGGATTCTTTTTCTTTGTTTCTTATGCCATCTTACAGTTTACAAAGACATACGACTTATCAGCCTGATTGTTTGTGCTTATTTGGCTCTGTTTGCAGCTATGCGTACATTGTAGTCCAGTTCATTTTTGCAGCCAAAGCAGTAGCTGCAACCAAGCAAGCATTTCTTTTTTCTGTATGTCTCGTAGTTTGCATAGTTGATACATGTTATTCATTTTCTATACACTATTTTCTCTGGGTCAGAAGAACTCAAGCAGTCATAAATTCTTCCCTGAGTTCCCCATGACGCTCTGATAATTGTGATCCGTGAGTAGAAATCGAACCACTATTACGATGAAATTCTGATTGACTTAATCAAAGCATGGAAGTTTACTGTGACAACAATGTTGCCAGATTATTCATTATCGAGTAGGACACAATAGCACCACCTCATTGGCAGATTAGTCATCACTTGCCAAAACATGTCGCAACCGGTTCATCTGTTTTGTAATATCCACAAGGTTTGAATAAATAACATGAACTTTGCTGATTTGCTCTTGAGCCAGGGGATTTGATGTCACCCTAAGTGTCACGGTCTCCAAGATGAATTGGTTCTGTAAACCTTTAAGCAACAGCGTTTAGGAACACCGCCATGAGAAATTGTTTCCAAGTTCTGCACAAGAGCTAGTCTTCTCAGCATGCTTGGCTTCTAAAAGTGCAGGGTGTAACCCTACTGTATTTCCCTGAATGAGGTGCAGTGTGTGTAGATAGGCCTCGTGACTTATGCTTGCTGACCATGGACTTGGAAATCTACTCTCTTCCAAGATCCCGCATATATGTTTAATTAGAAAGTAGGATGAAACGGCAAAAAGGGTAAAATTGATTAAGCACCCTAGGCAAGCTTTCATAATTTGGTAAATTTGCGATTAGTCAAGTGCTACTTTAGTCTTGTATCAAATCCAACTATGAGATTGATGGGGTCAAATCCATGCTACCTTTTTGATCCTAAATGGAAGTCCATTTAGGTTTTGTCTTAAGTTGAACCTTTTTGGCTTTGATCATTATAACAGCCTAAAAACATTCTCTTTAACTTATCATAAGGTTGATGGTACTAAATTCATAATATATAGTTCATTCTATTTGAGATAATCAGATAATAGATTTTTATGTATAATATTAGTCAAAGTGTTTTGTTTTCATCAATCAGTAAAAAAAGTGCCACATTGGAGGTTCTGTCAATGTTCTTAATGCACTCTATATTTATAATTAGAGTTTTGGATGCAAAATTTATGAATGAAAATATGAATTCGAAAAATGAACGGATGGACTTCAATTATGTAACATAATGGAGCTCCAAAGATTGACAATGTCCTTTTATTAACTACATCACCTTGCATGCACTTATTTTAAGCCATAATCTTTGACTTTGTTCTGACTTGCTAAAATGACTGTCATCCCAACACTCGGTGCGGTGAGTTCCTCCAGTTTAGCTAAATTACCTTTCACCTAACCTAACACATGTAATAAAGTTTCCCCTATATCACTTTTCCCTATACCTTTTAGAAACACAAATAGGTCACTACTCACTACATGCTTGCCTATATTCAACTAATCATAAGATGTGTTTGTCTGTAGTCATGGACGCGAGGGTCACTTTCAACTAGTTATAGTGTCTACTCTTACGAAAATAGTAAATGCATGACTGACTAATTTTACTGGTTTGCACTTTGTAGTAAAAGGGGAAGAGAAGGAAAGCTGGTAAATATATTATTTTGGTCCATGGCAAAGTCTACATGTCCCACTTTTAGCTCCGCAACTGCAAACCTGCTTATTTGGTAATTGATATTCCACTGACCTCCTTAGCTGGCATTTTTGGTATTAGTTACCAATGCCTTTGTGTACTCTGACTGGCAAAACTTACAGCACATTATACATTCCGAAAGCCAGGAACGATTTAAGAAAGTAGATTTATGAACCTCCAGTGCCGACTTTTATTTTGTTACATTATCTAGTGTTGACTATGCTTGGAAAAAAAATCTCCATTTTTTATATGGCATTCCATTTATGTGACTTCCTGTTCGGTTTATGTTTGTGTGCATTTCTGTGCATGATGAAAGGTGTTTTTATTATCTGAATGCTTTGCTGTGCCTAGTTTATGGTGTTTTGGTTGATTTATGCTTGCTAGTATATAATGATGTATAGATCTTATTGTCCCCAGAGCAATTTACTAACTTACTTCTATCATCCTGAAGGACAAAAGTCATGATTCTACGGACAAAAAGGGACAGAATGATGCTGAGGAGCTTGAGGAGTTAGAGAGTATGACACCGCCATCCTATAGTGAACCTCCCAGAAATATACAACTTAGCTTACGAAGTGCTTCCGCTAAGAAGGACAAGCATTCACTACCAAGACGATCAGCAAGGCTTCTTCCTAAGGTTTGTGTACATTGTCATTTACTGTAATTACCAATACTATAGTGTAAGCTCATGCTATCACTCTCATTAAAAGGATGGTATACTGATTAAGGAAATCATTATGTGCTGGATCATGTGCTTATTTTTGCTAATTCCTCCATCCCAAATTATAGGTTGTTTTGACATTTCTAAGTGCATAGCTTTTGTTATGCACTTAGGTATATGCTATGTCTAGATACATAGTAAAAATCAAAACAACATATAATTTGGAATGTGGGTAGTATATAGTTTTCATTCCTGTAAATAAACATAACATTTTCTGGAGTTTAATCAACATACTTTGTTTTCTTCACATGCAGTAACCGCACTGAATGATACAGATGAGATCCAGTGTGAGAATAGTCTCACTACAGGCTTAGTCAGATTCCATGAGGATGGAGCGATAGCAAACAGTTGTTAACAAAGATTCTAATTTTGTCTATTCGTGTTAATTCTTTTTGTTCCAGCAACTGAGTAGTAGACCTTGGCTTCTGAAGCTTAGTCTGCCAGACTTTTTTTCACCCTGGTCTCCATCAGCATCTGTTACTTTACGGTTACAGTCGTACTGTCGAGCTTTCATACACCATGTACAAACGACTCATTACTTTTACAGCATCTGTTTCATCTGGTGCAAGATAGTTAAATTGCACAGCTGTTTATGTTCAAGGCAATGATATTTGGAGTTGCTTCTTAAATATTAAATTAAGAAAAAAAAATATGCCCCCACGCAGGATCGAACTACGGACCTTCAGTTTACAAGACTGACGCTCTACCACTGAGCTATAGGGGCTAGTATACAAAAAAAGGCTACGAAAAACTACCTGTTTGTTCAGGCTAGTCGTCTGCAACGTTGAAAGAGATGAAGGTAGAAAAAACTTCGAAAATTTTTATAGCTTCGTTGGTTTTCAATTCAATTCGTGGATAGGAATTAAAATCACTCGTGTACAGGACACCTCGAAAGTGAAACTAAGGGTCTGTTTGAATTTTCTAGTCTAAAGTTTAGTGGCTCTAGTTAAGGATTTAAAACCTTAGAGCACTTTATCTCATTTTTGTGGTATAAAGCTTCGTTAGATGAACTAAACTTTAGACAATATTTTTAGAAATTATGTTTGGAGGTTGGAGAAAGTAGTCTAAAGTTTAGTGGTTAAACTTTAGATAGATCATGGGATCCAACATAAGGCAAAATAACTTGTTCTAACTTTGAAGGGAAAACCAAGCAATACAATCCTACACGTGGCTACGTAGCTTCAATCACTAGTGCTTGAAATACTTTTCATTTTTTTACTAAATCGGGTGCCTCCATATAAATCATAGTTAAACTTTTTCTTTATATCTTGTTTTAAAATCTCAACTCAGGTTTTATTTCTAAGAGAATTTTAAGACTTGTTAGCAAAACCAAAAACCTTTGAATACTTTTTGGGTTTTGAACCAACACCTATTTGAACTAATTTCTATTTTGGAGTAACGGTATTTCCAAAACTATGAGGAAATGTTTAATACCTATTTTGAGGAGCTACTTAAGCAATTAAATTGCCTCATCTTCTCAATATGGGAGTTTTATAGGGATAAGGATTGATATTGGGGGTGCTAGAGATGCTCAACTGGACAGTGGACAACGAGTTTTAGTGCATGGACAAAGGTGACATCGTCCATAAAAAGTTTTCTTCATCTGAGATTAACTTAAAGTATTATTTTTATTTCTTTTTCCATTAAAAAACTCATGGACGGTATAGACTATCCCGAAATGTCAGGCATGAACCTGCCATTGAAGGGTGCACAGTTCTTTGCTCGAAACCAATCAATCTTTTGTAGAACTAGGCATGATAGATTACATTATTCTGGAACTTATGAAGATGCTTGTTTTGTTTGGTACAACTCCACTAACAGAGTAATTTTATTTATTTTGGCTTCACCAGCATTTTCACCGGTAAAACTGTTTTTTATATAAAATATTTAGTAAAACAACTTTTCATTTTGGAGAGAAGTTGATATTTCAGCTCGACCAGGGCTTCAGAAACACTACTTGAGAGTTGAGACCGTTTTGTTTCATACGAGCCAGGCTCCATTTTGCTGAACCAATCACGTCATATGAGATTATCTGATTATGAGAAACAGCTTGGCAGTTGGACAAGGGGAAGCTGTGTCAACAAATAAAATCCTCTGTCTACTAAAAAATCTCTTATATATACAACTAAAAAGACCGGGATGTTATCGCCGTCGTCCCGCTAATCGCCCCGCCCGGCGCTAAGTAACCCCGCCCTGCTGCACTTCGGGTTTCACGCGTTGGTGGAACCGCCACCAGCGCACGACGCCCAGCGCTATCTGCGCTCCTTTTCTTCCGTCTGGCGCCTGCACAACCGCTGCTCAGCGTGCCGCCTTCGCCCGATCCGTGAGCCACACCTCGCCCTTGCCCCACCAACACCGCCGCCTCGCAGTTTCACGGGTCAGGATCCCGCCGCCGACACCTCCGCTACCCAGCAGAGGCTACCAGCGCACCGTAACGACGCTGCCCCGCCACACTCCTGCGCGGCTGCGCCGGCCCGCCCCAGGAGGTTGTCCGCTCGTGGCTGCTACCCTATGCCGGCGGCGCCGCCACACCGTCCCGTCACGCCGACGCCCTGTCCGTGTACAGCCACATGTCCAGTACTCAAGTTCTTGTATCGGCGGTTGCTGCATCCATCTCTGCTCAAAGTGCCTGATTTCAAACTGGAGCCAGCCGCCAGCGACGAACCCGACGTTGTTGTGGACGAAGAGGTTCTTCGCTCCTTGGTCCGGACTCCGGAGGCGCAAGACCTGCGGAGGAAGCATCCGCATCAGCAGCAGAAGAGCCGGATATGGGATACGTCGATGCTGGGGCGTGCAGGTGAACCGGTGAGGGATCCTCATTTCCTCGAGGTGTGCGTGGTCGAGCCCAGGCCAAACCCAACCAACAGTCATCCCGTGCTTGCTTTTCTAAAGTAATGTTTTACAACATTTATTTTCTGCTGATTAATATGTGCCTTGTCCATTCTTTGGTTTAGATTTGAGTACGTCAATAGCATGGGAATCGTTAGATGTTTACATTAATTCCTGGCTAGCTATCTCTATCGCATTCATGGATGGTATGACCCATATCTCGCAATTACTGATTTCTAGGAAGACACAATGCTTGGCAAATATAATTACATACTGTATTAGTTTGTGTGAATCACATGACCAAGTTATTTTTGTTATTAGGCACTTCCTATTTTTTAAATGAGAACACATAACATGATTTTTAAATTTAGTAATTAGCTGTGCTTTTTTTTTAATATTTGACGTAGCTTTTTATGTGATCACACCATTAAATATGCAAACAGGAAAGATTGAAAATGCTACCGAGCTACAAACACTTTTCGTTCAGCGCTGATTTTTCAAATTAGGTTAATAAGATAAAAAAAACTATTTCGTAGTTCTTTCCATTTCTTAATATTTTCATATAACAATTTATATTTGTATTTAATCGTAGTATTACATTTTGGTTTCTCGTAGCAACCCGCAAGGACACTCAACTAAGTAGAAAAACAAATAGGAATCCTCTATCCCTCTGAACTCTTCAGCTCCGACGAAACGGTAACGGACCGGCTCACCGCGGGAGTCTCCATGTCCATGGACGTCCCTGCTACCTCGCCGGCGAGCGAGGTGCCGTTCCGCATCAGCTTCTCCGGCCACGGCGGCCACCTTCGCCTCGACCCTACACCGCACACGCCCAGCCCCATTCCGGACTTCGTCCTGGTACGCTTGCGATCCCCGCTTCCGCCCTAAATCACTCATGGCGTTCAATGCAACCTGTAAACCCTAAACCCACCATTGTGGCGATGTCGACCGCAGCCGCCGGCTTACCCGGCCGAGAGCCCGAGCAGCGTGAAGGAGTATCTCGAGAGGAACTATCTCAACCCCGAGCTGCACCTCCCCACTGCGGCCGATAGCGGGAGGGTGTGGGATGTCGATTGGTTCGCCCTGGCCAGGCCGCCCCTGGAGCCCTCCGCCCCCCGCACCACGCTCGCGCCCGCCTGGGTGCCGCCTTTCCGGCGCGGCCGGCAGAAGCTGCAGTCCGCGTCGGAATCGCAAGTGTGGGATCCTGAGTCCGTGCGAATGGAGATGGTCGACGTGTTCGATTCGGGGACCGGGGGGATAGCGCCTCGGATGCCTGGTGCGGCGAAGGACTTTGTCAGAGGGAGCATCAAGAACAGACCTTTTCGTCCAGGCGGTCTGCAGGATGACGCAGCTGAGGTTGCTGCGCTGGAGAAGGCGTTCCCCGAGGGTGCACGGAACGGTGATTGGGTGCGTGAACTCATCAGTGGTGGCCCAGCACAGGTTGCTCCTCCAGGGTTCCGTAAGGGATTGGAGCTGGGTCAGTTGAAGGTTGGTTTTGATCCTTACTTGTGTCTCTTCCGCTATGTAACCACAATCACTGATTTGGATGTGCCAAACTGTGCGGTGGCTGGTTCTTTTCTTGTAGGAGTATAAAAGCCACTGGAAGTGTTTTCGGGATGGAGAACTTGTAGAGGAGCAACCTGGATCATCAATGGATGACACAATGGTAATCAGAGCACACATTTTGCATTTGAACATTCCACATTTGTGCTTACTTTGCCATTATAGAGTTCTAGTCTTGATTATCCAATTGTTCCGCAGGAAAAGTACTCTGTGCAGTTTGATGATCTTTTCAAGATAGCGTGGGAGGAAGATGCTGCCAACAAGTTGTTGCAGGAGGGTGGTGTTCAACAATCTGCTGAAGGTGAAGGAATCAATGGTACTTTATTATTCTCATACATCATATGTTCAAGTTACATGATTACACTGTCTTGGCAAATTGTAATAGCTAAAAGATAATGGGACATTATAACCACTGGTTGCTACTAGGACATTAGCATTTCAGTTCATTTACCAGAGCCTGGTTTCTTGTTAAGCTTTTCATTTTCCATTGGCAGAAACTGGCGAACAAAAAGTTGATGCATTGAAGGATGCTTCCAAGACTATAACAACACTAGATTCTGAGAAACAGGAAGTTGATGTCATAAGTGATGTTCCTGAAACTCAAACAGATCTGGATCAAATGTTATCTTCCGAAGTACAGGATGCAGGCAGAGAACCAGGTGTATCAGGTGATGAGAAGCCAACACAGGATGGCATGGTAAGCACTCTTTATGCCTTTTCTTCTATCTCACTTCCTATGTTTGCTTGTTCCGTAAGCTTCAGTGGTGGACAGTGTTGCAGAAATGATAAGTGGTCTGGTCTCACAATCTCTATAAATCATGGATGAACCAATAATGCCAATGTATCTCTATTTCACCTATAGGTTTGGGCACTTGTTGGCGGGGACGAAGACATAGGGACTAACTTCTACAAACTCGTTCCAGATATGGCAATCGAGTTTCCATTTGAACTGGATAAGTTCCAGAAGGAGGTAAGGTACTCATATGCATCCTTTTCTGTTTCAGTATATTCTCAATACTGATCGGAATATCTAGTATACTACATCATCCAAGTGAATACACTGCTTTTTTTACTTGGACTTTGATAGGAAAATTCACACTACAATACATGCTTATAATTGTAATACTTCGTTTATATTTGGGAGCCTTAGCCTGCAATTTTACTTTCACGGTATACACCGGTTGCAGCTTGATTTGTATTAGGACATACCGACATAGATACTTTCATAGTATACATTCAGCCTGCAATCATCTAAACGATTTTACTTCTATTGCGTTGCAATACCACGTTAGATATTTCCTCAAAACAACACGAGTTTGCATATCTCTGTGAGAAGTATAAAGCCAGTCCAGTCTAGGGTGGTGGTCCTTCCTGTAATACAAGATTACCAAGGAATCTTAAATGGAGAGAAACATCTAGTGAACCTATATACCCTTTCCTGTATTTTCTGTGGGAACTATTTGTTGCAAGGTGTCTTAGTTGGTATCACTACCTACCTATTTTTGAACTCAGAAAATTATGTTTTTAAATGCTTGGTATAGTTGCTAATCTATATTTCTTTTGTCTACCGAGCACAGGCTATATATTATCTCGAGAAGGGTGAATCAGTCTTTGTTGCAGCCCATACTTCAGCTGGAAAGACAGTTGTTGCTGAGTATGCATTCGCATTAGCAACAAAAGTATGATTTCATTTGCTCTTTCTTAATTTTTGGGTAATTTTGCTCATTTTAAACTGCCTAGCATCTTCCACACTTAATAGCTTCTAAACCCTTGTGTTGAGTCCCCAGCTTATGTTAGGAGGGAAATCTTTAACGTAGCATTACTTTTTTTAGTTGCTTTATGAAGTGTTCAGTTCTTAATTTCTGATCAGATTCGTTTTAGCTTTTCTCAGTAGATTGATCTTTAGATTACATGCTCCAGTGCACTATCTCGGCTTCCTCACCTTAGAGTTGATTTAAACCCACACCATAATAAAAAAGAAAATGTTAGCATTGATCTTATGATGACAGATAATTTTGTTTGCAGCATTGCACTAGGGCTGTGTATACTGCTCCTATTAAAACTATCAGCAACCAGAAATACAGAGATTTTTCTGGGAAGTTTGATGTGGGACTTCTTACGGGAGATGTTAGCATCAGGCCAGAGGCAACTTGCTTAATTATGACTACTGAAATATTGCGTTCAATGCTCTACAGAGGTGCGGACATTATACGTGATATTGAATGGGTAGGCCATCTCTTATGATTTGTTCACTGTGTTTTACTCTGCACCTTCAAATTTTACTTTTGTAATCTTGTAAACGGATTGTAGTGCTGATATGTGTTTAATTGTAAACTCAGGTAATCTTCGATGAAGTGCATTACATAAATGATGCTGAAAGAGGTGTAGTCTGGGAGGAGGTTATTATAATGCTCCCGAAGCACATTAACATTGTTCTTCTTTCGGCAACGGTACAGATTTAGCGTAAGCTGCACTTTTACTCAGTATGTTCACTATCAACCAAACATTCTGTGTACTGGCTGTTGAAACAGTTGCTCAATAATAGCTAGGCACAGTATGACATACTAAGAGCACCCACAAGGCAACAACAGTATAGTTAGCTGCCCTCTATGACTATGATAGCAGTCCACCTCATCTACAGACAGGATAAAAGAACACTTGTTCAATAATCTTTCTGTTGGCACAAACTGCAAGAAGTAATAATGTCCACAAGTAAGAATGATAGTTTGAAGAGTGGTTTCTACTTTCTAGAGTGGCATCTGGCATGGCATGGAAACTAGTTAGTGGTGTTTGGGGTAGGGTTGTCCTAATGCCATTTAATTTTGGTAGCAAGTGCGATTGTCCAAGTTTTATAGCATGCAATTATGGTCTTATATTGCTATTACCCTGTTTCTTGATATACATGCAATAAAGTGACATGTCCGCTGATGTTAATTGTGCAACTTTTGGCTGTTGGTATCGAACCACAAATAGTACCGTGTGAAAACAATATAAGTGAAAATTGGTTTGGTTCTCTAAATATGAGTTTATATGATAATTTGATATCAAATTACCATTTGAATGCATTGCAAATAATCATTTTTGTATATTTTTTAATCGAACCCTCAAGAGAATTGCATATCATTTCATTAAGAGAGGAGAGTACACAAAGGGAGGGCATCCCCCCTCCAATCGGTTCAAAGAACAGAATGACACCTGCCCTTTTTCTACGAATATCTAAAGTTCAAAAACTCTGTATTTTTCTCTTGTTCAAATTCGCTTTGCAGTTGAACCCTATTTGTTTCTTATCAGGTCCCAAATGCTGTTGAATTTGCTGACTGGATTGGTCGGACAAAGCAGAAGAAAATTCGTGTCACGTCGTAAGTGCACTTTTAGTATAAATTTTAAGCTAATCAATTACACTCCAGGCCCTTTGAACTGTGTTTTCAGTTTGTTTAGTCACTAGGCTGGTTAGAGTCATCCAATTAGCTCTTTTGTTCATGCTAGTTAGCGGTACATGGAATAAGCCAAAGCCTGGTAACATATTACAGTGCTCCTTTAGTTCCATAATTCTTGTCATTTTGGACAATAATTAAGCTCAAATTTTAGAACTTGATTATCGATGACTTTTTAAAAATTACTTTGAAGGTACTGAGGTAGCAATAGCATGTATAGATTACTTTTTAAAAGCACATTAATGAAATTAATGAAATTATATATTTTTTGTAATTATTTAAAATCATAGTCAAAGCTATGTCTGGAGACTGTGTTGCTGCCCAAAGTGACAAGAATTATGGAACTAGATATTTTTTTTTGGGTGGGGTGGGGGTTGCGGGTGTTGGTGAATGTGGAGATTTTCAATTTGCATGTTGGTGGTTTGTATCCTAAAAAACCTAGCGTTCGAACTACATATTAGTTAGGCATTATTTTGAATTTAAGATGCCAATCTTGATTGATTCAACATAGTGTTCACACCACTTCGAATATTAGTTAATTTTTTTGACAAAATCCGAATGGAGCAACTGAAAGGGCTGTACTTTAATAAAACAAGCTCAGTTGAGGGGCAAAATTTAACACACTTAGTTTGAGGGGACTTGCTTATACATATTTGGATAATAATATATGGGGTCAGATCAACAAAACTAGAATTCAGGGGGTTTGGTTGCAGGCTGACCATTTAAGTGGATAATAGTTTAGTTTTGAATATACTTGGACTTATGTGCACTTTTGAATATACTTGGACTTTAATTTTTATCACAGTTTGGTCATCATGTGTTCACCAGGACCAACAAAAGGCCTGTTCCGCTTGAGCATTGCATGTTCTACTCTGGAGAAGTGTACAAAATATGTGAGAGAGACATGTTTCTTACTCAAGGATTTAAAGAAGCAAAAGATGCTTTCAAAAAGAAAAATTCGAATAAGTTTGGAGTGAAACCTGGTCCAAAGTCAGGCACCCCTGCAGTACGTGCTGGAACTCAAGGCAAAAATCCAGATACATCCAACAAGGGGAGAGATCAGAAGTACCCAAAGCACCACAATTCTAATTCAGGAGCAGCCGCAGTTCAACAAAGCTCCTCAGGGCCAAAGAGATTTGAATCTTTATTTTGGATGCCACTTGTGAATAACCTTCTGAAGAAATCCCTTGTGCCTGTATGTGAGATAATAGCTTTTGTGATATCTCTATCATGCAATTATAAATTTGTTGGACCTTTTTTCTTTTCCATTGTTTACACCGAATTCGTTTGATCCTTAATTTGAAATCTGAGGCCAGTCTCAATCTGAATATGTTATAAAATGACAAGTAGTCTCAACATTTTGGGAATGGACTTGTCTCTTTTTTATTATAATAATAACCATGTCATTTGACATTTGACAAATTCTTTTCTGATCATTTAGATGGTCCTTTAACAGGTGGTGATTTTTTGTTTCTCAAAGAACCGCTGTGATAAATCGGCAGATACTATGTTTAGCGCTGATCTCACCAGTAGTTCGGAGAAAAGTGAAATACGTGTCTTCTGTGACAAGGCGTTTTCACGTCTTAAAGGATCTGATAGGCACCTTCCACAGGTGATCTAGTGACATATGGAATTTTTAGTCCTGTACCCTCACCATGTAAACATATGCTTCTGTTAATCAGTTCAATGCTTTAAGCTTTGACCTCCTTGATAGGTTGTAGGAATACAAAGCCTTCTGCGAAGAGGAATTGGAGTACACCATGCTGGACTTCTCCCTATTGTGAAGGAAGTTGTTGAGATGCTATTCTGTCGTGGTGTAATCAAGGTTATGCTTTGAACATCTGGCATATGGTATTTAATTACATGATAGATGCTGCTGTACCTAGTACTACCCTTGGTGGAAGAATTTTGTTGTTGTTTGTCGTAGATTGTAAATGCTGACCAGTGATCACTGGGTTAGTCCATGGTTATTGGTTAGTCCATCCTGTCCAAAGTTATTGCAGTCATGCAGACTCAAACTTTAGCAACCTGTACCATACACAGTTGTTCTTTAACTTGAATGGACAGTCCACAGAAAAAATGATAGTCCTAATAACATCACAGTGCTCCTGAAAAGTTACTTTTTTTTCCAATGTTCCAGAGACAAATATAGCATGTTCTGGTACATTTGTCTTGTAATTAACAAAACGGCCAACTTCTGAATTCTTGAACTCATTGTAGGTACTGTTTTCCACTGAGACATTTGCAATGGGTGTTAATGCACCAGCAAGAACGGTGAGATTCTATTTATTTTTTATATTTAGGGTTTCAATGCTTTGGCGTCTTGAACAAATTGCTATAGTATCTAATTCTATGTTATGTGGCACCTCTTGCATTCTACGGTCTACATATTAATTTTTCTTGTGTTCCTTCAACCATGGGAACACAATTCCTTTCAATTTTTCCTGTCGACAAAACCATCTCTTCTACATTCATTTTGTTTTAAGGGAAGGTGCTACCAGGGTTATTTATTTATATTTACCAATCTATTTTTCTATGATGACGCTATGAACTGCAGGCTGGAATGTTTCGGGACCAAATTTTATGCACTTGTCTCCTTTTCTGCATATTCAGTTGTTTGCTGTTCTTACACTTACACTTGATGCATTGCCCAGTGTTTCTTTGTTGGAAAGATAGGGGCTCATTTTAACATAGATGCTTGAGACGCACAGATGCATGCCTTAATTTCCTTGTTTATTTCTGCACATTTGGACTGAGCTAACTGTAACTGTGCATAGGTCGCTCTTGCTTTTCCCATGCCCTTTTAAACTCAGGATTATGAAGATAGCTCTGAGCATATCTCAGTTTTGACCCAACAGGTTGTGTTTGATTCTTTAAGAAAGTTTGATGGAAAAGAGCACCGAAAATTACTTCCAGGGGAGTACATTCAAATGGCTGGGCGAGCTGGTCGGAGAGGACTTGATAACATTGGTACTGTGATCATTATGTGTCATGATGAAATTCCTGAAGAAAGCGATTTGAAAAAATTGATCGTTGGAAAACCAACTCGTTTGGAATCTCAGTTTAGATTAACATACACTATGATACTACATCTTCTGCGTGTGGAGGAACTGAAGGTATATCATTATGCTTACCTGTGGTTAGATATGTTTCTATTTTCAATTCTCAGCTTCGTATTTTAATGTGGATCTGTACCTGGGCCTGCCTACATATTTGAAACCTTGGAGAATGAAAACAAAATTAGACAAGACATTTATGTTGCTCCTGCAGCAGTGCTCATATCATCCTCTGTTCTTTTTAAAAATACTTTGTCTGTGCGTGTACATTTCTGCAATAAAGGCATCCCCTATTTATTCAGCATGAATTGTATGATAACCCATAGGGCTCAAGGAATGGCACATGGTAGAAGAACACCAGGTGAATCCTTATCAGACTACTACACCACTACCCTCAAGGCCTTAACGTAACTTACTTCCAAGGCTATCGTTGATTGACTATCTGCTCAATACTGTACATTTCTCTGGTCTTTTGATGTTTACTGTTACAATTGTCACTGATCTTTTATGGACCAAGGAGGAAAACACAATAGATTGTGCTATAGAAATTTTACTTTCAATTGAAACGTACTGAATACACAACGTTGTTAATTAAATTTAGATCTAAATAAGAACTAGTTAAATTTCTCTCTTTTGTAGACTATAATACAATCTGACTATTCTAGGTGGACATGGCCGCACTTTTTTATGTCATATAAGTAAGTTTTATGAGCATGTGCACTCCAATAGTCAGCTTTTGGAGATCATGTTTTCAAATCCACAATCTCGAATCAGCATTTTCAAAGCCACAAATTGGAATAAGCTTTTCCAAAATCTGAAATCAAACAAAACAGGCCCTTAGTCATGCTCATGCATAATTACTTTCATCTCAAGTGCACAATCTGTAGGTTGTAACTTGATACTTCACCTAAATTCTCAGTGTGTTTTTATTTCTGAAAAACACTTTTTTTTCCACAACGGACAAACCGGATTTCATTACTTGAAAACACTTGAAAGGTACATTGTGTACACCCTTAGTCATGTGTAGGAAAAGTAATATACTGTGACAGTATTTTTTCTCATAGGTTGAGGACATGCTCAAGAGAAGTTTTGCTGAATTCCATACTCAAAAGAATTTGCCTGAGAAGGAAAAGCTACTTCTGCAAATGCTTCGTCAACCTACAAGGACAATAGAGTGAGACACTGCGACATCAACTGATTTTTACCTGATTGATACAATGGATATCAACACTTGCAGAAATCACAAATTCTGCTTAGAATATAGAACTCAAAGAAGTAAAGTTTCATGGAAATACCACCGCTTTAGCACAATAAGGTGACAGGCAAAAATCACAATATTGATAATGGAAAACACCATTTCTTCCTAGAGTCTAGCTGTAAAATTAACACAAAGTAATCTTGCAGTAATATTTTATAGCGCAGTTTAGGAGTAGTCATGATTATTTGGTTACACGATTGCAGAAATGTGTATACTGAACCTGGATAGGCTTAGAAGTTAGAACTGCACATTCATTGTACAGACTAGCAATGTAGGAATTTTTCTGACTGCTATAAAGTTGCAACAAGGTTTATTTCTTAATTTCTTTGTCATACATTTGTCAATATTTTAGGGCCTTTTGGATGCATAGGACTAATTGCTAACGAGCTAATTTTTAGCCTTAGCCGATCTAAACAGGGGGATAATTTTTTAGTCAAGCTTCCAACTAATTGTTACTCCTAGCCAACTAGCTGGCCAACCCTAACTATTTTGCGCTAATTTTTTTAGCCCCAGCTAATCCAAACAGGCCCTTATAATCATTCATTGTACATTTGAATTTTGAAGTACTGACAAAGTTTAGTATCCAATATCTCTATGTGCACTAATCTTAGTTTTTTCTTAATCTCTTTGCCTTGTATTAAATATTCTTCGATTTTAAGGTGCATAAAAGGAGAGCCTTCTATTGAGGAATACTATGAGATGGCTTTAGAAGCTGAGGCACATAGGGAATTTATTACAGAAGCAATTATGCAGCTGCCAAACTCTCAACAGTTTCTTACGCCTGGGAGATTGGTGGTTGTTAAATCTGATTCTGTATGTATTGACCATATTTGGTTCTCTTTACACCCATTTGCAGTTTCTTTTTGCATTTCTTTTATTTATGTAGTTTTATTACTTTATTAACCACCATTCAACTGCTATAGAACTCACTAAAAACTGCCTTCCACTTTGGGTTTTTATTAGGTCCTGTATGTACTCCCTCCGGTCCTCTTTAAGTGGCGCACACCCGTTTTTTAGTTAGACCGTAATATCTGGCGTAGTAGCGATAGCGAGAGAGAATTAATTTAGGAAAGGCTGCATGCAGGCGTCCCAGCTTCCAATCAAGCGTTGCATCCGTCCTTGTAGCTCCGTTGCATGCATGCTCCATTGCATCTGGCCGAGCGTCGCGACTGTTTCAACTTGCATTTAATTAGCATCTTGGTATCTGCAATTTGCCTCACCGCGCCACTTATAGTGGACTGGAGGGAGTATTTAGCAAGCATACAGAAGTAGTGCATACTGCATACAGAATATGGGAAATGAGAATAAGCAAAAGTAATTTAAGTTGGAAAAGGACCTGTTGATAAACAAGCACCAAATAACTGAGACCAAGCTCCATAGAGAATTACTAAAAATCATGTGAGTTTAGCGTACACCATGATATTAGCTTGATGAAGAATCATTCTCGAACTTTAAATCAGCTTGATCTTATCATATTCCTGGTTCAAGCCAAACTAATTCCATAAGATCTCAACTTGTGCTTACTGCCTTAGAGCTTCTTTCTGATAACGAAAATTAACCAGGGAAGTTAAGTAAGTTACTTAAGGAGGTTCTGTTAGTACTATTACCTTGTTTCGCATGCCACCATTATATTATTGGCACCATAACCATATGTACAAAAGCCTGATTTTTTTGAACATTATGATGCTCTACTGCTCTCTAAAGGTTACTGTTAATGTGCAGTAGTTGCATCTTTTCCACATTTAAACCCTGTGCTATTTGAACATATTGGCAGGATGATGATCACTTGCTTGGTGTTGTACTGAAAAGTCCATCTACAACACTAAAGAAATATGTTGTTCTGGTATTGACCAGTGATTGCAGTTCATCTGTACTAGCCCCTGAGTTCAATAAAAATGAAAAGGGACCTGTGGATTTTCAAGGAGGACAATTTATTGCTCTGAAAGGAAACCGTAGCATGGACGATGAATATTACTCTTCTGTTAGTTCACGAAAAGGTTCAGGGGTAATAACTATCAATCTACCATACAAGGGGGATGCATCTGGAATGGGCTTTGAAGTAAGAGCAATTGAGAATAAAGAAATCATGAGTATATGCACCAGCAAAATAAAGATAGATCAAGTCAAACTCCTTGAGGATCCTAACAAAACTGCATACTCTAGAACTGTTCAACAGCTTATAAAGGAGCAACCAGATGGAACTAAGTATCCTCCTGCTTTAGATGCAATAAAAGGTACAATTTTTCTGCATTGCTTGACTATCCATCTTGTGCTATTATATTCTGTCTGTCTAGAAAATTCTCCTTAGTTTATGCCTGTGAAGTTCACTAGCTGCTGACAAGTATATGCTACCCTTGTGAGGGAAGGATGGATGGGATCTTTAGTAATATAAGCATATATGTTTTATTTAGCTTTTTTTTTTTTTGGAATCTGATCATTGTTGTGCACGGGTGCGTCATTTAGGCCCTACTCTTGATTTTCTATTGTTGATTCATATATACTTTATAGCTGTTTAATGTGTCCACCCGATGCAATACAGATCTAAAAATGAAAGACATGTATCTTGTTGAAAGCTACCATGCATACCACAGACTACTGCAAAAAATGTCTGAAAACAAGTGCCATGGTTGTATAAAACTAAAGGAGCATATATCATTGATGAAGGAGCAAAATAAGTACAAGGATGAGTTGAATAAATTGAAATTCCAAATGTCAGATGAGGCACTTCAACAGATGCCGGAGTTTCAAGGCAGAGTAAGATTTCTTCATGCACATTTTTCCTCGTCTTGTGTCCTATTTTGTGCCTGAAGAGAAAAAAAAGGTCAAGGGATTATGGCCATTGTCTCAGCAACATGGAAAAACAATAACAATATTGCCATTTCTTTAATTTCTTTGGGTTGAGTATACATGGGAAATCTTTCTGGTTCCAGCCCTATTTGCTGTACTGTACCAGGAGAACAGTTTGCACATGGATTCTGAATGCTAAGCTTAATATGTTAATGAGCTGTATCCACCCAATCCGTATTTTTGTTGTCAATCCATTTTCTTTATTTTTTTTAATTAACATGGAATGGTTATAGGGCTATTATCAGCATTTTCAAGAATGAAATTTAATGCCAGGAACCACATCTGACTTCATTCTTGTACTTTGAAGTACTTTGCTAACACCTTAATTTTTTTGCAGATTGATGTACTAAAGGTAATCCAGTACATTGATTCTGATCTAGTTGTGCAACTTAAGGGTCGAGTAGCATGTGAAATGAACTCCGGTGAGGAGTTAATATCAACAGAATGTCTGTTTGAAAATCAATTGGATGACCTAGAACCTGAAGAAGCTGTGGCTATTATGTCTGCATTCGTTTTCCAACAGCGGAATGCTTCAGAACCATCTCTTACTCCAAAACTGGCTGAAGCCAAAAAGAGGTTAGACATTTTTTTTGCTCCCCTATTTTGGTTCCTGTTATGGTTCTCTTAGTAACCTCAATTTTATTTTCTGAGAAGACGTGTTACAAGCACCTTTTGCCCTTGTGTTTCTCTATGTATTATTAGGCTTTATGATACAGCAATCAAATTAGGAAAGCTCCAAGCAGACTTCAAGGTCCCCGTGGACCCTGAAGAGTATGCACGTGATAATCTCAAGTTTGGCCTTGTCGAGGTTGTCTACGAGTGGGCAAAGGTATACTAGTCTTCATGAGAACTCTTCTCCAAGATGTATGCAGGCTGCAGGATTTATAACGCCGTCGCTTGTTACATCAATGCAGGGGACGCCTTTCGCAGACATATGTGAACTGACTGATGTATCCGAAGGGATCGTTGTAAGAACAATCGTCCGTCTGGATGAAACATGCAGGGAATTCAGGAATGCAGCTTCCATCATGGGGAACTCTGCGCTGTTCAAGAAGATGGAGATCGCGTCTAATGCTATTAAGCGTGACATTGTATTTGCAGCAAGCTTGTATGTCACAGGAATCTGATACCTGTAACCTCGTAGTCTCTTTTGCTTTTGTTAGAGGAATCCTTGTGTTGGTGGAATGGTTTCAACCTAATCTTAGCCAGCACTAATGCTGTGGTGATTTATTTTTTTCAATTCTAGTTATTGCACTTGCTAGTTCAAAGTTGTCTGAAGCGGCGATCAGCAAATACAAAAAAACAATAATCGAAAGCAGGCGGAATTCTCGGTTTTTCATCGAGAATGCGATTATATAAGCGGAACAAACCGTGCTCGTAGTCAATACAACTCGAATAAAGCAATAATGCTTAACTAGACTGGGAAATACTACCTTGGAAAATGCTGAGATGCTGATGTAATAAACCTATATAAAGTTTTACAAGGCAGTCAAGTAACTCGAGCTTAAAACCATCATTAAGACAAAGTGCTTCAAGTAACCCGAGCTTAGGAGTCGTCGTCAGGATCGTCGCTTCCTCGGTTGGTGATTATCCCGTTGCACGAGA
Organism: Microstegium vimineum; assembly: GCA_022036555.1. Lineage (NCBI taxonomy): Eukaryota > Viridiplantae > Streptophyta > Magnoliopsida > Poales > Poaceae > Microstegium > Microstegium vimineum. The sequence continues at coordinate 4,899,734 of CM039122.1, read as the reverse complement.
GATGTGCCCGTGCTCCATGAGTGCCCCCACATGTCAGAGACGTTATTATTATTATTATTATTATTATTATTATTTTTTGAGAAAAGTCAGATACGTTAATTCCTCTTCCGAGCGGAGTCAGCCAAGCCTTGCATTGTCCAAGTGTAGAAGGCGACCTGCTGGGCTGCTGTCCGAGCAGCGTGGGCTGCAACCTTCGTAATGGGCCGTGAGAAAACATCCAGCTCCGAACAGGCACAGCGCTGCGCTCCGCCCCGCTTCCGGTTCCCCGCAGGCAGCATTGTTAGTACCACCTCGCTAGCTGAAGGCGGGTGAGGCAGTCGAACGAGCTATAAAATAAGGCGCAGGGCTCCGTCCCAATTCATACCTTTCTCGGCCTTTTGGCTAAGATCAAGTGTAGTATCTGTTCTTATCAGTTTAATATCTGATATGTGGGCCATGTGCCCACTTCGATATTAATCTTATTTTTTGTGGGGGAGGGCCCACCACAGTAGCTTGCTACTGGGGTCCTCGCGTGTCGCTCGGGCGTTGCACTACTGCCCGAGCCTGGCGCACCCCAACCAATACCAAACTAATATTCTTTTGCTGGGCCGAAAGCTCAAGTAATCTGTTGTTCGGCAGAAAGCAGCAGTATTTCTGAGTCTGTTTGATGGGCCGAGAACAAATAAATTTCTACAAATTAAGCAAACCTTACAGTTAGCAGTAATAATATCTTCAGTAATAATTTCTTTTGCTGGGCTGACTACTGCTGAAGAGCATTTGTTTCTAAAAATTCGCAAACAATTTTCTTGGTCCTAACACATCTCGTAATATCAATCTGACTCGTCGGACGCCTCTGAGCTCTGTCCTGCCTGCGATTATCATCGAAACGTTCTTCTTGCATCGGAAGCCAAGCAGATCAACGAAAGTGTGAAACCACTCGGTAGAAAAGCCCCTCAAAAACCCACGGCGCCGCCGCAGCCGCGGTCGCGAGCTTGGGCCGCTTCTGAGGCAATTCCCGATCCGGCGACGAGGCGCGAGTGAGGACTGAGGAGGCGATGAGAGGCGGCGCGTCCCATCTCCGCGCGCTCCTCTCACGAGCGCTCTCTCCCAACCTTCCCCGTCCTGGTCGCGCTCTGCCTCGGGCACTCGGCGGCTCTCCCCCGTCCTTGGCATCCGTCGAGCGATGGATCTCCGCTCGCCCTTGTGGGAGTAGCGCTGAGATGTTCGGAGCTGGGTTCCTGGGGCGCGCGCGCTTCTTCTCCAGCGACGCCTCGGCTGCGACGCAGTCCGGATCGAAGCCCCCTGCACCGCCGGCGGCGGGCAGTGCTGGCGGCGAGGGAGGGGGTGATGGTCAGTCTGGGAAATCTGAGCAAGCGGACGCCGGAAAAGCCGTCCGCGGAGGGGTGAGTCATGGATTACGGTACCAAATGCTATTTGGATCCTTGCTTATTCAGGGGCAAATAAACGTGATTGCTCTGAGATGTTTTGTATGGCACGAATTAGTAGTGATCTAGAGCCGAATGAAACAAGACAGTCCTTGTTTCTAGACTGTTAGGTCATTTATTTATGCACTTGCTACTTCGTTGCAGCCGGTGTCTTGGCTCAGTTTTCTACTACTGCTCGTGACTGGAGGAGGGATAATTGTGTACTACGACAAAGAAAAGAAGCGTCACATTGAAGGTAGATTACTATGGTGAGTTGTTGTTTGCTGTCATGCTGGGACTGCATTTAGTGGTGCAGAGGAAGATCTTTCGTATTGGATGTGGAGTGAACACCAAATCAGTTAGCCAAACCGAAAAGTTTATGTTAGGCAATAAGTAAACAAATCTGGATAGTTTCCAACTTTGCATGGGTTTAGTCCAGTAACTAGGTGTTGTCAAAGTTATATTCAAGTGGTAGTTCGACCTAGTTTATATCTTCACTTTACTGTATCTGCTGTTTCATATAACTATTGAACTGTCTAATCCTGAATTCGTATGCTTGAGTGCACTCAAAATATCTAGATAGCCTTCTAAAATGTTATGCCATGGCTATTCGGGATGTTGCTCTGGAAACAAAGGTTTCTGTGGCCTGTGGGTGTGATTTCGACATGCACCCTTGTGTCTTCAAGTGTCATGCTGGTGGCCAACTGTTAGATGTAAAATGAAATTGAAATTGTAGATGTGTAGTTTATCAGCTTCTCTGTCTTGCTAATTCCAAATGTTAATAGCTTCTGATTTGGCTGCATGAATGTTTCACCTTGCTACATACAACATACCTACTTACTAAATCTTGATGCTTCTGGAATGCATTATTCACACAATGAACACATTGTCTCATGTTTATTGTTATATCCACTTATTATGAGTGCCGAACTAGGAATTTTATAGCTTTTATCTGTTCTTCAAGAACCTACTTTTCATGTCTAGCATTGTCTATCTTAGCGTTTCCATATAAAAGCGTCTCCAGCAGATCCCCTTTCCTTCAAAAAAAATGTATCCAGCAGATCCTCCTTCGCGGTCACCAATAGTTTGTGCCAACTCCCCTCAAATAGAGGGAAAGATGGACCTTTCCCAATAGCTCCCCCATTTCCCCAATTACTGTATTAGTGATTTGCAAAAGCATCTCCCCAATAAATGTAGAAGACAATATCGGTGCACCCCAATATACAACTTGGCAGAGTTGTATTGGTGATTTGCTAGAAACTCCCATAAAATCTCTATTGAGCATATACATTTCTTAGACTGGAAATTCTCTTTTTAGTTTTGTAGAAAAAAGATGCTTACTACAAATGAAATCATCATTAAAGCAGGAGACACCTTACTGAATTTGTGACCTCCATGATTGAGCAAGCTAAGGACCACTATATGTTTCATATGTTCCATTTTGCAAGCCAATATGTTCCAGGAGACACCTTACTGAATTTGTGACTTCCATTATTTCTTCATTGCTTTATGCAAAATGGAAGTTGCCTAAGCTTGCCCTGCCCTACATACTGGCTTGCCTTTTACTACCTCCATTCTCTTTTATAAGGCGCTGCTGCACATAACACGGCCTTATATTATACTTTGACTAATTATTTATTTTATATTATATTGTTTATACTTATAAATTTATAATAATCGGATAGTACATTCAATTACAAATCTAACCATATCAAGTTTATGTTATAATAATTAAAAATTATTAGCCAAATTATTGGTCAAAGATTTTTAAAGTTTGACTCTTTGATACGTGTGTGCTTCTTATAAAAGAGAATGGAGGGAGTAACAACAATTTGGCCACAGTCTACACTAATGAGAAAAATAGGTTAGCAATGATTTGTGTGCATTTTCTTTTGTAACCACTGCTTGCATTTTCGTACTATTGTTAGCTTTTCTGTAAATACATATGCATAGCTTTTATGTACAGTTATAAAAAGTTGTACAGAAAACTAAGCTTGTTAAACAAAAAATATAAAGGTGTTTGTTCCTCTTTCCATGCTTCCTAATGACAATAGAAAAAAGCCAGAAACCATTATAGGGACGGTGGAACCATTGTCAGAAGACTTTGGGCAAATTGTATCTAATATTGTAAATTGTATTTGTGTTTTGAACTTTTGATACCATTGCACTATGACAAAATCATTATCCTCTGGTTCAGAAACAGATCGCCATTTACTATTTTAGCAAATGTTTCAAACCTTTCCCTATTTTTTCAAATGGAGACGTGTCTTTGGAAGTATTTATTTGAAGAAGGAAGGTATTAGCTCCTTGAATTCTGATAGCTGTTTATCTTGTCATTTTTTTCTTCTCTTCCATCTTACCCAGAATTGAAGAATAGAACAAGTGCTGTGAAGCCTGGACAATCCGTAGGCACTGCAGCCATTGGTGGCCCATTCAAGCTTCTTAATCATGATGGAAATCCTGTTACTGAAAATGATTTCTTGGGCAAATGGACTCTGCTTTATTTTGGATTTACACACTGTCCTGACATTTGTCCAGATGAACTCCAGAAAATGGCTGCAGCGATTGACAAAATTAGTAAGTCAATTTGATTCTTTTGATCCTTGGATACAAGTATCTTCTTAGATCCTGTTGTGTCTGCTTATTGTCTATCAATATATCTTCTTGTATTAATCTAACACTGTTGTCTTGCATTATCCATTAGACTGTTACTTAGAAACTTGAAAGCATATTATTGTACACAAATAATAGGGTAAATGGGCAAGCGAAAATGAGATGTACATACAAGTTTATGTATTTTTGTTTGACTGGACTTGATAAAAATTTCCACTGAAGCGCCCAAGTGGACCTAGTAGACAGTTTAAGTTAAGTATAATTTTCAGTCATTACAATATGTTCTTATATGCAGAGGAAAAGGCAAAACTGGATGTTGTGCCAGTTTTCATTACAGTTGATCCTGAAAGAGATACTGTTGAGCAGGTTCGGGACTATGTTAAAGGTGTGTTTGCAATTGTCCCTTAGTTCTTAATGCTTGTAATCATTTAAAATTGTATCCCTTTGATCCTGAAAGAGATTCTTTTGATCGCTCATTGCTGATGAACTATTTGTGATTCACAGAGTTTCATCCAGACCTGATAGGACTCACGGGCACGACAGATGAAGTTAGAAAAGTTGCACGTGCTTACCGAGTTTACTATATGAAGACGGTGGAGGAGGGCTCTGACTACCTTGTTGATCACTCAATTGTCATGTATGCTATTTCTAATCTCATCCATCTTGCACAATGGCTTTGAGCATTAGCTAATTTTCATTTTGATAATGTTATGCAATTGGCTCAAGTCATTTTATTATTTTAAGATATGGCATACCTACAGCATGCAAACCAAAATGAAGAAACCCGCTAATTTGGCTATTATTTTTAACCAATTCTGAATATTATCTTGCAAGGCTCCAGTGGGTGTCTAGTAGGAAATTTTTATGATATTAGATACTGTAAATTACATGTTGGCTGGTAGTTTTATTCCGCTTGAAGTCATTGTAGCTATAGGAAGAATCCTGATTTGTTGATGTTACTACTATGTGCTATCATTATGAGAGTGATTAAATACAATTATGTTCTGTCAAAACACTGACTGATTGGTTGTTCATTTACTTTCAGGTACCTGATGAACCCAGAGATGAAGTTTGTCAAGTTTTATGGCAAGAACTATGATACAGATTCCCTTGCTGACGGTATCATTAAAGAAATTAAAGAACACAAGTAAACAGTAGTTGGAATGCCACTTTGCAGTGTCATCCTTGTTTCTGAATTTCTCGAGAGTTTTGTCCAAGCAAGCAAAGACCAAATGACACAACGCAAAATCATGTGGCAATAACCGCTCTGGGTTCATTTCTGATGATATTTGAATCTCGTGGCAATTTATTTCAGCAGATTCCTGTGCACGTTTTGCGGTTTTGTGCACGTTTTTGTCATGGCAAACTACTGTGCTGGCATATTGGATTGCTGTTTATTGCTGAATGTAATTTTATTTGAATAGTTTCATATATACCAGCTCAATATGACAACGACCCCATCGGTTCTGAAAACACCTTTTCTTCTTAAAACCCATTTCAGAGCCATGAGTGCCCCCTTCCGCGTCGACTGTTATCCGGCCAGTCTGCTTGCTGCCTGCCAGGTAGCTTTGCAGCCAGATAAGCATCTGTAATTCTGTACCCAGGCTAACAAAATCCAGTGCATGAGAATCTTTGTCTAGACCAGGCAACTTTTTAGTCTTTCGACCAAAGAGCCCCTCAGTAGCCTGATTGCGTTGCAACTTTGGGTTTGTTTAGCCATGCATAGGACCCTCATATTTTGAGGCCATTGTCATAAATAAAAGATTTACATGAATTATCGTTTGTTTTAGCTTCTAATGATAACCCGTGGGAGTCCCACAGGAATTGACACTCGACGGCCGAAGCTACAACATGTGTTCATCAGGAAAAAAAGAAAACAAAAAAGGGTTAATTACATGGTTATGACTGGTAAAGATTGTCCTTACTAAACAACGAGAGGTTCGGCCCATGGAATTTCTTTTTGAGTCTTTTGGGTCCTTGTTGTGCATGCATGATGAATGAATGATACTCCCAATAAAAGGTCCAGACTCTATACCAGCCCAGAGACACGGGAATTATATTGGATCTTGTATATGTTAAATTTTTTTTTGGAATGATCCGGAACATAGCCGGTACTCCCTCCGTTCCATAAAAAACGTAATTCTAGCTATAAACCTGGACACAGCGTGTGTCAGCTAAAATTGTGTTTTTTTTTGGACGGAGAAAGTATGTATTAATAAGGAGAAAGGTATGTTATCATTATCAACTAGATAGAAGTAATTGGAATATATAGGAGTATCTAAAGTCTACCTAAAAGTTGCTCTTAAAATTAAGAATTATTAAAAATATATAGTTATTCACTGCCTGATCAACCTTTAATTTGGTGTCCAATAAAATGAGCAAAATCAAGTGACGCCTACTATATATTAACTTTTTACTTGAAAGGTACTATATATTAACTTGATGTATAGGCTCAGACATTAATTTCCTACTAAAGATGCAACATACTAGACCAGGTACAATTTGTGTGCCAAAGACTCAGTGTCATGCCAATGATGTATCCATACATAAGGTGTGATAGTGATATGATCGTCATTAATTTCCTGCCAATGATGCACCCTGGTGTAGTACCAATGTTTCCCTTATCCCATAGTCTGTCGAGGCTGGGCTGCCTATATAAATAGATACACATAGTCAGCCCAGCCTCAGCTCTCTTCCTCCTAGCTCATCATGATGATCAATCGACCTGCAGCCATGGCTTTGTTCTTCCTCCCTCTTCTACTCGTGCTACTCTTGGCCACTGGTAAGCCTAAGAATTATGCATTCGACATTAATTAGTAACACACTGTTACTGGTTATTAAGTTAGATCTGTCACTATAACAGATCTAGCTAATTACTAGCCCATACTGTGCAGACACTCCATTTCACTTGCTCAGATCATTATGCTCTACATGTATGCAGGTGGTCAAGCCGACACCGATGAGCCATCAACATCACATCACACTATTCCGGAGGCACCGGCACCAAAGGGCTACGAATCCCCAAAGAGCCCACCGGCATCAACTGGCGGTATTATATAAGAACATTGGCCATATTACACATTTTTAGATAATAATGTCATTGAGCATATATGCATCTACATATATAATGCATGTAGCTAGTTCTTGGTCGATTCATTTTTAACTGAAATTCGTTCATCCAAATTAAAGGTCACCGTCAGAAGGAGATCAAGATTGGCGCATGCTTCCCCAGCAGAGACGCCAATAATGCTCTCTCCTCCGACAGAGGAAATAATGCTTCCAACTGCCTCAAGCGGTGCACGAGCAAAGGCTATGCTGGCGGGCTTTGTGACACCACGCCTGACGGCCTTCCCGGCGACTGCTTCTGTGTCGTCACGCTCGACGGCCGTGCATAGGCTACCCATCCCCAAAAAGTCATTTGGTGTCACTGTGTCTCCGTTTTGTGATGTTGGAGCTAAGAATCATGGCGGAAAGAATAACTAGGGTTTATTTCGGCAGCTTCATCACTATTCACTAGGGTAGATAGATCCCGTCTTCATGGAAAATTGTAGTAGCCATTGTTTATTGCTTCACCAGTATGAATCAAGTGCCAATGTTCAGTTACTCATGAAATACTTACTAGAAACATATGCGTGCAGTGACTCATGGTGATGCACTTTAGGATAGAATGATTTTTCGGAGGTCCGCTCGCTTCTATATGCGAGTCTCTAGAAGATTTCTAGAGGTCTATTCAGAGATCGATTTCTAGAGGCGGGCTAAAATGCAAATTTTTCAGGTGTGTGCCGACTATGGGGGACTGAACAAAGGACCTTAAACCTCGTGTGTTCCTTTATTACCATCCACCCAAGCCACTACCAAATTGTTTGACCGCTCATACAACTTTTTTATTTACTTTAACGAATATTGTCATGAATATTTGAAATTCTAAATGGATTCAATTGAAAAAGTTTAATTGAAAAGTTTTAGATTCCATTGGATACTACGTACAACTTTAGTTTAGGTTTCTACCTCAGATTCCGTGCATAATTATGCATGATCCTTTGGTCAAGTCGAATGCGTGAGCGAACAGGAAGGAAAAGAAGGCTCTAGCTGAACTTGGGCCGTAAGAGATGTGCGCACGACCAGTCCACATCATGTCCTATACGGTGCTCTTCGAAAAAAAGGTTTACTACCACCTACTGTGCAGGAATGGAAATTAATGCACGTCTCGCCAAATTCTGTCCTACGGAGCTAGCTACAGCATATGTCAGGAAACCAAAAAAAAAGATTGCATGGCTATGGTGGGTAAAAGATTTTTCTTTTGTATGGTATAAACAACTAGTGTTCGGCCTATGCCTTTCCTTTGGGCCGTCGTCATGTGCAGGATGCCCAGTTAGAGGCCCAGAGCAGCCCAGAGATGCGGGAGTCAGATCTGGGCATCTGGCATGTTATTATGAACAGCTCCTCCATTCCAAACTATAAAACTATAAGACATTTCAAGAATCTTGGAGAAACAAAACATCTTAAGTTTGACCAAAATTATAGAGAAAATTATAAATATGTGTGATATCAAATATGTACAACATAAAAATATAATTGATAATAACATGTAAGATTGTTGAAATGTCTTATAATTTGGAATGGAGAAGTAGAAGTTAGTAAATCTATCCGTCTTTAAATAAATCAATTCCTAAAACTGTACTAAAAAATATTTTTTACTTTGACTAACTTTATAGAAAAAAATAACATCTATAACATAAAATGAGTACCATGTACAAATATAAAAATATATTCTATGATAAATCTAATGATATTAATTTGATATCATAAATCTTAATGTTTTTTTCTAAGAATTTGGTTAAAGTTTAAAAGTTTGACTTAAGACAACTTTAATAATCTATTTATTTAGGTACAGGGGCATTATAAGAGTATCGAAAGTCTACCTAAATGTTGCTCTTAAAATTAGAATTATAAAAAATATATAGTTATTCACTGCCTCAACCTTTGGTGTCCAATGAAATATGCAAAATCAAGTGACTCCTACTAGATATTAACATCTACGGTGTCAAAATTAATTTCTTACCAAAGATGGAAACATTCTGGCAATACTTAGGCCATGTTTAGGTTCGCAGCCTTGAAGGCATCGATACTAGCTGGTCCCACATAACCAAAATCAACGGCCTGAGATCCATGCCTACTGACAGGTAAAACTTTTTTTGAGCATGGATGACAGGTATAACTACCTCGTGCCATCGACGCATCACGCATCCATATACATTTGGCAGGTGGTATTATGAGCGTATGACAGGCATTGGTTTCCTGTCAACAATGCAGCAATGCATAATAGTACACTATTGTAGTATATATATATAGCGCAGATTAATATCCTGCCAATGATATACACACTCTGGTGTTGTAGTACATACTAATGTCTCCCTTATATTATTTAATTAATAATATTGCAGCTAGTGTTGACCAGTGACCATTGACTGACTGTCAATCGAGGGCTGCCTATTATACTTGTATAAACAAAATCTGCCTATTATACTTGTAGCTATAACAGCTGATCAGGCATATAAATAGACGCACATAGACATCAGCTCTCTTCCTCCTCATACTCATACATAGTGATGAATCGGTCTGCAGCCATGGCTCTCTTCCTCCCTCTCATAGTCGTGCTACTCTTGGCCACTGGTAAGCGTACAAATTATGCATTCGACAATTTAACAAATATAACAAATAACAAATCTAGTTACTAGACCACAACCACACTATTCAGACACTATTTCACTTGCTCCCGGTTATATTTTTATATATATGCTGCATGTATTTAGGTGGTCAATCCGCCGCCGCCGCCGAGCCGTCAACATCGCGCCGCGCAGTTCCGCCGCCGCCGCCGCCGAAGGGTAACGAACCACCTGCGGGGCCACCGGCAACAACCAGCGGTAAGAACATGTATAAAATTCTAAATACACAATTGCAGGTCACCGGACGATCAACATTGGAGCATGCTTCCCCAAAAATGGCCATGGGAATAATGCCCTCTCCTGCCTCAACGTGTGCACGAGCAAAGGCTATGCTGGCGGGTACTGTGACGCCCCACCCGGTGGCCTCCGCGGCGACTGCTACTGCCTCATTTTTTGATAGCGGTGCATGTATAGGCCATAGGCCGCCCAATGCCATTCTATATCACCGTCTCGGTTCTGCAAAGATCGAGCTATAGCAATCATACCAGAAAAAAATAATTAGGATTTAATTTGGCAGCTTAGGGCATGCAGACGGATTCGTCTTCATGGAAAATTGGAGAATCAAGTGCCAATGTATGTTCAGTTATATATTAAATGCTTACTAGTAACCTATGCATGTCTCGTGATGGCGCGCTATAAAACTACTTTTAGAGATGATTATAATGGTCTTTCAAAGACGGCGGCTACTCTGTTGTGGCTAGAATGGTTTTTCAAAAGTGGCTGCTCCCTTAATTCACCTGTATCCAGAAAATGATTTCGAGATGTGGCTATCTAGAGATCGATTTCTAGAGGTAAAGCCATGCGACCGCCTCTAGTATAGAATCAGGGGCGGATCTAAAGGGGGGGCTGGGCTCGCTCCAGCCTCCCCTAAAGCTAATGTGTTAATGTAAATATAAAGGGATTGAGTGGGAAAGAAGAGGTGAAAAGAAGAAAAAAATAGAGTGATTAGGGGAAGAAGAAGATATTAGCCCCCTTCAATTTTGTTTTAAGAGGTTGAGGGAGAAGAAAACTTAAAAAATAGAGAGATTAGAGAGGAAGAAGAACACATCAGCCCCTCCTTCAATCTTGTTCTGGATCCGCCACTGTATAGAATCGTCTATAGAATTTACAAATCTAGCGAAAAATAAAGAGAAATTTTTTAACACAAGTTAAGTGATTTTCACGTGTGTGCCGACCATGATAATGATCGAACTCGGAACCTCAAACCTCACATATTCCTTCCTTACCATTCCACAAAAAGTAGACCTCATAAAACGATAGGACAAGTAAAAAAATGGTCATATCAAAATCTTGGGCCCGAGCCCTTCTTGACACATTGGCGTGTCGGGCGGGGCAATTTCTTGATTTTTTGGCTTTCACACTTTGGTTCAAGTTTTGTTGGGTTGGGTCAGGCCATGAATCAAAATCATAGGCCAAAACTGGCCTGACACAATGGTGGGTCGGATGGGACCCTTTTCGCACGGGTCGAGTCGGGTTGGTTAGGTTGGCCGGTCCATGAATAGGTCTACTCCAAAGCCACTTATAACCAAACAAATGATAAAATCTTTTCTATTCACTTAAGAGAATATTATAATGAATATTTGAAATACTAAATGAATTCAATGAAAGAAGTTTGGACTGCAAAGAGCAAGACAACTTTGGTTTGGGTCGTTTCTTCATTTGAGGTCATTTGAAAAATCCAAAAAATTAATTTTTAATTTTAACAACTCAGAACAAAATTTTCAAGCCTTAAATGATTCAAGAAAAATGCGCCAACTATAAAGTTGCATATGCTTTTGAGGTCTACACCTTTGATATCTAAACTGATTTGTCTCTGTAGGGAGAGTGATGGTGGAAGCGCCAAGGATGACGGAATGCTGGGGTTTTAAAACATAACCCCTCATCCCAATTTAATAGTTAGTTTTGGGTTTCTGTGTCATAACTTTGACTAGATTTATATAAAATATGTACAACATTTGTGTCTCTAAATAAATTTATTAAAAAACTAGATCAAAAAATTTATCTAATGATATCAATTATGTATCATAACTATTAATAATTTTTTATATAAAATTAATGTAATTTTTTTTTTAGAAAGTGAGAAAGACAGATATTTTTTGGACGGAGGGAGTATACTACTAGACCACATCATCACCTACATCGATCCATGGTTTAAAAATAAAAACGAAAGGTTCATTATCATGCAAAACTTCTACCGACGACATGGGCCGCGTGGTTCGGCCCATGCTAATTCTTCTGGGCCTCCAGATGCGCCGTTCACTCATCCTTTCCACTTTCCAGATGATTCCACTTCATCTAAAAAAAAAAATGATTCCACTTCTTTACTGGCTTGGTGGTGGTGGACCGTGGACCTTTCTTGTTGCCAGAGCCACCAGAGGACTCCGGCCAACCCTCCGCCGGTCGCTGTCAACTGTCAGCGTCGGGAGCTTTGCGACCCCGACGAGGAAAAACGCAGCCGGCCACTATGGGTTTCGCACGCAGCAGCAAGAGTCCAAAACCGAGAGACAAAACTAGCAACTGCCGTGCCGCCGGCGCTGCATGCCCAACGCGACAATGGGCGCCCGTCGTTGCCGCCGCCGCCCGTTTGCAGCCTCCGCCTCCTAGTAGATAGTTCCGAGATGCATGCTATCTACACCTACTAGCTAGCTACTTGTATATCTCTACAAATATAAACACCAGCGGCGAGCTATAACAAGGCTTCATCCAGGTCTCACATGCACCGTCGCCGTCGAACGCAGCAGCCGACCGGCGGCCACGATCTCGCATGGTGAGCACGCGTGGTTTCGTTCTCAATCTCACTGCATTCTGTGCTAGCTACCTAGCAGCTTGCTAACGCGTCGGCGTTGTTGCTGTGCGGCACGCACCACGCAGGGCCTGCTGCCGCTGTTCCTCCGGGCGGTCGCGCGGCTGGCGGCGTGCCTGGCGACGCGGCCGGTGACCGAGACGGCGGCGACCGTGCTGTACCACGCCGGGGCGCTGCCGAGGGACCCCGCGCTAGAGCGCCTGGTCTGCGACGACATGCTCGACGCCGGCGGCGATGACTGCATCCTGCATTTCGTCGTCGGCGTCATGAGGTCCTTGGGCTAGCGGCTAGCCACACCAGCCCCTGCACGGCTAGATCGGAGTTCAAGACATGCGCTGGGCTGCTTTTTTTTTTTTTCTTCCCCTTCCTTTTCCCCCCTTTTTCTCTCTGTTGAAGTATTGATTGACAAACTAGAATGACCTAGCTAGCAGTATGGCATCAGTGGTCAATGGTCTGAATCAAAATCACAGATGAGAAAAAACAGCACTTCACGATTATTTTAATATTTCGATATCTATACCTATATCTATACATTTTTCTTAATAAAGAGGCAAAATTCTAGGTGTCTTTTTTCGTCCATCCATTCTTTTGTCTGTCACTTTCTTTAACTACCAAATAATATCTAACGTGATACAGAGTCCAATTCAAAAACGCGATATAGAGCCCACTTCCGATACGGATTAAGTCATCCACAAGAATAGTAATACGTAATGAAATAAAAATTGAAAAGGAAAAATGAAGTAATATAGCACGTACGTGATGAAATAAAAATTGGAAAGGAAAAATAAAGTAATATGATATAGAAATCTAATTCCAAACCATAGTGGATTAAGATAGTAATACGTAATGAAATAAAAATTAGAAAGGAAAAATCAAGTAATATGGCACACGTACGTGATGGAATAAAAATTGGAAACAATATATGACACCGAAATCTAATTCCAAACCATATTGGATTAAGGTAACGTCTGCCTTACCACTCATGGATGTGGAGATCGACTCGAGTCCTTACCGGATTAGAAAAGGAAATATACACCAAAAAAGATTAGAAAAGGAAATCGGCCAAATATCAAATTGAATAAAAAAGAGCTCTAAATTGAATAAAGAAGCATGTTTATCTTAGCACACGTTGCATCTCAGAAAACATAAATATATCACGGACGAAATCATGAGCTCAGATAGAATCAAAAGCCCTTGGAGATTGGCGGAATTCCGTGTCCCTGTGCGCGATCCACTTCTAATCGCATCCGCCTGAATCGTACACCGGAAGAAAAGCATACAAGCATACGTCAATACAAAACAAAACAATCATTTTTTTTCTAAAGGTGGGCAATGCGGAGGTGGGTCGAAGCGTTGCCATCGAGGTGGGTTTCCGCTGGAGCGGAGCGGAGTTGTCCGTTTTCTCGAAGTGGATCTGAGGAGTCGAAGCGTCGAGGCATGGCTGTGAGGCCGCATGTGCTCGGGCACAGAACCTACGAGGCGTTGCGGCAGCGCGCCGTCGTGCCGAGGAAGCTCGTCGAGGCCGTGGGCCGCCGATGAGCCACGCCACCATTGCGCCTAGGAAGCTTCAAGTGAAGTCGGTCTTGCGGCAGCGCGGCTTGGCCTGTCGTGCACTCTCCCGTCGGCGTCGCCCTCAGTCCAGCCCTGCGTGTCCTGACGCCGGTGGTGACCACTAGCCCACCAACTGGCAAACTGTCCAACGAGCATTTCTCTCTCTAGCTACTGGTAGCTGGTGCAAGAAACGCGAAGGGAGGAGAAAACAAATCAGCTAGGGTTTGGAAGAGCTAGCAGTTTTGTTACACACAAAAGTGTTCTTGACCGTCGGATGAGATTAAATGGCTCTGAATGAGGCACAAATTAGTATGTCATGCGGGGTTACGTGGTTTAGCTTAGATGCACGACTCATGCACAAGTAGCCGGATTTAAGATCTTGCGGTCGTTCAGCAGGCTAAAAGGCCATAAAAGGTCTATCTCTTTTTCAAGTTTCTGACCAAAATAAGCTCACGATTAAGCCTTAAATTTATTTTATTTTTAGTGCTTAGATAATTTCCTATTTTATTTGAAGTTTTGTTTAAGCATGGTTAAAATAAGTAATATTGTGTGGTATAAATTAAGTCATCTTCAAATTTAAGATCATGCAATAAACTATGTCTTGTGCTCCCGTTGCAACGTACGGACATTTTTGCTAGTCTATATCTATATCTATATCTATACCTAAACCTAATAATAAAGAGGTAAAATTTCTAGCCTATTTTTTCGTCCAACCTTCCCAATCAGTGACTCTGACTTCCGTTAACTACTTAGGGGTGTTTGGTTATAGCCCCCTAAACTTTAGTAACTAAACTTAGGTGATTTTAGACCCTAAACTACCAAACACTCTCCCTAAAGTGCCCCCTAAACTTTAGTTGATGCACTAAACTTTAGGGGGCACTAAACTTTAGGGACCACTAAACTCTAGGGGGGTAAACCAAACACCCCCTTATACGCTGACAACAAAGAAAACCGAACAGTACAGAGCTAAAAGTTACATCTAATAAGGAAGCCATGTCTTGGATATAGCAAGATTGCAACCCAAATTGACTAAGGACTCAAACTACCAATCGAATAAACAAGGTAATACTAAATCGAACCATAGTGTGAACACAGAGTTCGTGTCTACTTTCGATATGATGAACCAAATAGATTGAGGCGTAGGAGTGAAGAACAAAATCAAGCCATCACAATTTAGATCAAGACAAAAAAAAAAAGTTCAATGGCCACACCAAGCTAAAGAGTTCAGCCCGGATACGATACAACAGAGTAGCACACAACCGGTAACATACCAGACAAAATCTAGATTTCAGATTCAGATCGAGTCAAAAGCAGACATACCAAATTGATGAAAATCATGTACCAAATAAAGTTGAGCCTAAAATATCACCAAAAATCGATTTCTTCTCCATCCATACACAAATCAACGGTAGACAAAATCAGAGAAAAAACCGAATCGACAAAATCAGAGAAGGATTTGGCTGACAAAGTCTCGGCTGCTTCAACTGGCTCACGTTTCCTGTTCCAAATAGGATAGAGTCTAGAGTCCAGAATGGGATACAACTTCAAATCAAATTCAACTCTTCAAATCAAACCTATAAATGCACATCAATGACCGGGTCGTCAACGAGGTGGAGGCACGGACGCAACAAGGTTGTAGACGGCGGGATTCAGAGCTTCAGGTCGACGAGGGAAGCAAAGCGACGGAGCTTGGTCCTATTCCCGCTCATCGCCTCGCATGCCAGACCATGCCAGACTCGGGCATCCACTCTTCTTGGCATGACGATAACTAATTTTTACATGAATTTAACGATATATTTACAAAAGTTCTGGTGTGTTATAATAAGAGAAGAAACTATCAAGATTTTCTTTTAATTCAATATCATATTATTACCTATTTTAATTTATATACTATGGATTCATCATAAAACAAATTAAAGTTGAAGTTTTATAGAAAGAATAAAATATAAATAAATAGATATGTAATACATGTGCCTTTATTTTTTGGAATATAATTTTTTTCTCCCGTTGCAACGGACGGCTATATTTTCTAGTTATGAATAAAATATTAAAACAAGACTAGCGGTTACTTCGGTTGAAACTATGACCTAGTACATCAGGACGAAGATCGATTCGAAGATCCCATTTGTCCCTATAAATTAATAAAGATTGATTGGGTTTGAGCAATCCAAGACAGGAGAATATTGCTGGTAGTAGTACTCCACAACACAAGAACGTGATCACAACACAAGAACGTGCTCAGAATCATTTTGCAGCTCGGCTCAGCAGAAGCTTTCGGCGTCGGCACCGCTAGATGCGGCAACCGTCACATGCCCTTCTTCTCCTAGAGATTAAAAATAAGGAATCAGACAATGCCCAGCCAGGCTGCCTAATTGTTGCTGAATAAAATGGAATCTCTGCCCCAGCCTCATCAACAAATTGAAGGAAAACTATATAAAAAGAAGAAGAAGAAATTCCTTTATCATCATAGCCGCATCAATGGGCATCTATACACCAACAATATTTGTTCTATGAGTACAACAACAAACACATCCAAATCGTTGTAGCTGGCTACTTGTATAGTATATGGTATCCCTATGAATTGCCACATTTCACTCTTCCTGATGACAATACCTCTACCAAGACACACTTAGAGCAACACAAACAAGTATACCACCAAAGATAAAATGCTGCAAGAGCAGGCCAATTACATCTCGATCGAGTGTCCCCTTATTCCCACGACTCGCAGGCACCATCGGATTTCAGATTCCATGGTCAAGTTCCTGAAAGAACAGAAGCATCGCGCTGAAGACCAGTCTTGTGGCAGCTCATGCATTCCTCAGAGCACTGATCCGCGCAGCCAGTTCGTCGAAATCTGGCATACTTGGATGCACATTCCCTCTTGACATTTCTGGCTGCATGGACAAGGACCGAACAGGGGCTTTTGGCTTTGGCTTCGCCTTCGCCTTCGCCTTTGGGCTTGCGGATTCTGAAGGTAGAGATACAGCTCTTTCAGGACGATGTGCAGATGCCCCCTCTTTGTTAGACAGCTCTCCAGCTCCATCATCAGCGCGTTGATCAGCTCGAGGCCGCGGGATCTGGGATTTTACTCTTTCTTTGTGCTCCTCCCTGTCCAGACCTTTCTTGCTGTAGTGCATCAGAAGCTTATCCATCATCTTTTCCTCGTCATCACGGCCTCCCTTGCTAGGATCAGCACTCCGACTCCTGTGTTTCCTTTGTGAACTAGGGGCACGGGGCAGAAGATTGCCGAAATCAATTGCTGTATTCACATCATCACCATCTGACTCGTGGTCTTCACTGGCCCCATTGTAGTCACTGCCACTCGTCGATCCGTTCCGCCTGCTTCTGTGCTTTCTTCGCTCACTAGGAATTCGGTGAAAAGGCCTCGCATTGTTGATATCATCATCGACTCCCAGGCCTTCTAAGGGTAGCACATGACCACCTTTCTGGTCATAGTTGTCATTGGCACCATTCCTCTTGCTTGAATGTCTTCTTCGGCCATCAGGCGCTTGATTTGCCGCCATTCCAGCATGATCATCGACATGTGCAGGTGGTTTTGGAATCCTACTTCTGACGGAAACAGGGTCATAAATTGGTTCACCACTATGCTTGTAACCATATGCACCTTGATTTGCATGCTTTTCAAAATTTGGCTTAACATAAGGAGGACGCATATTGGCTGTCTTCTCTGGCACAGGCTGCCTATCTTGCCTATCTTCAGCAGCCTTCTCACCCATTGATGCTCTGTAGGGCTTAGAATAAGGAGGAGCCTTGTTCACTGTTTTACCATTCAAGGTGAAAGTTGAATCAATTTCTTGCTTTTCAAGGCCTAGAGTTTTAAGCCCCAAGTCAGCATGTCCCCAACTAGGATCAGGGCCACCAGAAGGTTTTGACACACCAGCATCCTGTTTTAAGCCATTGAGGTCTAACTCCTTTGTATCCATCAGTTCCCTCCGATGGTGACTATCTTTTTTGTCATATTTCTTCATTTCTTTCTGACCATTCTTTTCTTTCGTGTCCAAAGGAGGCAAAGGATTATCCACGTGCCTTTTCTCACTAGGTTTATCTGAGTACTTCTTTCTGCCTTTTTCGCTTAACTGACCATTGCCATCAGGAACGACATGTATATCTTTGGGTTTCACGGCCATTTGCTGCTTCTGTTCATAGCCTTCAGGCATAGCTTTAGATTTTCTTTCATGAACAGCATGACTATCAACCTTGTGCCCATCTCGTGCTGATGCTTCCATTTCCTGTTTAAGTGAATTTTTCTTTGGAAGATCCTGATGGCAAAAGAATGTGAAGATTAGAATTGAGTGACCCCTATATGCTTACCAAATGATTATGGATAAGTCATTGCATATATTCGATAATGCAGAAAGTTTACTAAAACCTTACATGATTATTTTGAGAGCCACAAGTTATCTTCCATTCCAATGCCCTGCTATCAAATGGAACTGAGAACTCTTCAGCAACACGTTTCATTACTTGCAACTTCTCTTCATTTGTAAATGATTTACTCTGGAGGTTCTGAATAAACTGTTTCACAGAATAGTTAAGTTAATCCATATGTTCCAAACAATGCAGATCAGCTCAAGTTAATCCATATGTTCCAAACAATGCAGATCAGCTCAAGTATAAGAAAAGTAAAAGCATTTCAGCACCTCAGAATTAACAAAAGGCTCGACAGAACTCCCATATCTCTCTGTAAATACATGTCTGAGGTCACACAGTTCAGGCAAATCAGGAAATCTAGCGGCAGCAAATATCAGAGTAGACACAGCTTCCAAGGCTTCCTGAGGGCATTCACTGTTAAGAAACATCGCAGATTCAGTGATCAATTGCAGAAGGAAGTATTATTGTAATATTAATCGAATTGATAAATAGAAGAACTAGATATTTTGATAGTGATACAACTAGAAATAACCAAAGTTAAAAAAAAAAACATCTACAATCTGCATATCCCTAAATGTGAAAACTGCGGTATTCATTTTTTGGGATGAGATAATAATGGTAGCATGCATGATTAGTAAGCAAAATGCAAAAAGAGGATCTGGTGTAGGTAGGAATATCAAAATCCTGTACAACCTTGGGATACTATGGAAATTGCTAAACCAGAAATCAAACATCAAGTCAGTAATTAGTAACCTTGACAGAAAGAATTTTCAATCTTAAATGTGACATGTGCATGACAACAGGAGCATGGCATGTCTTGACCACAAATGAACAAGAAAATCAAGGTATGTCTATCAAGCTATGCACTCAAGCAATTATCTCGAAACAAGCCACTTAGGAAAGAATCCATAGAACACTGATCAAACTGAATGTTGAAAGGCATGATCTCTAAGCCACCTTAACCAGCTACATCATACTAGAAATCAGAGCTACTGCAAAATTGGATGGATTATAATGTTTCCCTTCTCTTTCTAGCAAGAAAACAAACACATGCAGAGCACATGTGTATTCACAAGATGAAATCAGTGCATCACTTGAAGAAGGGTGACAACTGACAATTACCTCTCTTTCTGCATGTGGTTGAGCTGCTTCACAAGATATTCACAGTACTGCTCTATCATATCATAGCACGATGCTTGGTTCATCTCAACGATCAGCCCTTCCATCTGCAGTTCAGGGGGAAACAACTAAGTAACAGCAATCAGGAACATATCACTACGAACACCATCACATGGCTCTGCATTTCGTCATAGATTTCACCACGGTGCAGTTCATCTTCGAAGAACATTTCCAACTCGTCAAATTCGCACCAAGGTCGACACCACTAAACAATTCAAGTTCAGGCCTCGAGAAGTGAAGACAGTACCCGTGCGAAGGCGTGCGATTCAAGGCCGTTGGTGAGGAGTTCGGCGACGTCCTTCTTGAGGAATTTCACCATGGCATGCTTCTTCCGCCGCAGCAGATCCAGCCGAGTCCGGGTGCACTTGATTGCGTGCTTGCTGCACCAAACAGCAACGAATTCAGTGGGTAGGTACGGAACAGCAGAAATTAAACAAACACAAGGCCAAATCGAGAATGCAGGAATCTGGACAAACAGCAGGAAACCAGAACACAGATCAGGAACAAGACCAGATTCCCTCCCTGCTACAAAAGGAACGGGGGGGAAAGGGCTCGCAAGTCCAGGAAGCAGCTCCTTGAATTCGCAGATGAAGATGATAAGTGGAGCTAAACAATTCGGAATCCGAGGAACGCAGCTATCGACCGAATGCGGCTCAACATTCGACCTCCTCCTCTTCGAGCAAATCGAAAAGCTGAACAAATCGTCGGCAGAATACGGCACAAAACAACCGATTTCGAACTCGGGTGTCAAGAAAAAACAGGCAACGAACTCCGAGAACAGCCGGGGCTAAAGGTTCCAATCACGCATCAAACCGAACCAAACAAGGGGAGATTCATGTATGTACCATTTGTTGTAGAACTTGGAGTTGAGCAAACTGTCAAACATCTTGCCCGCTCCCTCGGTCCCCCTTTCCTCTGCTGCGCTTCTCCTTGTCCTCTTCTTCAGTTCTCCTACAGCTCCTCCCTCTGCTTTAACCAGTGGCACAGGAGGAGGAGGAGGTGAGGCGGCCAAAGCTGCGAGCTGTGGCGTCAAAGCATCAGAAAGAGAGGAGAAAAAGGAAGAAGAGAGAGAGAGAGAGAGAGGTGGTGGTGGTGGTGGCCTGGTGGGGTGGGGAAGATGGCTGCTGGGCTGGGTGGAGGAAGTGGAGAAGAAAGAAAAATGTGAGCTGTTGCTGAGGAGAAGCCAGGTGGCCATGATCAGGCTGCATGCACCAGAAATGGTGAAGAAATTTTGGCAGCCAAAATGGGTAAAAAGGAGCCCTTTTACTGTAATAATGATGCGATTCCAGATTTTATACAGGGTGAAGAAGCAACAGTGGTTACTGTTTCTGGAAATTTAAGTTCTTTAACTGCAGTTTGTGGTGCAATTACCACGTGACGTGAGTGGGGTGTGGTGTACTAAATCTGTACTAACTGACCGTGGAAAGTGCAGAAAAACTGGGAAACAGAATCCAAGGATCCTTTTGTTCAGGCCTTGTTTTAGATCCAAAAACTTAAAGAACTGTAGCCTAAAAATAATAAGTAAACATTGTAGCAACAGTGAGTGGCTGCTATCACATTGATAGATGAAACATTGTAGCGATAGTGAGCTGGTGCTGCTGCGGCGGCGCTAAAAAGAAAGCTAACCGAATAGGCCAATAATTTTAAAATAGTATTAAGTCAAATGATAATAACATTATTTTCATCTATAGATATGAAAGTGTACTCTTATGATTATGATATATAAAAGAAAGGATTTCATAGATATAAAGCTACTCTGTCCTATAATACAAGGCGTAACTATTTTTGTTTCCTTAAGTCCCGTTCAACAGAAGGATCTGTTCTGCGTGTACACATCACGCAAAGCTCAGTAGTACTCTTCTCTAGCTGGAGGAGTTATCACCCTTCTGTGTTTGCATGATCTGTCTTCCTTTTTGCTGAAATAATTGGAGCCACACTTTTTTCCATTGCCTTTCTCATGAAGTAAAAGCACCCAAAAAAAATGAAAAAAAGAAACTGCATTGAATGTGGCCCTTTGTACGCTTGTGCACACACACAGTGACACGATAACACAACATTAGTGGTGCACTCACCACCAGAGCGTGGGCCCCACGGGCTAAAATGAAAAGTGGGTACTCCTGAGTGCAGTGCATGACCCCCAAAATGCCCAATCCAACTTCACATGCAATGGTTGCAGGTGGAGAATCTTAATCACACACATACAGTATAGTATATAGAGAGAGCACTTAATAGTGACAATAAAGCTGGTGACAGGTACTAATAATATACTACTACTAGTATATGGCACAATTGATTGCCGTGGACAACAATGGCACCCAAACCCTTATCTCCACTCCACGGTTCACCCATTCATCATCAGATCAGATGATGCAATAGTTAACTGACAGCAACACCAACACCAACACAGGCAGTGCAGCAGCTAACTCCAATAATCCAAACAAACAGACAACCATTAGAAGCCACCGGCATCCTGGACGACTGCAACTCTAGTTGGTACTGATCTGGATATGGATTTCTTTTATTAGAACATATAAATAAATAATAAAAAAAAGAATATAACTGGATTAGTATGAGTGTTAACTGCACACGTGGCAGGAGCTCGGATTAGAGCTTGTTTAAGCTGTGACGTGGCTTCAGCGATACTCTTGTCACGTCCGTCACATGTGGGGATAGGGAGAGTGGGCCCCACTTGTCAACCGCTCTTTCTTTTCCAACAATTAAGCGCCTCTCCACTGCAAGAGGGTTTATGAGTGCGTGCTAGTACTACGACGGAGTGGGAGTAAAAACTGCGCGATCCAATGTAGCAGCAGTACTAGTACTAGTGTGCTAGTTTGTACTACTACGTGTTCCACGCAACGCACTCGATTGCATGCCAATAAGCATTAATTAACCAAGTAACCAACCATGTGATGGTAAATGATCCCCTGCGATGCCAGGACACACACACAGAGGGAGATCAGCAGGAGAGGGGCGCCGCTGCTGGCTGCCATGCCAATGCCATGCTCAGCGAGCCTGCGCCTGCACCACGACCACACGTGAATATTCTATTCTTCCTCTCGTGAATGAATTTGGTGAATATAAAAAACGAAAAAAAAAATACTCTATCCGGATTCTTTCCGGAAGCTCGCAACTGTGAGCCTATACACACAACACAATAGAGCAGGGTGAGGCGGAGCATGAAGAGAGAGCTGGAAGCAAAAAGGCTTGCTGGCCGGCCCGTGCACAACGCAACGGTCGACCTGGAAATGACGGGACAGCGGGGCACGGACGGGGGAAAACCGATGAAGAAAAAGACGTGGGCGAGCTCGCGCTGTCGCTCTCGGGCTCCGCTTTTTGTAGTAAAGGTCCAGTGCTTGCCTTTGCCTCCATCCAAAGTCCAAACGCCCAGACCTGCCAGAGCATAAGAATTGGGGGCAATGCTGTGGAACGAGGTGCTCGTGATCGTGGAACATGCAATGGGGACTGCGCGATTTTGGGCCAACAGGGACCACACCATCCGCTCTATCCTGTTCAGGCTACGAGTGGCAGAACAACGGTCGACCGGACCACCGGGACCCTCAGAGCCTGCCATGCGCGCGCCTCTTGTGACGTACGTATCGGGGCTTTATCCGAGACCAGCCTTCAGGGCGTACGACACACAGACGAGTGGACCTGGGCTCGGGAGACGGGAGCAGTCCGGTCCGCCCCGTCCGCCGCCAGCCCACCACAAACAAGGCAAAACAAGCTCGCCGGCCTCTGCAGCACCACGACAGGCGGACGTACGGACACTATGCACAAGGCAGCAGCAACCGGCTTCGTTCTTGGACGTCTCGACACGATGCTGTGTACCCGCAGCTCCCGGTCCTCGCCTCCCGCCCACCGACTGGCCGGAGGATGTCGGTGAGCGACGCGACGCCGCAGAGGAGCCCTCCCTCGTCAATCACACACAGCCGGCGGTAGTGCACGTGCCTTGATGCCGCCGCCTCCGATCGCCTCGCCGAAGGTGTGCTCTCCGTGGAGCACGTCACCAGCGTCGACGCCTGCTGATCGCGCTCTGCTCGTCGTCAGTGGCGACGGCAGCGGCCGCGCGCGGGGGTGTCGGTCGGTGTCCACCGCCCGGTTGGGCCGAATGTTTGGCTACGCACATGGTTAGGTACCGAGAGCTTCCCCAACGCAGGCTAAACATATGTCTTAGAATAAAGTAGTAAGACATGTAGATTAGACTACCAAAATTTACAATGCAGACTACAAGTCATAGGTGCTCAAAGTTACGCAACTTTTCTTTTTTTGTTGTTTGTTTTTTTTCTACTCGTTTGGTGCATAGACTTTTCGTCATATGTATGCGTTTTTTCGATAGTTGTTTGATGCTTTTGTCAGTTGAAGCCGTCTACTTCTCTGCAAGCTTTATTGACATAGAATGCTGAAACCGGCTCGTTGCTTACCTGGACGAGGAGGCAGCACGCCATAGTGGACTGGAGCGTTGGGGAAGCTCACATAGGCTTTGATGGTTCAGATGAATTTCACTTTTTAGGGATGACTGACGGGTGTCTTGTAGATGCTCAGCTCATGGACTATTAAATTCATAAGGTATCGCTTACCTGCCTGACGACGCTCTTGTGTTTCGCCACCCTATGTGTCTTTGACAAATTTTCAAAATCGTAGGAGAACGACGACGACGCAACAGGGATTCGATAGATGATTATTGATGAGTAGTGGTGAGTTTGACTTGATGGGGCACTAGAAAAAGACTGGGTTGGGCATGCGTCCTCTAGGTGTTTCGCTAAAAAGAAACATCTCCTCACATAGGAAAGTAATCCTAAAACGTGACCGAATAAATAAATGCGGACGTATCAGTATACATAAGTATACAAAATAAGTAAAAGGGACAACAATTCAAGGAACTCAAATCTTTATTAATTCGTTTGAGAATTACAAAGTGCACGTTCTCACTGGAATTACATTGAATTGCGCCTAATACATCTGACTAAATAGGCGATCATCGACTGAAAAGCTCTTGGTTCTCGGGGCCTCGTAAGGTTGCCGGTTAATTACATCCACAGTGTTTGACCGCGGAAAACCTCTGATTAAGCTGTGATGATGGTCGTGTTTTCCGATTAAATGTCAATAACACTGCCAAAACCTCGCCAGTCAGCAGCGTATGCTATCCGGCAACGGCATATGCTATCTGGCCTCGTCAGTCACGAACAAGTAATTGTCCCTGCCTCGTCAATCAGGACTGAACATCTTCGGCCTCGTCGGTCACGGAGAGTGAAGTTTATGAAAATGCTCGGCCTCGTCGGTCACGAACAAGTAACTGTCTCTGCCTCGTCAGTCAGGATTGAACATCTCCGGACTCGTCGGTCACGGAATAAGCTGGTAACTCATTTAACACTGCCACAACCTCGTCAGTCAGCAGCGCGTGCTATCCGGCCTCGTCAGTCACGGAGTTTGGTGTGAAGTCTATGAAAATGCTCGGCCTCGTCGGTCACAAACAAGTAATGTCCTACCTCGTAGGTCAGAATTGAATGTCTCCAGCTTCGTCGATCACGGAGTAAGCTGTCGATCACGGAGTAAGCTGATAACTCATTTTTTCTAGCCTCGTCGGTCTAGAAATGACTTCACTACAAACACGTTATATCTGGCGGTCGCACACACCTGACTTTGATCACATCTGAGGCAAGGCTCAACCGTGGTCTCACATCACCTGCGATAAATCACAAATCTTGCTTGTTACAGGAGCTAATTCATCTGTATTGAACTGTATGAACAAATCGTGAAACGCATCGGCTTCCCCTATAAATCACGTCTCATTCAGCATAAGTGATTTTACCCATGCTAGGAACTTTCAAGTAGTCTGTACGAGAGCCATGAAATTCACCACAAAAATAATTATATAGCTAGCACCCCTGACATGCTACTAGCTAGCAGCCGACCGGTTTTTACATAACCTGAGAAATGTATAAAACATGCTCAAATACTTTCAGTTGGTCTTCATAACCATTTGAAGCCCAAACGTGGATTCACTAATCAGGGCACAAGCCTTCAGGATAGCTCTGTCTGTTTTGTCGATTGAGCTACAGTGAACTATGAGGGACTTCAAGTAACTTGTTTTGCATGAGCATACATGAAGCATTCTAGTGGAGTTAGAAGGAAAAATACGAGCTCCTTTCAGCATCGATCATATTCAAAGAGCGTGTACTGGAAATATTCAGAGCTGTGTTTCAGAGTCAGCAGGCACATGAGTACAAACAGTAAGTAATTTGGCCACATAGTTCATCTCAAGGATTTGGGTGCATATGCTGCTAACGAACACCACTACGGCACCATGCCATTCTGAAATATACTAGAAAAGGTGGCGCGGCAACGCCGCGCCTACGCGCCTACCCTAGATGGTGCATTGGTGCCAGTTAGCCAGCGTAGGATTCGTATCTGCCAACCAAATGATTGTAATGAGAGCGACACTATTTGTGATGGTAATTGTGGTTAATGTTTCTCACAGTATACGGTAGATTTTCTTTTTAATAATTCACTGAATCAAAGCAAGAATTGTGATGAGATAGTAGCAAAACATATTTGTGTTATTGAATTTTGTGAAACATGACGGCCAATTTTTTTAAATGGTGGTGGTAGTGGATTGTTTCTTGATGGATCATAATCACATTGGACATGAAACCAATTTTGTTAACGATTGCATCTTAATGGATAATAATCACATTAATTGGACATCAAATCAGATTTGTGTAAAACTTTAGAAAATGTCCTTAATAACATCAGCTTACATTTTTCTTTTTGCCTAATATATATTAAAAAAAACATATAGATAAAGACACCGTGCGATATCAAAGGATGGTAGGGAGGTCAAGCTTTATTTAACAAAAGTTCATCACTCAATCATGAAACGAAATATAGCATTAAATAATTTATTTATGTATCCAGATTATTATTTTTACATTGAATATTAGATATGATTTCTTTTAAGCAATTTAAGGTTCCTGAAACAAAATATTGCGTAAAAGAAATTATTTATGGATAGTTCATTATGCTGACATTGGATTTTATTTATGATTTATTTTAAGCAATATAATTCAGTTATGATTTATTTTAAGCAGTATATGGTTCATGATTGTTTAATGTGCGCTTATGGAGTAACAGCAGAGAAGAAAATCTTTGAAGCATGGGTATGTGCTGATCAATTCTAACTTTAGTTTGGGCCGAATGATTCCATCTTCAGGCAAGGACATCATAATTTGGCCAATAGGATGTGTGTCCTGTGTGTTTGTCCACAATGGACCTTCAAAACTCCATGAAAATAGTGCACCCATTGAGCATGTTGTACTAATCTGCAATCTCAATGGCCTGTGGGATGCAGAAACTTCATGATGGTTCCGCCAAAAATTTAATAAAAGTGCAGCTTATAAAAATCTTGAAATATCAAACTCTAGTATTATAAAAATCTTGAAATATCAACTTCATGATGGTAGACAACCTGTTGGTTATGTTCTTGCTATGTGTTTCACCATAGTACTTTCATAGCTACAGCTTTACATCAATAATACTAGAGTTTCAGTTGAACATAAAAAAAAGCATGTTGGTATGAATAAACATTTTCATAGAAGACATAGTAGCTAAGTGGCATGCTTAGCTTTTCTGACCCTAATAATGCTTGCCTAGCTAGATAATAAAATATGGCAAAAACGGTTGTCTTGTGTTTCAGGTACAACATCTTTGGTAGCTTCCATGTTACCAGATCGGGGCAATAAAATCTACTACTTTGTAGTAAAAGGCGGTGTCTCATTACATTTTGAGTTTATGAGGACTATGGAAGGAACAAAATATAATTGATATATGGATATGGTTAATAATTAAATTACATTAGATAAGGATAGTAATAATAGCAAGCAAATCAATATATATTTTGGGATGTACATTCTTGCTAACAGGTCTCCATATAATACTGCGAGCAAAGAACTCTTTAAGTTGGGGAAGTAAATCTTAATGTATCTAAGGGGTTAATTTGTTTTTAATTATATAATTGCAACGGGACACCTCAAAATATTATTGCAGCCCTTTATTGATTTAATGCTACATGTACATGTGCATACATGTAACAGGGAATATGATAGGTACCCGCACTCTTCCGGGGATGGATCGCAGGGAATAGGAGTGAGAGGGAGCGGGGCGAGGCTTGAGCACGCGAGGAAGACGGCGCGGGGGCGCCGTGGTGGTTGCTGCGCGCGCGGGCTGAGTCGCGAGAGGCAGGGGAGGCGGCTAGGGCAAATATCTCCCGGCTTCCTAGAGGGAAGCCGGAAACAATAGATTGTTTCTGCTTCCTCTCCAATAACCGTCTTACAAAGTATTTATATCCCTGACTTCTATAATTATAAATAACTCCCTAAATAATAATAGTAATTGGACTAAGACTAGGACTCCTCTATGACTAGGACTCCCTATAGATACTATTACGGGCTGTAATTAGCCACTAATGGGCCTACGCCTGCTATATGGTATGCCCGTCATAACATCTCTCCCCGCCTGCGAAAACAACTTGTCCTCAAGCTGAAACTCTGGAAAGTCGTCGCGGAAAGCATCAAGTGTCTCCCAAGTGGCGTCGTCGTCGGAGAGACCTTGCCACTTCACCAACAGCTTCCACACCCCGCGACGTTGCTGCGCACGCAGAACGCTCTCGGGAGCTGGGAGCACACGACCGTCAAGCGTTGGTGGAAGCACGCCGATTGTCATAGGGGGTTCGCCACGGTGTTGCTTCAGAAGACCGACATGGAAGACGTCGTGGATGCGGGAGTCCTCTGGAAGCTGTAGACGATAGGCGACGCGTCCGATGCGTGCCAGCACGCGAAACGGACCAGCCCAGCGAGGACCCAGCTTGCGCCTGGCGCGCGGGTCCAGGGACTGAGTGGTGCGGTGCAGCAGCCGCAGCCAGACCCACGCGCCCACCTTAAACTCCACGTCGCGGTGGTTGGTGTCATAATACTTCTTGGACAGCTGCTGTGCTTGTGCGAGTCGTTGGCGAACCTCTGCAAGCATATCGTCGCGGCTGCGGAGGAGGGCGTCGGCCGTCTCAGTCCGCGCTGTCCCTGGAAGGTATGGGATGATCGGAGGCGGAGGCCGACCGTAGACCACCTCGAACGGAGTTGCGCGAAGGGCCGTATGGAAGGACGTATTATAGCAATACTCCGCCCAAGACAGCCAGTCCACCCAAGCGCGAGGCCGGTCACCTGTAACACAGCGCAAATACATAGCAATCACCTTATTGACCACCTTCGATTGATCATCCGTCTGAGGATGGAAGGTTGTGCTCATCCGTAGGGTCACGCCCGCCCGCTGAAAAAGATCACGCCACACATGTCCAGTAAACACGGGGTCCCTGTCACTGACGATGGACAGCGGGAACCCATGCAAAAGGACGACGCCGTCGAAGAAGGCACGAGCGACCGATGCCGCTGTGTAGGGGTGTCCGAGCGCAATAAAATGCGCATACTTGGAGAAGCGATCGACGACGGTGAGAATGACCGACTTCCCGCCGACCTTGGGCAGCCCCTCGATGAAGTCCATGGAGATATCCGCCCACACCTGGGACGGAACATCCAGCGGCTGTAGGAGGCCAGCCGGTTGTAGGGTCGTCGTCTTGTTGCGTTGGCACGTGACACACGTTCGCACCCAGTCCAGAAAGTGGCGCCTCCACAGATATGGCCGCCAATGCCGCACCGCTTGCACCAACCCGATGAGTTCCCGTTCATAGGCGGCAAGCTTGAGGTGATGTGCAGCGAACGATCGGCTGAAGAAGGCGAGGGGTCCCGTGCCCTGATGCAGGATGGCGCCGAACCCCGCGCCAGACGCGTCGCAGTCGACGAGGAAGTCGTTGTCGAAGTTGGGCATCTGGAGCACCGGTCCGGTGGTGAGGGCGCCCTTGAGCGCCTGGAAGGACGCCGTTGCGTCGTCGTCCCACTCGAACGCGTCTCGTCGCAAGAGACGTGTGAGAGGGGTTGCGATGATGCCGAAGTCCCGGATGAACTTGCGGTAGTAGCCGGCGAGACCGAGGAAGCCGCGCAAGGCCCGAGCGGACTGCAGCGTGGGCCAAGCTGCCACTGTCGCGATCTTGTCGGCATCCATGGCGACTCTGGCCGCGGAGATGACGTGGCCAAGGTAGGCCACCGAGGCCGCCCCAAATGAGCACTTGGATCGTTTGAGGTGGAGGTGGTGTGAGCGCAGGGCGGCGAACACCATGCTGACGTGCTGCAAGTGCTCCGCCCACAAAGAGCTATAGATTAATATGTCATCAAAGAACACCAGGACGAACCCGCGGAGATACGGCCGTAGGACGTCGTTCATCAGCGCCTGGAAGGTTGCTGGGGCATTGGAGAGGCCAAAAGGCATCACCAGGAACTCATAATGCCCCTCATGTGTGCGGAAGGCCGTCTTGCTGATGTCGTCTGGGTGCATTCGCACCTGATGGTAGCCCGAGCGCAAGTCCAGCTTTGTGAAGAAGCGGGCGCCGTGCAACTCGTCCAGAAGCTCGTCGACCACCGGTATGGGGAACTTGTCCTTGGAGGTCTGCCCGTTCAGGGCACGGTAGTCGATGCAAAACCGCCAGGTCTTGTCCGCCTTGCGAACTAGCAGGACCGGAGCAGAGAACGGGGATGTGCTGGGTCGGATGGTGCCATGCGCGAGCATCTCCGCGCACTGCCGCTCCAGCTCGTCCTTCTGAAGCTAAGGGTAGCGGTACGGCCGCACCGCCACCGGAGCTGTGCCTGGTAACAGGTGGATGTGATGGTCGTAGGGCCGCGCCGGCGGTAGCCCCATAGGCTCGTCGAAGATGTCGTGGTACTGCTGTAGGAGACTATCCAACAGTGGCAGTCCTGGCGTGGTGGACACCGCCGTGAGCTGCTGCTGCTCCGGCGCAGTCGGGCCCCCCACACCTTGCCACGTGATCCGGCGGCCGTCGCGGGAGAATGCCAGCGTGAGGGCCGTGCAATCCCAAAGGATCGACCCGAGCGTCGGGAGGAAGTCGAAGCCGATGATGAAGTCGAAGATGCCGAGGTTGAGCCCGACGCAGGTGATGTGGAAGTCCTCGTCCCCAATGCGGATGGGAACGTCGTGCGCGACCCCTTCGCACGGCAAGCGATCACCGTTGGCGACGGTGACCCGAAGCTGGTCGCCCCCAAAAGGGGAGAGCCCGAGGCGGCGCATGGTGGCGCCCTGGACGAAGTTGTGCGTGGAGCCGGTGTCGAGGAGAGCCATGAAGCGCTCGCCCTTGCAGGTGACCGGAAGTAGCATGGCGTTTGGCGGTCGGATGCCGGCCACCGCATGGAGAGAAACCACCAGGGAGGTGGCTGCCGTTACAGAGGGGTCGCCCAACTCATCAGCTTGGTCGGGTGGGTGGTCATCGGCCGCCGTCACGTCCTCTGGTTCATTGACGGTGTAGTCGGATGTCACGAGGTAGAAGAGGCGCTTGCAGATGTGGCCGCGGACGTACGGCTCGTCGCAGTTGAAGCACAGTCCTTGGCGACGCCGTTCCACCTGCTCGGCCGGCGTAAGGCGCCGGAACGTGGGCTGCTGGCTGGCTGCGGACGGAGCAGCAGGCTGGGCCGGCGTCGGCAGCGCCCGCGCTGGTACCACGGGCCGAGGGGGCGGGCGGCCCCCGCGTTGCTGCTGTTGCAGCTGCTAAAGAGCCGACAGGAAGGCCGCCGTGCGGCGCTCGTAGGCCCGAGCGTAGGACATCGCCGTCTGTAGGTCCTGCGGGTGGTGCATCTCCACGTCGACGCGGATGTGCTCGGGGAGGCCGCCGACGTACAGCTGCGCCTTCTGGCGAGGGCTAGGGCTCAGATCACGCTCGTGG
Organism: Microstegium vimineum; assembly: GCA_022036555.1. Lineage (NCBI taxonomy): Eukaryota > Viridiplantae > Streptophyta > Magnoliopsida > Poales > Poaceae > Microstegium > Microstegium vimineum. Next base: position 4,868,234 of record CM039122.1, on the reverse strand, counting down.
CAGAGGATGGTGTTGTAACGCTCCGAGTACTCTTGGACGGTGGAGGAGAACAGGAGCCGCGCAAGTTCCGCCAAGTGAGTACCCTGTGTGGGGGGGGGGGGGGCGAATTGTAGTTGGCACAGCTCACGGAACCGTGGCCATGTTGGCATGCCCTCGTCCTGTTCGAGCGCGTAGTACCATGTCTGGGCGACGCCACGGAGGTGGTAGGAGGCCAGCCACGTGCGATCGGAGACGAGGGTGCGCTGCCCCCGGAAGAACTGTTCGCACTGGTTGAGTCAATTGAGGGGGTCGACGGCCCCATCGTAGGTGGCGAAGTCGAGCTTGTAGAAGCGCGGCGGGGCATGGGCGCCGCCATGATCACCCCCGTGCCCGCTGGTGCGAGCGTCGTTGGTGAAGTCGTTGCTGTAGTGGGCGGGTGTCGCTGCTGGTGGGGGCCTTGCCGGTCCGTTGTAGAGCAGCGTCCCATCTGTCCCGCCATAAAGGCCCCCGAACTCGATCCCGTAGGACCAGCCGCGCTGGGTCGCGTGGTGACGGTGGTTGCCGCGGTGTAGATCGTCGGCGAAGTGTCCGTCAGCACCCACGACGGGATGGCCGACGGGGATGCCGGCCACTGTATCTGATGCAGGGGGTGACTCGTGCGGCAATGAGGCATGCCGTTGGCGGCCCCCATCTGGAGAGGCGACGTCGTCGCGGGTGGTGGTGGTGGCGGCAGCGGCAGCGAGGTGGGCGGAGGGGGCGGCGGCAGCAGGCTCGCCAAGGATTGCTGCATGGCGGCGACGTTGCGGCTGAGGGTGTCCACCACACCGGCCAAATTGGCCAAGGTGAGCGGCGTCTCGGAGGATTCCGAGAGGGATGACGACGCATCTGGCGTCGGCCCGGAGGACAGCGGCGGCGGCAGGGCGGCTGAGGTTGGCGGAGGCGTGGTCATCGTCCTGAATTCTGCTGATACCAAGGTGATAGGTACCCGCACTCTCCCGGGGATGGATCGCAGGGAATAGGAGTGAGAGGGAGCGGGGCGAGGCTTGAGCACGCGAGGAAGACGGCGCGAGGGCGCCGTGGTGGTTGCTGCGCGCGCGGACTGAGTCGCGAGAGGCAGGGGAGGCGGCTAGGGCAAATATCTCCCGGCTTCCTGAGGGAAGCCGGAAACAATAGATTGTTGCTGCTTCCTCTCCAATAACCGTCTTACAAAGTATTTATATCCATGACTTCTATAATTATAAATAACTCCCTAAATAATAATAGTAATTGGACTAAGACTAGGACTCCTCTATGACTAGGACTCCCTGTAGATACTATTACGGGCTGTAATTAGCCACTAATGGGCCTATGCATGCTATATGGTATGCTCGTCATAACAGAATAACTCTGAACATAGAAAATGAAAAATCAAATTAAGGTAGTACTAAACATACCCCTTAATAGGATCTAGTTGCATCAACTTCCTTCTGCTGCATTCCAATCTCACTCCTTTCTCCCTGATATAGTAGTATCACATAGTATGCCTTCTTCAAAGGGAATACAACGTCTGTAGAGAAGCACATAGTATGCTTTCTTCTTCAAAGGGAATGCAACGTCTGTAGAGAAGCAAAAGCTAGTAGTAACATCCATTTAATAGGCTTGTATAGGTATTCCATTTCTGGTATGCAGTAATGTGCTTATCTTCATTATTACTATAGGATAACAGAAGTTCAACACCCTGATGAAATGTCCAAAATTCAATTATATAATCTTTTCTGTTGTATCAGACACCTGTCCAAGTATATACACTCAAGTTCTGCAAGATTAAATTTAAGGATTTGTATCAATGTTCTTTCACAGCAATCCCTTTGCCAACTATAAAGATCTTGCTATTTTAAATTTTAACTTTTAATAGGGTGCATATATTTACTTCAATTTGCAGCCATGGTACATTATACTGCTACAGTACTCGAATATTAGAAGGATAAGTTCTTGAATATCGTTCTGTGACATCAATATTACCTATCTTAGAACCCATCAGCGATATGTGCCGCTGACTACATGTTATTTTCCCCTTTCTCATCACCAATCTCTTCATGTTGCTCCTGGTGCTTTCCATGTTTACGAGGTGCACAAATAGCAGCAGCTGCAGCCTGCAACCACAAGACCATGTGTTAGGAACTTAGGATTGAGTCACAACCTCTGAACCGTGGATTGAAAGCAGCTGAAGAACCTGTCACTTGTCAGGGCTAATTTTGATATACTTGCTTTCGAAGAAGTCATTCCATCTCATACTACGTTTCTGAATGTCTTCGGGGTAGGATGTGTCAGCATCCAAATTGGTGGCCGTGTGAGGTCGGTGTGCAGTAGAGGGTGTTGGAATTGCAGGCCGAGGGAAGCGCAGCAAGTGGAGGCGTGAGTTCGGTCGACATGCAGTGGCGGGGAATCAGCATGGGGCGCGCAGGGGGCTGAGAGCAGTGGGCTGAGAGGAAGGGATCAGGACCCGGGCGGCGGGCGGAGGCAGGGGGCCGGCGGCGGAGGGTCGTGGAGTGAGGGCTGCGGCGGAGCAGGCAGACAAGAAGGCGCATGCGCACAGAAGCGGCGCGTCGGCCCACGAAGGTTCACGACATCTTGGTTGGATGACAAAGCGGATCGCAGACCCGAACCGACCCACATCGAACGGATCAGATCATGAGTTGGCCTGATCCAACGGTTATTGGGCTAACAGGCGACATGACCCGGTTTCCCCTACGGATTCGTGTTTAGAACATTGCATTGACAACTTCATGCATTATATTTGGGGGTCTCCCATATACATTTACATATCTGAAACACATGGGTGTGTTTGGTTTTCTGGCTAACTTCTAGCGTGGCTAGAATCCTAGTCTGAGCAGTCATAGCCTGCCTCCAACAAGCCAAAGCTTGCTTGTTTAGTTGTCTGTACTATGTAAGCCTGGCTAACCTAATAACGTGTTTGGTTGCATGTATTGTTTTGATACAATCACATTTTCTCTAAATTGGTAAGATTACCTCCATTGAGGAATTTCATCAAACATGTGGTGGGCATCTTAGGCGAGCAGCAGTACACAGCAACAGCAGGGCCAGGAATGAAGGAAGGCGAGCACACGACGGGCATGGCAGTATGGCACCATCATGGCTAGCATGAACATGCCCATTGCGGCCTCCTGCAGAGCACCTCAGCGAGCACGCATGGCCATTGCGGCCTCCTGGAGAGCACCTCAGCGAGCAAGGCATGCCCGTCGTGGCCTCCTGCACGCTTGCTGCTGCTCTCTCTCCCATGCGCGTGCGTTAGGAAAACCAGGCGGCGCCCAGCAGCAGTGAGGAGCAGGCGGGTGTGGGCCTGCAGGACGTAGAGTGCATCCGCGCCCCGCGGCGACAGGAGCGCACGGAGGAGCTGCTTCACGTCGCCGGCTCCGGAGGAGCTGCTTCTCGTCGGCATCCGTGCAGGGCGCAGCGGCAGGAGCGCGCGGTCGTCAGCATCCGTGCAGGAGCAAGCGAGGAGGAGTGACGAGCGCGAGCGGCGAGTGAGCCTGGAGGAGCATCGGAGGGAGAAAAGACGGGACGGGAGTGAGGTGACCCGAACGCTAATCTACGCCCCCAAGCCTGGCTCGGCAAAAACGAGCTAACACCTGCGTTCTTTCGTGGTTGGCTCCCCAAAGCCAGGCCTCAGCCCATGTACAGGCAACCAAACAAGTCTATCTTGACTTTAGAAAACCAGGTTAGGAGTTAACCACCCAACCAAACACCCTCATAGAGAACATATGTCGGCACGTGTGCTACATCTTGGCGAACTGAAAGAGGACAACTCATAAATTATATTTAGTAATTCTAAGTACAGCTGGGCAAACCGCCACAGAGGACAACACAAGGTGCTGTTTTGGCGACCAAATTACTTGATGCTATTATTGCTTCTGAATATTGACTGCCAACTCTTGCTCACTGTCACCTGATGGTGTATCTTGGCAGGTTTACCAGCTAGTATCCCTAAACTTGTTATCATGTGTTTTGCGGCCGATGTACTAAATAAACTACCCAGCTAGCTCCTGAATGCTTCAATTTGTACTTCACAGCGAGACATGACTGCACTTCTTCACATCAAAACAGGGCTGCATGCTCTTTACGTTACTTCAGGTCCTCTTTGCACATTTCTTCTAGCAACAAATTGCCATGCCCTTTACTAACTGATACTCTGCACCCTGAACCACAGGCACATACCCCTCGCACGCCTGGACTGTTTCAAGGAACTTTACTTGGCTTTCTCTGAAATTACAGCTTTCTTGATTTCACAGAGGACTGCCTTACGCCTTGGATCAACAAGCAACTAATTTACACACGCCGACTGCCATACTACATCTATAATCTTTCTCCTCTTTTCTGAGCAAATAGCCTCTCCTCTTCATGGAGATAAATGACAATGCTATGCTACTACAACTCTCTACTGCTACACCTGCCTTTCATTACTTCTGTGTCTTAACCTTCACATGCCCGCCATTGGATTTCCCCACTTCTTTCTTAGCAGTCATTAGCACTCAATCTATCTGCTGTAAACCCATGATGAACACAGGACCTCTCCTCTTCTTTGATTGTTTGCTATAATCTCCCAGCCTTCCTTCTGTACTAGTTTCTATATTTCTCTTCTTTCTAATTGCAGCCTGACACCTTGTCATAAAAATTCAGCCTCTCTTCTTTCCTTACTGGCTCTGACTTGAATCTACTAACAAGCTCAATCACTACTAAATTGACACTGTGGCTATCACACTGCATCTACTACTGTGCATCTCTGTAGCAGGGCTTCTTCAATCAAACCCTTTGAACATTAACATCACCTGCAGGTTGCATACTGCCTTGCCTTGATTTGCTACTGACTAAAGCTGCCTCTGCCTCTGATCTCACACTAATACTTTTACAGGAACCCTTCTCCGCATGTGTCAGACTCTGCTAAATAGCCAACTAATCTGCAGTAGCCACAATTCTCCAACTTTACAACCTCCTTTGCATCTAAAATGACACTACACTGCTTCCTTTCCACATACACCTGATCTGCTACATGTCTGCATCTCTTCTGCAGGTACTGGAAACTGAATCTAGACAGCAACACTATTCTTTGCATATCTGAATCTGCACTACAGCTGTCTCAACTTCACACCTGCATACACCATACTCAAACACCATCAGACCTCCATATTGCCTTCGTCTTTCATTTTCACCTCCATCGAACTCTGCTAAAACAGTACCCACACTAATCTGCAGAATTTCAATCTTCCACCCTTCTCAGCATATGATTAACACTACAACTGGCTTTCCCACGCCTGCACCGATCACAGCCTATCTCCTCCTTCACAACGGCAAGAACTATGCCATGGCAACACCTCAAATCTCCTCTGGCCCTCATCCTCTCGGCTCATCTCCACCTCGGATGTCCAGCAAGACAAGGCGCCTACAAAAATAAAAGAACCCACAGACGGCGAGCCTCACCCTTCAATGCAGCCATGGTAGTTGATCTCCGGCGGTGCACGGCGTCAGTCCTCTTCGATGCAGAGTTGTGTCCGGCGACGACGTCGGTGGCATGGTGCTATAGTGGGCGCAGGGTGAAGGGATGTATGTGGGAAGCGGCGGCGGCAATGCGTATGTGCGGCAGCCTGGCGGCGATGTTGTTCTTCGGATGGATCCCCTCTCAAGGAAACTGCCCTCCCCTCTTTATACGAGAGCCTTCTGGAGCTTGTTGGGCTGAGGGTCCGAGGGATCCGAGGCGATGAACACCGCTGCTCCACTTCGGTCATCCGAGGACGAAGGACGAAGGACGACCGAGCAATCGTTGCTGTTATTCTTATCCGACCTTAGACTGACCGCGCTACTATTTCTGTAAATTTATCCTCTATCCGTTCTAGTCATCAAGATTGTAAATTTATCCTCTATCCGTTCTAGTCATCAAGATTGTAAATTTATCCTCTATCCGTTCTAGTCATCAAGATTCTCTGTTCTATACACGTTTCTTTCGCACCCATCATCCTCTATATCTCATACACTATACCTACTACCAACAGTGAAGTCCACTTGTCACTTTATCTAAATATTTCTATATGAGATCTTGTTTTAAATGATTTATTGACACGAATTTATTGGTACAAACGAAATTTAATTTGATTTTTTAGTTTGTGAGTTATAACATTTTTATTACTTGAAATAGAAATAGTAGCAGCACGTGGTTCAAGGAAAACAGTGCAAGCCAGTTGCATGCGCTACCGGCTTCTGCGGACGCCAGCAATAGCGCGAGTGCGTAGTGCTGTAGGGATGCCGTGCGCGTTTTTTCTACTGCAGATAAAATAGAGTAGCGCGGTGCGCTCAAGCTTATCAGTCCAAGGTTCCGGTATTCTTGTACACAACTTCTATACGGCCGTGTACTTTGCATATGTGCGTGCGTATGTATTTGAGCCGAAGCCAGGTTGCACGATGGCAGGCCGGATGAGTGGCACATGGGCTGCTGATCACTTTTATGGCCCAATAAAAATGTGTAAATACCCATCACGTATATACAAGTGAGTCCGTTGCATACACTTTGCTTAATTTTCTGGTAATACACGTGCACAACTAATGGTTAATTAGTGCAAGCTTTGATATAGCTTAAGTCTTTCCCGGTCATATCAGGCACAACTCATTTATGGGGCGATACGATAAATTATGCCACCATAATATTATGTCCAAAGTATTTATCTCTTATAAAAATATTTGTCTCTATCCTCAATCATGAATAAAACTACTACTTGATGCAAGTATGAGTAAGGTAACACAAATTCTCCCAACGGGTATAAATATTAATGCCGCGTGCAAAATATTATAAAATCCCGTATTACACTAGGTAAGAACAGTGGACTAATTAGACTTAATTGATTTGTCTCAATCTATTCAATTAGTTTTATATTTAATATTATAAATCAGTTTCAAACATTCGATATGTATAGGGACTAAAGTTGAATTCAACACCCCATATGTACTGCCTTAGGACCATACGAACCAGATCAACTCACATTGTTCTTACCTAGTGGTCAGTGGACGCACGCCTAGCCCAATCCTTTCTCAGTACCCCATCAAGTCACACATGCCATTGCTCATCAATAGTCATTTGCCAAAGTTCCTCCGGGCTTGCCTCTTCCTCGTATTGCAACTTGCCTACGCTTAAGGGGACGCGCTCTAGTCCGAGTAATTACGGCAATGATTTGTCTTTTAGATCCACCTCCCTCGCGCGGCCGCACTAGCTCTGTGTACTAGAAGCAACTGCGACGGGGCTGCTATCTGAATTTGAACTCATAAGGGATAGTGCTCTTGATGTGCCTTGACGTGTGAATAATGCTTTGGTCAACAGTTCAACCCTGCTATTGCTAAATGCACATGATTGTCACAAGGCTCGTACTAGTCTCTACCACTTCCACATCACCATCCATGTCAGCTAAACACTCCTTTCATCCCGATGTTCCTTAATCCTGAACCCAAATCTCCACACGAGATTGACGACTATGCCTCGGGTGGGTATCTACCCATATGGGTATGAGTACCATATATGTGTTGGGGCATGCTCCTAGCCTGGTACTCAGCCACCTTCCTCTTTATCATGGTCACATTGATCCCCAACCATGGATGCAGCGCAACTGCTGAACGCTACGGTAAGCTACGTTGTCGGTAAGGCAGTCACTTCATTGCCTAGAGTTTACTTTGGCACTGCTCAAGTGGAAGGGACCGAATTCCTCTATTCAATGGACCTATGCGATCTGAACCTATCCCTGGCAGAGTGCCACAATTGTCTGAATAAATTGAAGCTGGAGTTGTTGGCAACGGTGGTGAATGTGAATGAGGGACTGCTTCTTCTGCCGAATGAGTGGCTAGTTGGCTAGAGGTGCGGCCAGGGGCGAATCCAAAAAGGGGGCTGGTGGGGCTCATGCACCCCCTACAACGGGATGGTGGGGATCAAGCCTGAAGGAATACGAGGTTGCTACGCTAGCCGGAAAACAAAACTTTTCGACCTCATAAACTAGGATCTACTGCTAGTTACAGGTTACGGGATTACCACTAGACGCGCAGGTGCAACGGAAGACGACTTGATGTAGTCGTGCGCGTCGCAGCAGGCAGTGCAGTTGCGTGGTCGTCCGTCTCAACGTCCCCTTCGCGCGATTCGTCCTTGTGCTCCAGATGCAGCACCTCCGAGGAATCCCACACGTGCAGGGAGGAAGCGTTGCGCCTCCGGACTGCTAGGTCCGCGAGGAGCAAAAGGCGCGAGCGTGGGGAGGCGACGGCGGCTGCCAAAAGGCGTGGATCAATATCGCCCCGCGCCCACCTCTTGCTTATATAGGCGTCCTGACGAGCTCCCACGTTGGAGGCCCATTAGTAACCCTAAACCTAGTCTAATTCGGGTCCAACCCGAATTAGGCTTCCAGCCCTTTAAGCGTGCGATCCTATGGGCTCACGCATACATAGACATGGCCCAAGTACTCTTACTCGACCAATAGTTGATAGCGGCCTCTAGCAAGGCGTGTCAACTCCTATGCATACGTTATGATCATATCAGACGAACCACTATGACCATGTACAAGTTATTCCCTTTGCCACTCGATATATGGTTCAACTCGTGGGTTAACACTTAACCCAAGCACGGCCATGCATTTGTTGATCCAATCACATGAGTGATCCAGTGATATCTCTCTCACGAAGAGAGGGGCAAATTCCATCTTGATTGTCTATGTCTCACAGCATGTTTCCCGACCACCCAATGACCACCTTTATAACTACCCAATAACGGAGTAGCGTTTGATAGTCCCTAAGTAGATCGTTTCACATCTTGAGTACATACCACAATCTCGGGTCTAAGGACATAACGTACATGACATGAATAGAGACTTTCTCTTGTTGGGTCAGTCCAGCCTACATATCTCACATGTGCCCATATTATTAGTTTGACATCTCCATGTCTATGACTTGTGAAACATAGCCATCAACTAATACATGTGCTGGTCTAATATTCAAGTGTGCTCTTACAAGAATGCCGACCAGGGACAACTTTTAGAATAACCATTCAAGTAATTGAGTTCCACAAACAATTCACATAATCGTCAATCAATACTCGTTGTCTATAATGGATATTCAAAGAACACTTTATTAATCATGGATACAATCGGAATATAATCATCTACATGATTAGCTCTAGGGCATATTCCTAACAAAGCCCCCTATAGCCGATGCGTAAATGGAAATATGGGGAGGCTAAGGGGAAGAAGAAATGGAGGAAAAAAGAAAAATAGAGAGATAGAGGAAGAAGAGAATAACCCCTTTCAATTCTTCTACATCCACCACTGGGTGCGGCATCAGAAAGCTCTTTTTTCTCGATCGCATAAATGTTTACGGGTCTTTTTATATTAAGAAGGTTATAGTTTTATTAGCTCGATGGCGTGCAGGGTTTAACATGATCCACACATAACGCTCAATCGACCACAAAAAGTTCTATTTTTGCATCAGATTTTTAGGGGTCGTTGAAGACCAACACCACAAGAACCTGCTTTGGGACTGAGGTAGTAAGAATCTATCTGAGCACACCATTTTCGATGCAGCCTATCAACTCCCAAGATTTCCCTAGGAGCAGAGCTGCAACAGGCAGGTCAATAATAGTTGATTCCTGGCCAGCCTGGGAAAACTATGTTTTTGGCAAGGGAAAGCCGGTCACACGCACACCAGCACATACATACATAGATCGGGTTTGATTTTGCTTGCAAGCACCCCTAGCTCTTTTTTAAGCCGATATTTAGTTCAACGAAGTAATAGTCTTGTTTTGTTATGATAAATTAGCATCATCAATAGCATCGGGCGAAGACAACATGACCTTTATGATCGTTGACGTTGAGTCGATGATCGTTGATCGATTTCATTGAGGAAAGCTATGTTACATACGTGTGTATTGTAGCTTCATTGATGTACTGTAATTTTTTATATTAAATATGTGCTGCAAGTTATCTATTAGTAATAGTACTATTATATACTTCAATCATCATATAAAACATTAGATTATCGGGCCCTTAGTGTCGCTTGCACAGGCCCCTAGAAATTGATGAGATGGCCCTGCCGCACGGCCTCCGCCATGAGCCGCATTCTTCTGGCTCTCATAATCGCTTCGACGGTCGTGGTTGTCATCGCTGCTGAGAACGAGGACGAGCTCGGGCCGATCACGCTTCAGAATTGCGACGACACAACTGGCAGTTATCGAGCTGAAAGCTCGTACGCCAAGAACGCCGCCGACCTCATCTTCAACCTCGTTGTGAACGAGTCCGTGTCGTCAGCACTCTTCGCCTCCGGCTCCACCGGCGCGGGCGAGGGATCAGCCTACAGAGTGGTGTTTTGCCGCGGTGACATCAGCTCGATCAGAAGATTGCTTCGCGGCAGCCGGGCCGACCAGGACTTGCTGGTGGCCTACAATCGAAGCCTGGACGCAGCGTTCCTCTACAGCTGATGCTACATTCGCGTCGCGGCAAATGATTTCCTTGCCTTTTCGAACAACAACGGCTTGATAAGTGTCATCCTCAACTTCAGTGTTGAAACCGCTTCTGCCATCAGCACCGCCGCGCAACTACTGAACGCTATGGTGAGCTATACTGTTGACAAGGCTGCCGTGAGTTTACTTCAGCACGGGTCAAGTGGTGGGGAGCGAATCCCTCTACTCAATGGCCCAATGCGAACCGGACCTGTCCCCAACAGAGTACCACGATTGCCTGAACAAATTAAAGTTGGAGTTGTTGGGGGCTGCTTCCTCTACCGAATGGGTGGCTCGTTGGCTGGAGGTGCGACTTCAGGTGCGAGACTCATAGAAAGTTTTTCACTGGTGAACCTAATGTCAAGCTGGTGACGAAGGGCGACGCGGTACATAGTTCTATTGTCAGAACCGAACATTACGGGTTAGTGCATGATTATATATTCGTTGTTAGTTATTAAGTCGTAAACATGGAGGGGGGGGGGGGGGCACGGCCCCTGCTCGCCCCCTAGTTCCACCTCTGTGCTCATATGCATTCGACAACTTACACCTTTTACGACAACTTACACCTTTTACTGCTATCTTTTTGTTTAGATCGTCAAACGCACCAACACCATAAAGTTGGCATGATAGTACTAGTTGCCATCGCAGCTGGACTAGTGATTTGCAGCGTCGTTGTGCTCCTCGTCTGCTGTTACTATCGTTCAAGGGAGCCAATTCACCCATCGGAAGGTGGTAAATTCATTCATCCTGCTAGTATTTTTGTATTTTTTGTGAAGAGGCCGTAGTATTTTTTGTATTGACCAGGACATTTGAAACATCAGTAGTGAGTTTTTTTGTTTGGATAATAATATGAATTTTGTATATCATTGAATATCAATATTATGATCGGTCTTAATACTCTAATATCACTACTTCTTTTTTCGTGAAGATGGTAGTCCTTAGGAAGAGGGACAACCGAGCAATGCAAAGGACAAGGACAAGGACAGAGAGGTAAAGAGCTATAGCTATCAAGATCTCCAGATTGCAACAGATGATTTCTCTAATACCAATAAGCTGGTAAGGGAAGGATGTGCTACAGTTTATAAGGTATAACAGGATCTAATCATTGTATTTGCGAGTTCCATAGTACCATTTCACTATAGCTCTAACTCATAAGAACCCTAAAAACACATTTTAATGACTTATTGATACTATTGGCACAGGGCGTACTTCAAAATGGCATGGAAGTTGTTGTGAAAGTGCTGGAGAATTTGAAGAGGGTCATCAAAGATTTTAAGAGGGAAATCTCTCTTGTGGCAGACCTACTCCATGACGACATACTAAAGCTATTTCGGCATTGCTTTGAAGGTGAACGTAGATTTAATCTACGAGTTTGCGGCTAACAATAGGCTGAAGAAATTTCTCGGCAAAGGTATTACTCTTTAAACGATGGGTAGAAGTTTATCAAGGTTAAAAATCTAATATATTTGGCTTTCAAATGTAGCATCTTCACGAGGACAATAGCTAGATTGGGAATTGATGTTCAAGCTCATTCTATAGATAGCTCAAGGGCTTTTCTATCTCCACATATAAAAATATGTTTCGTAGAGACCTTAAACCAGACAATGTGCTTCTTGACAAGGATTTCATTCCAAAGATAGCAGATTTAGATCTGATGAGGATCTACGATAGTCACAACACCCACCATACTACTAAAAAGGCAACCAGGACAACGTAAGTACATAGGCAACCAACAGTTTCACCATTATTATTAATAATGGTAATTGTTAACCGTCAAAATGAAGGCCAAATTGGGCAAATTTTTTTTACACCTATGCATGGTTGTTGTGCGGTGGGTACCAGAGTGCTGGAGTGGCCCCAAGTTTTTTTTTGTCAAAGAAAGCAGACGTATACAACTACGGCATGATGTTGCTGGAGATCATCACCGGACGCAGGACACATTCATTTGAGGGGGAAAAACTTTGAATGCCTTGTTGAACATGTGAGTGCTTATGGAGTTGCTGGTTGATAACTATGTAAGCTCCAACTGGGTCTACATCCGAATTAATATTTATAGGCAGTGGTGAAGCTAGAGAAAATTTATGTGGTACACTTGACTTATGGGATGCATAGACCTATGCTATGGGGGTGTCAATATGGTGAAAATTTGATCAATATAGCTGTTTTTTAAAATTTGGGGAGGGGTGCATATGCACCCCCAAACTGTACACAACTTAGCCCATGGTTATGGATGACACGTGTGCAGGTTTGACAGCTCTGGACGCTTATGAGAACGAAAAATGACGTTTATGCTGACCTAGGTGTGGAAGGACAGGAGCAGGCGATGCAACAAGCGCTGCGTTGCGTGCACATTGGGCTCCTCTGCGTGCAGTGCGACCGCACGAGGAGGCTAACCACGGATCAAATCATCAGTATGCTAAGTTCTGATAGCATGGAGCTGCCGGAACCAATTATTTCCAGATACTAGTCCCGATCTCCAACAGGGACGACGTCGAGTGTTCGACTGCCATACCTTGGATGCGCGGGCGTTAAGACATGACCTTGGTTGCCAAGTCATGAATTGGCTGGAGTTGAACGAAGAATAACATAATGAACTTATTATTATTCACATTAATTTAGATGAGGAATGGAAACAGCTAGAATTCATGACTTAGTGGGATAGATGTAAGATATATATTTCATTGAGAGGGTTAAATTACAGAAAATACATATGACGTGTTCAAAATGTATGCATGCCAGTTACTTTCTGGCTGTCAGCAGCACGATTGTACAGCCTCCAATCAATACGTAACTGGTCTGGTTCGATACAATCTGAGAAGGAGTTTGGGGGGAGATAGAGATTCCTTGAGTAGTTGCTGTCAATTTCTTCTCTTCATCATCCTCGAGTGATGAGTCACATGATCATGTTCAGTTGGAGCAGAATAGAAACAAGGCAAGCATATTGCAAGAACAACGCACTACTGATGTAACCTGAATAATTCCAATTCCCACCACATTCTCTTCTCTGTGTGCAACTCCAATTGGATACACAATGCAATAACACCCGCAGCCACATAGACATATATGTCAAACCACTCCAGGATACACCAGCTGTGGGGTGGACTGGTAACCATGGAGGCTTGGTCATATGCCATCCGGCTCATCTATCGTCAAGAAGGTTTTGCGCCACCATTGCGTTACTGTGCCAAGTGTACCACGCACTCGATTGCCTAACCATGAAGCATTAATTATCCCCTGATGCCAGGTGCCACCGTGCCGCCCAGGACACACACGGGACAGGACGTGTCGAGTAGGAGAGGAGCGCCGTTGCTCGCTGCCTCGCTGCGTCCGGATTTGGAAAGCCAGCTTTTCAGCCTTATTATTTAGTCTGAGTCCAGTCTCAATAGAGCGAAGACGGTCATATCATACAAAATAAAATGAAACTCGAATAAAACACTTACTCTCAATGGAGAGAGTCATTCTACAGTGTTATAAACATTTAATTCCAAAAAGAGTTATAAAGAGTTGATATTCGTGCCAAAAGAATATCATTCCCATAACAAATATCTATGTGACAACATATACTCGGATAAAACACTTACTCTCAATGGAGAGTCATTCTATAGTGTTATAAACATTTAATTCCAAAAAGAGTCATAGAGAGAGTCAATCTACAGTGTTATAAAAATTTAATTCTAAAAAGAGTCATAAAGAGTTGGTATTCGTGCCAAAAAAATATCATTCCCATAACAAGTGTCTATGTGACAACATATTTAATACAAATGAAACTCAAATGATATCTCCATTGAGATGTTTATTGAATGAGAGCCACCTTTTTCACTAAAGCTGACGGATTATTTGTTTCCTTTCAGACTGTTTTGCCTGATGATCGAACAAAGCGAGTGCTTATCCGCAGCCTGCCAGCCATGGCCCAGGAAAAATGACGAGATCAGTCATCTGCTCCCTCCAGGTCCAGGGCGTATGATGACAGACGAGTCGGGAGTGGTCCGCCGCCGCCACGCAGGTTGGCTTTGGCCTTGGCGTGCGGTGCGGAGGCAAGCACTCACGGTCACGCTCGGCGGTGCACCATGTATTTTTGTTTGATTGATAAGTAAAACGATGCAAAGATAGACGTGACGACGACGAAGCACAACGCCTGGCCCAGGAGCCTAACAAAGCAACAAAGAAAAAAAAAACTGGCCGGTCGTCGCGAACACGTCTTGATCGACCTTTGAACGGACAGCTACCAGCTTCGCTCTTGGGACGTCTCGACTCACGACACGATGCCGTGCATCTCCCGATCCTCGCCGAGCGCGGCCTCCCGCACTGCCCGGAGGATGTCGGTGAGGGACACGACGCCGCAGAGGAGCCCTTCCTCGTCGACAACCCACAGCCGGTGCACGTGCCTCGACGCCGCCGCCTCGATCGCCTCACCGAGGGTGCTCTCCGGGGAGCACGTCACCAGCGCCGCCGACGACGACTCCTGCTGCTCGCCCTGCTCTTCTTCGTCAGTGGCGACGGCGGCAGCCGCAGCGGTGTCGTCGTCGGTGTACCCGGTGTCCGTGGCATCGGCGCCGGGGACCACCGGCTTGTTGCTCGCCCGGTACTCGACCACCTTCCTCTTGAACTCCCTCACGCTGATCTCCAGCCACGGCTGCAGCCTCGCCACCGGGCAGTCACGCAGGTCCGTCGCCGAGAACGTCTCGATCGCCCTTTGCCCTCTCCCCTGCAGCAGCACAACAGGCGATACATAAAGATTTCATTCAGAAATGGCGTACGTCGCCGGCGTGTTCGGATCGGAGGTGCGTCCAGTACTCACGTATTGAAGGGTCTCTGTACCGCTACCAACATCCACGACGGGCACGGCGGTCAGCGACGCCGCCCGCATCGCCCTGATGGCATCGATGACCGTGGTGCCGGCAGCGACGGCGAACACGGCGTCGTTGACGGCGCCGAGCTCGCGCACGGTGCGCGACAGCACGTCCCTGAGCTCGGCGCCGTGCGCGCTGAGGAACCTCACGACGTCCATCTGGGTGAGCATCCGGTACGCCGGCGCCGACTCCACCAGCTCCACCGCCACCACGTTGTCCGCCGAGGCCGAGCTCTCCAGCGGCACCAGCGCGCGGTGCACCCCTTTGCTGAACGTCTCCATGCAGTCCAGCACGCTGGTGGTCGGGTGGAGCGTCCACAGAGTGAGACCCTCGAGGGAGTGGCCGATGACGGAGGACACCGGCACGGCCATCCGGCGATCGAGGTCGACGACCGCCACCTCACCGCCGGCCTCGGCGATGTGGGCGAGGATGTCGACCATGTTCACCATCCCGATGTAGTGCTTGCGGACGGCGCCGGTGGCCGGGTCCGACTCGAGGATCATGGACCCGCCGGCGCCGATCCAGTGGCCCGGCGGCGCCGCCACGGCCACGCCGGAGACGCGCGCGGCCAGGAGCGCGTTCGCCGTGTGCGCCAGCGTCGCCGTGTAAGGGACCTCCACCAGTCGCCGCTTGGCGCGCGCTAGTTCCACCACCTTGCGCTCGCGGAGCACGCCGCAGAGCCCCGCGCGCGCCTTCTTGTTGCTGCTCTCGTCTCCACCGGCGCCGTGCAGCAGCGCCTCCTCCTGATGCAGACGCTGCTCGTCGGCGGGTGCTCTAAGCTGCGCCATTGCTGATCACTCCTTTGTTTCTAGCTGCTCTCTGCTACTTCTCTTGTTAATTGTTTGTCTCTCTTCTGTTCTTTGTTCGAGAACCAATCCACGGCTTGTGTTCTTAATGGCTGTAGCTTTTGAGTGCTTCGAGTTGCAGGAGAACGTGGCGATCAGAGAGGCCGCATGGCTCTGCTGAGCTGACGCGTGGAAAGAAACGTCACGCCTAGCGAGTTCACGGATCAGTTCACTATCCCACGTCATGTCCGCAGCCAAAAACTCTAGTCAGAGTAATTTCTTGGCTCAGTTTGGTAAATCCAGAAAGAGTTTTGGAAAAGCAGGTTGCTCTTCATTCACTGCTCTGTCTAGGCTCTTGGACAGACCATTTTCAGCAAGAATTGATCTATCTGGAACTATAGATTAGGCAAGCACAAAATACATATAAATCTAGGTGCTTAACTAATACAAGCATGTGCTCGCTGAAATGCTAATGGGAGTGGCTACGGACTACTCCTAGTAGGGGAAGAAGGCCTCGAAAGAGACGATGGACGCGGGAAGGCCCCTCTCACTCAATCAGGCCCTGCACATGCAGGGCGTGAGCGGGTTCTCCCAGAGATCGTAGCTGGGGAAAGTGGGCTCAGGAAGGCCCGTCCGGGTGCGGTGCGTGACGACGACGTCCTCCGCGAAAGAGGCCCAGCCCATGTCGGGGTCGCCCAGGGACTTGGACATGAGGCCCTTGTCGGGCTTCACCGACTTGAGGCGGTGCCCCGCGTAGCGGCGCGCCCCGATGATGAGCTTGGCGAAGTTGCCGCCGTGCGTCATCACGAACACGTCCGACCGCAGGCACACCAGGAAGTCCAGCGCCGCCAGGCTCGTCACGTGCCGCCGGAACGGCGCCAGCTCCTCACCGCTCGCCAGCTCCTCCTTCGTCACCTGCAAATGCACGGCAACGGCTTTCACGGGTTCAGTTCAAGCGAACATTGTGTTGCCACTGAGCTGTGTGCCTGGTGGTGCCTACCAAGTTGGGGAACATGTTCCTGAGGGGAGCCATCCGGTTCTTGCCGCCGTACACTTGCCCTGACGCGACGTAGATCTGTGTTCCGCTCGTGTACCCCAGTGCTCGAAGGATCACAGCGATCTCACCGGGCTCAAGAGGGCAACGGCCTTCTTTTCTCTTCTTCAGTGCCAGTGGCCACAGATGGGATCCATTCTGTATGCAGACACAAAGGAGAGAGAATCGTTAGAATGGCATGATATTGTCCGTGCTTCATTTCTCCCAGGTCTTCTTTCTCAGTCCAATGTAACAGATGTATCTAGTCAAAGATTCGTGTCACCTTATAGCGCCTTGGCCATTCTTTCTGCCTGTAAGCGGCCATCATCGCCTTCTCCTCCCGTGTGCCAGCAAAATCACAGAAAGAAAGCCCCACCATTCCTTTTTCAAATCTCAGGTGAAGAGCCCTTTAATTAAGGGGAAAAAATGTCACGATTTGATTGTGAAATAAAACTTGGAGGGCGTCAACTGCAGCTGCATCGGAGAATGTCTTGGATAGATACAAGCTGTACACAATATCAATTAACCCAACAAAAAAAGGATAGTTATAACATACATGTATGGATTTATGTTGCCAGTTCTGTTCCTCATTCTTGCTGCAAGCTTATCGGCCATTTCCTCAATATCAGGTAGGAACTTTAATGCATGATAGTTAACTCTGCATCTTAACTTGTTAATCTCCATTGGAACATTATCATACCTGAACATTGAAGTCTCACATTAGCTTCAGATTGTTCCATTGAGAGCATATCAATGCGAAAAGATATGATCATTGCACAGAACAAAGAACAAAATAAAATAATAATGCTCCCTTTACCACAGCATTTAAGCTGACCAGATGTTCTGAATCACAAAATAAAATGAACCGGAAAAGAACACGAAAATTTTTGCACTCAAAAGTTTACTTACCCCAACCTGTCAACAAATGGCTTGATGGACATTATCTTTTTCTCTTTGATCCTTGGAAGCACATTATCAATATAAAACTGTGCTGAAGCATACTTTGGGATGTTCTTCACAGTACGCCTATTACAGACCCATAATTCAATGCATATCATATCATGGAAATATGAATATTCAGTCGAACGCAAAGAAAATTCCAGTAATATAAGTATGGGTGCAGAGAGCATAGTTTTATATTCACTTTGATTTTACAAGAAGTTCACAAATATTGTCTTAATATAGTAGAATGTCGGACAAGCTGTATGGCATATATATACTTCACTTGATCTAGTTATACCTTATAACATTGTTCAATTGACCAGATTTTAAACGAAACTGCATAGATGGCATGATATAACCAAGTTGTGTCACACATCATCGAGATTTTATTTGGTGAAAAGAAAAACAAGGAAAGACTGGTTCAAAACAGCAGCTAAGAATAGATGGGTAGTTGAGAATTTTTTTCATATATAGTGACATGAAGGTTCTTTAAATTTTCCCACCGTAATGAGATAATACCAGCAAAATCTTAATATTCCTGGTAATATAAAATAGCCAAGTATCAATACATCCTTCATTGCCAATATTATCTTGCATATTGTAAGATCAAATTTCTGAAAGCTTCAGGTAATTAAAACAGAGAGTAAAAAAACACCTACTTTATACTGGTAAACAGCTCATCCTTCTCTGTGAACCAGTCAGGGATATCTCGGACAATTCGTACATCATCCTTCAAATAATTTATAAAATGATCAACATCAAAGATGTCTTCAAATTTCCTACAGAGAAGATATACGTTCTCAGAGCCAAGACAATCTAGAAGAAAGCAAATAGTCTATTTAAGTAGGCCAATCTTCAAGGGAATTACTTCAGTACAGGATGGTCAGCATGAGACCAATAAACAGTCAGACCAAATATGCATGATATTGGAAATTCCTGTCCTTGCAAGTTTTGTGACTACATGAACTAGTTCAAAGGTGCCAAGCGATTCAACTATCTATTGATTCTTATCAGTATAATCCAAGTGGTTTGGATGCATTTCCATCCAAAATTAGCATAGTTTATTACTTTTCTTGTCTGTTTATCAACTACGTACAAATTAAACTATATAAGAACAGTGACGGATTTTCAGGTGAAACTACATTGATCTGCATTTGGTCCGATCAACTAACCCATACATTTTTTGTTTGTGGTCCCAGTAACCACTAGTTTACAGCAAAGCACTGAAGCATCATAGTGGACTTCCTCATTGAAGGACATTATAAGACAGGACAATACTACAATCACAGGAGAAGCATGAGAAATTAAGCACTGACTTCCAGTTCTAGAAGCATAATTTGGTGTTTCAGTAATTGAATGACATAAAATCATCTACAGATGATATTATGCAAAATCATTCAGTGTTACAAGGCTTTTAAGCTAACAAAATTCCATTACACATATTTGGAGCAAGCGTTTCAATGAAAGTAAGATCTAAATAGTCGTTTTAGTTTTGATAACCCAAACAAGATTGCAGGTTTAATGAAGACAGATGTTCATTTTTAACATTCTAGTCAAATATTATGTTCGGTTTATGGAAAGCTTAAGTTCTAGTTAACAAGCTTTTATATGACACAATTATCTATTAAATATCGGCAGGGATATAGACAAGAAGGATACACTAGAATCTGGAATGGGAAATAATACTTACGACTGGTCTTTCCAAATTTGGTCCTGCTTCAGAACAGGCAAAATAAGTGTTGCTCTCATTATTTTAGCAATCGCAACAGCATTACATATCTGCAAAAATAACAGATATCTGAAATTCGAATTGTTTTCTTTTGAGAGAAGTAACCAAAACCCTATTACATTTAGAAAGCTAATGGACAAGCTCAAGGACCGGCATGATCTGCTAAGGGAGCACCGGATTCTGTATTTAAAAAACAGAGATTTCATCTCAAAGCAACTTTAGCAGGTCACGGAAAACACACATTATCAAAAGAAATAACAAGCTTAGATTGAAGGGGTACTGTAGTTATTCTTGAACAATGAGCAGCAAAACTAACAGGAAAAGAAGCAAACCTAGGCTTGCATAGTGCAATTATCACTCACACACAACTAGGTGAGGAAGGCTGAGGGACAGAAGTGCATACATACAGCTATGCGTTGCTGGTTTAGTCCTCCCTCGGCATGGATAAAAATATACCCAGAGGTTTCATTTACTGATGGAACATCTGCATGATATAGAAATTTATGGTATCATCACCTAGCAGCAGGACCCAGTAATTAAAGGAAATAGATGTTAGATGTGTTGTCTCATAAATCTATCATCTAGCATGAAACTACACATAACAATTGGACGAGTTCCTGAGACATAGGAAATTCAGTTTTTGCACCAGATCAATAAACACTAGCACTGGGAGATCTAAATTTGCACAATATAGGTTACTGACCTCAAAGTGATCGAGTGATGCATAAAGTAGGGATGCAATATATGCTACGTGCTGCCTTTAAGAAGGATGAAAGGTATACTCGCCTGAGGGCTCATTGCTGCGTCGCTCTGCACAGGGCCTCCAAGATGTAGTGGCAACACGTGGATTCTCCCATAGAGATGGGGGTTCCTTCGTCTGCACCCAAAGCAAAAAATTCTTCAGATCAAATGTTCCTGAAGCGAGCACGAGTCCCGAAACCAATGAAGCACACTTCACCTCAGGGCAGTGGAGCGTGATCCCCTCCTTGTGGCACAAGTATGGCGTGTTCTAGGATCAGACGGGCAACAACAACACCAACATCAACAGAATGTCAGTGGCAGGTCGGAATCCAGACGAAATCGAATGGTATTGGGAAGACACGGGAGGGGCCAGGAGCTCACGAAGCGGGACCAGAGCAATGGCGCGCAGAAGATCCCGGCGGCGAGGAGGAGCGCGAGGAGGGCAAGCAGGATCCGGTAGGAGGATGAGGCGGCGGGGGACCTCGGGTCCTCGAGTGCGAGGAGGGAGCGGAACGGGGACGTCAGCAGGTGGACGCGCTTGTGGTGG
Source organism: Microstegium vimineum (assembly GCA_022036555.1). NCBI lineage: Eukaryota > Viridiplantae > Streptophyta > Magnoliopsida > Poales > Poaceae > Microstegium > Microstegium vimineum. Next base: position 4,847,121 of record CM039122.1, on the reverse strand, counting down.
TGCGAGATGAGAGAGGACGAGCGGTTGACGTCCTTGCCGTCGTCGTCGCCGCTGTCACCGCCGCGACTGCCACGGGTGGAGGGGGAGGCGAGGAAGGGGGACGACGCGGCGGAGGCGTCGGAGTCGCGCTTGGCGGGGGAGTTGGACGCGCGCGTCGCCGTCGAGTGCCGCAGCTCCGCCATGGCCGCCGCCGCCGCCGGCCGCGGCGCGCGGGAGTGGGAGTGTTCACTTGCTTCCTGTTGGCTGACGAGCCTGTCGCTCTCGCCGCTCTCGGCCGTGGCGAGCTGTGGCAGTCCAGAGCCGGCGGCAGGCTGTCAGTGAGTGAGTAGCATGGCATGGCGGCGGAGATGGGCTGAGTAAAGGCCTGTTTTCTTTGGGCTTGCAGTGTTTTTTGGAAAGTGATGGGCTTACTTTTGTAAAACCTCCGGATTGTAACATGATATATAAACTTGATACCTACTAGGCTACTAGCCCTAGTTCATATAAACAGGCACCTAATAAATGAGCTTATTTTTTAACCAAATCTTTAATCAATTATTGGCCCACCCAATTAATTTACAATGTGTTTAGCTCTATCTAATCTAAACAAGCTCTAAATTGTATACCTAGAAATTGTTTTCTTCTAATCGATGATGGAGGTTGGGTCAAACTATAGCAAGAAACGTCCTTGCCACCCTCCCCGCCTCATTTTACTACCGCCACGTGTTAATCGTCTACAGCGGTCTTGCCGCCTTGATGTTTCATTTACCATCGCCACATGTCACTCACCTGTGGTGAGCAATGTTCCTACCACCTAGTTGTTTCAATTACCTCTATCACGTGTAACTCTACTACTCCAAAACTTTTTCGGTCTACCAAAGAGAGTTACACCAGCTCCTTTTATTTATATCTTAAACCCTAAATCCCTAACCTAGCCTTGAAAGTTCCATGGAGGAAAATTATCAGTTTATAGAAAAGAGATCAATATTATCCATGTGTAATATATAGCTAATCCGCTCTTTGTTGGATGGTGGTGTTGAAGACATTAATCATAGTAGCCAGTTGCGAATCTAGAGTGAGGGCTTTTTGGGTGGCTGGTGAAGGGGGGGTCACATCCTCCTTTCCCGCGTGAAACATGGGCCCTAGCCTCCCTCTCCACACAAAAGTACACACAAACAATTTCTTTGTATGGATAAAAAGTGACGAAGAGAAAAAAAAAGATAGAGCGTGCTTGGTTCTAGTGATGTATTGCCTAGCCTTATTATGCTCGGTCCAAGAAACGAGGACCTTGCCCTCTTGGGTGAGCCGATCAAACTCTCCCACGTGAGCTAGGCAAACCTCGACAACACAGTTCTCGAGGAGCTTGAGCGAGGGAAGCAAACACATCCTTACTCACTATCCTCGCTTGGCAAGGTGCGATAATGCAGGTGGTGGGTAATGTTCTTGCCACCTTGCTATCTCCTTAACCACCGCCATATTTACCACCTTGCTACCTTATTTACCATCGTCATATATTACTCGTTTATGGCAAGCAACTCTCCCGTCACCTTTTATCCGTTACCGTTGTCACTTGTTACTCTATTGTCCGGAAGCTTCATTCATGTTTACCCGAGATACGAGATAGTTGCACATCTCCTTCACATCTTTAAACCTTAATTCATGGTTTCTAAACTCGAAAGTTCTATGAAGGACAATAAAACATTTTAGAAATGAGACTAATCCACATTAAGCGCGAAATATGTCAATATCATGAAAGTACTGTCACGTAAGGCGTTTTATCAAGGAAAACGGGCGGCAGCTTCCTTTGTTTCACTAGTCTGAAATCTGGAAGACTAGACAAAGCATAAAGCCGCCAAGCATACCTGGAACCATCTGGAGGCGTGGCACTGGCAACGTCGCCGCAGCCCCGCAGGCCGCAGCCATCGCCCGCCAGCAGCGAACTTCTCCCCCGCGGCGGCGAAGCACAGGAGAGGCAGCGAGCGAGATCGATGGCACCGCCGATGGACCCTCCCGACGTCGAGATGGAGATGGAGCCCGCGCCCCAGCCTCCGGCTACGGCGGTCGCTCCGGCGCCGGCAGCGGCTGGGGAGGGGTGGAGCATGCTGTCCCGCGCCCGCGGGCTGCTCGAGGAGGGCAAGCCGTCCCTCGCTCTTCAGGCGGTGAGAACCCTCTCCCCTCTCCCTCCCCCTTCTCCGTTCGGTCTCCATTTCACGCGCTGTCAGTCTCGCGTTCGTCTCCACCGGTGCCCGGCGTCCGGCGATGAAATGGGGGATCCGTGGATTTTTTTTTCGTCTCGTCTCGTACGTGTTGGAAGCTGATCAATCGCGTGGTTCGATGATCGCTTATTCGCGATGAACCTCCCCTGGTTCGATCTCATTTTGGGTCATGCTCCCGATGGCGTTATTCATCCGGCTTGAGGTTTGGCGCGGAGAGGCCAAAGGGAGGTTTAGGTGTGATCCGTTCGAGGTCTTAGGGTTTGGGATTGGTTAGGTACGATTCGTTCTAGAGGATGATGCTACGGGTAGGTGCTTAGATGCCTCGCTACTTTTGCAGCTATCCCTTTCGAATCTGTTGTCTGCCTGTTTCTCTTGGGCAAGCGAAAGGAGTATTCTCCAGGTTCTCCTCAAGAAGGGAAGAAAGGAAATCGTGGCTTTATGCACACACATCTTAACTGTTGCTTTTCTCCTTTGCCTGGAGCTCTTGTGTAACTTATCCTTATGGAAATGTGTGTTTCCAGAATCCTCACTTGCAGTATGATGTTTGCTTGTGATCTTTTAAGCACATCATGTCCACCATTTTGATGTGTGATTCACCATCGAATTTCCAGTGGCACAGCGAGTAAACACCAAAGACATTGCTGATAGACACATGTAGCTGCCGAGTAATGAAAAGCTGCTGTGCCGATCATTGTTTAACTTATCTATTGTATGATGTATCTCCTTGCTATACCGTTGATTTATGGACTCTCACTAACTAGACCGTGCAATTGCTCCTAGCTCTGTTGGTATTTCATGCATTGCTGATTTCGGACATATGGCCAGTTTCCAATACAGTCCAAGCCATTTCCGTTAGAGTTTTATCCGTTTTTTTTTGTTTTTTTTTCCAATTCTGAACATTAACTGTCGACAAAATTCAATGACTACCATGAGTAATCCTATTGTCCATATGGCTTTAATTAAAACATAGGCGATGTTTGGTTCCTGACTTCTTCTCGCACTGGCATAAGGTTAACTTTTTTTTAAGGTCCATATGTAATTCTATCTTTTTCTATGTGTACTTTATATTTACTTTTGGGTCTTATGAGGATATATGACACTCCTCTAAAAGTTAGAATAAGGCACTGTCACTTCCATATCTCATTGAATTGGCCCTGTTCGGCATGACAATGAGGCATGGAGTAGCATATCCTGAAACTTTTTTGGGCGGTGACATGTGAAAATACACTTTTCCTTCCCCTCTATAACATGGAAATTCATTAACTTTTCTTTTTAGTTTAGTGGGATTATAAATGTTATCGTAACTCTTTGGGTATGGTCTGTATTTTTTTAGAAGTTTGTAAACTAAAATTTTGTTTGTGATGGAGAGTTCAAGGCTGCAATGCATTGTCTGACCACCATTGATGGTGTGCCATGTAAGGGCCTGTTACTTAAGGTCAAGCAGCCAAGTCAAATCAAGCTTTAAGAGGTCTTATTTTGCTCATTTTTTTTTTCTTTCACAAGGAAGGCCAACGAAGGGGCTTCCCAGTGCCAATGCCCTAGATCGATCTTGGGTTACCGGTTTGAGGGCTGGCTCAAGGAGCCACTCAGACTCACCAGCCCTATGTGGTGAACGTTACTAGTTAGTAAATTTATGTTCCTCTTGATTGAACATTAAGAGTTCATTAGAGACCATATTGATTTGAATAAAATGCTTAACACAACGGAATGTGATCTAGACTCAACGACAGCTTGGGTACACCTTAACGTGTTGCGTGATCTTTGTCCTATCCCATATGTGCAGGGCACAGTCGATAATGTTTGTTCTTCTATTTCAATATGAACCATTTTGGATTAGACCTGTTAAAAATGACCGTCAAGCCTTTTTATAGGTGGGTAAGGGTAAAAGTAGAAGGTAGGGTTGGCAAAAGTTGAAGAAGAAAGCCACAGCCCACAAATAGTGTTTGGCACCCTCACAAAATTATTTGTGTCTACTGTACTAGTTTTACACTAGGAGTACATGGCAATATAGGCCTAAACAAATCTTACTTTATAGTTTATATGTATTAGTGTGCGATGGTGTTGGAATTTTCGTATATTCTTTGGACTAGACATGTATAGCATATTATCTGATGCATCACATGGATTGAATGAAATGCATGTCTTCTGTGTGGATCGGAGTAGTAGGCTAATTACTTCTCAACTGCAACAGCACACTCTGTCATTAGTGCTTCCTGCCTATGTTAGTGGAAACATTTACGCAGTATAAGATTATAGCCTTAGCTGTTTGCCTGTGGGATCCTATGATTGCAGTGATGTGTACCTCATAATAGCATTGTAGGATTTGTTCTGGTAATGAATCGAACATTGTTAAATGTGACGTCTGACAAGCATTCTGGTCTATTGAAATGCATAATTTCCATTTTGATTCCTTCTGGAAGGCTTCTGTTTCATTTTGTCTGTATCCCTATAATCCAGACTGATACTAATACCTTTTCATTATCATGGTTACGTGATGAGTCTTGTGGTAATTATTAGCTTTCAAACTTTATCTTGTTGTGTTGTTATCCAATTTCATGACCATTTCATCTGTATGTGTTATATTGATTCTCAACTTATGAAACTATGCAGGTTCTCTTGGCCATAAGGTCTCAAGGTGGTGAACAAGCTCTCATGCAGACATTGAACCGTGCGCGTGAACTCTATGCACAGAGATTGCAGGCCTCTCCTAGTGTTGATGAGCTTGCCTCTTTGCTTGCTCAATGTGCCATAGCAGAGGCTCAGTCATCGAATCCACAAGGACCTGGGTCAGACCCTGTCGATATGCTGAATTCTGATGAGGCCTGCATTCTTGCTGAGAGTGGAAGGAAGCAGATCATCCTGGATGCGTTTGCCGATGGGAGCAGCTTCATTTGCTTGAAATGTGGTGGGCTCTTTAGCACATCTCGCAAGGACGAGCACTTAACCTACTGGTGCGGGAGCGGGACTGCATGATCCTGGTTACATCTTGCTGTGGTTTATCTATGGTCACACCTGGCAATGAACCAACGATCATGATACCCGTGAGATTTTGTAAACCTTTGTTCTGTTCCAATTACTGCTTCTTTACTGCAGAGATGCCAGAGACGCATCTGTTAAGTCGTAGTAAATATACATTGCCGATGCCAAACGTTATGAACGAAAGTTTCCATCTCTATCCGTTGTATTGTACTTGTGCTTTCGGTTGATGGAAGGTGTTAAGTTGTTTGGCATGGTCATCTAATTCCAATAGTTGAATGTCGTCATAAGAATGCTCTTGCGGTTAGCTACGACCGTACAAATACTGAAACTTGGTAGAAAGTATGGAGGAACTGATATTACGCCCCTTCGATTTATCATGGAGTTGAAAACTGGCTTTAGCAGTGATATTCATGAGAATCTGCAAAGAGGATAGAGCATTCCCATCAGGGCAGCAGCAATGGAGGCATATAGCACCACTAGCCTCAGAAAAAAGTTAGAGTTCCATGTAGGAGGGCTACTACCAAAGGCCTTGTTTGGATTTTAAAGGAATCTATTCCTGTGTAGTATTTTCAAAACGGAAGGAATTTTAAAGGAATCTATTCCTGTGTAGTATTTTCAAATGTTGTTTGGATTGGAGGATGACGATTTCCTTTCCTAAGGAATGGTGGCCTTTACTGTACAAAACGCTGGAAAGAAACCATAAGGTCTGAGCTAAAGAAAAAATTCCTGTGGTTTACTTAGTGCGTTGAATAATAGGCCAACAAGCTAGCCGATGCCTGCCAAGGTTACTGCTTTGGGAAGAGTCATGTCCATGCAAGAATATGTTAATTTAAACATTTAATGAGCCGTTAAAAAGTGCCATGAGACTATTGATTTAGTTTGAGTGCAATGATTAGTGCTAATCTAGTTACTTAGTGGTTTTATCTTTGTCTTACCATCTTATTCCTGTATTTTTATTCCTGCGTTCCAAACAAGCCTAAGTTTTCCATTCCTCTGTTTTCAAATCCTATAGTTTTTCACTTTTCACTCTATTTGATTCCTACGGTTTTCTCCATTCCTCTGTTTTTTATTCCTGCGTTCCAAACAGGCCCTAACATTTCTCCATCCGAGGTATACTGCCTCTTCTTCCCATGCAGTCCCATCACTATATGTGAAGCTAACATTTCTCCATCCGAGGCATACTGCCTCTTCTTCCCATGCGGTCCCATCACTATCTGTGGTCCCCTATCTTTGTTCTTGAAACTAACATCTCTCTCTCCGGTGGTCCTAGCAACGAGACAGTCCATGACCACATCGCTACTTCTATTGGCTGTTTTGGCTTTGTGTCAGATGGGGGCTATGGACTCCTATGCAGGAGACTCTGCAAGGCTACAAGTTGATATGACATGGATCTTGGATGCTGATGTGTACAATGAGGCAGCACGACAGACTAGAGCGTTGGGCAAGCCCTCACTACCTGCTGCCATAAAAGGTTCGTTTTCACATCCCTTTGTCTGTTTATCAGATATACTTAAATTTCTGTTTGGATGACCAACCCATCAACCCATGCTTTTATGGTATGTGTTACTGGTGTTGGTATGTTGTGTCTACGAATTACTTCCTGTCAATGTAGATGTGAAATGGTTCTGGCCCTTTTGGAGTGCACAAGGAATGGGCGGGCGATGCGTGTTTCATGCCCAGTTTTGTTGAGGCTTCACTTGAAGGCAACGGAGAGAGAAGCTGAGAGGCACCTCCTATCTGCAGAACTTTAGCTCCTGACACGCCTGTGCCTTACATTCTAAGTGTTTGTTGTGTTAGTAAAGTGAGACTCAGAATTGTGCTGCTAGGGCTTAATTGTCTCTAGTCTTTGTTCCCCTTTATATACACTGGAGCTCAATAGAGCTTTCGTGGAATACAAGTTTGCTTTAAGAGCATATTCCTAATGCTGTAAAGTAAAGCTAGTCTAAAGCATAAAGCAACTGTCCAAAAACTGAAAAGAGACTAACAACTAAAGTGCACTAGAAGCTAAGGCTTATCTATCAATTCTCCCCCTAAGTCTTGCTTCAGCCAATCTTGATGATCTTCTTGAGCCCAATCTTGCTTCTCATGGTTTCAAACTTGGTTCTTCCAAGTGACTTTGTGAGAATATCGGCAAGCTGCTCATTTGTGCCGATGTGATCGGCCTTGATGCTCCCCTCTTCCATGCAGTCTCTGATGAAGTGAAACTTGGTCCTTATGTGCTTGCTCCTGTCATGGAACACTGGGTTCTTAGCAAGTGCAAGTGCCGATTTGTTGTCAACTTTCAACTCCACAGTTTTCACTCTCCTTCCTAGCAAATCGGCAAACAACCTTGATAGTCATAGTGCCTGAGTTGCTGCTGTAGTCATGGCCACATACTCAGCCTCACAGCTAGAGAGTGTCACTATCTTCTGCTTGACCGATTGCCAACTGACCAAGTTGTTGCCTAGGAAGAAAAGGCAGCCAGTTGTGCTCTTGCTGGAATCAATGTCTCTAGCTAGATCTGAGTCACAATAGCCCAAAAACCTTACCGATGAGAACCTTGCCGATTTTGATGCCTTGGTGAAGTGGAGACCATAGTCAAGGGTACCAGCCAATTACCTGAGAATTCTCTTGACTGTCATTTGATGTTCAGTGGTTGGTCTCTCCAAGAACCTGCTCACAAATCCCACTGAAAAGGTCAGGTCTGGTCTAGTGTGGACCAAGTACCTCAAGCTTCCAACCAATCTTCTGTATTGTGTTGGATACACTTCTTTTGTTGTGCTCTCCTTGCTCAGCCTTAATCTTTCTTCCATCGAGGTGGCAGCAGGGTTGCAATCGACCATGCTCCCCAACTCCACAATCCTCTTGGCATAGTGGCTCTGCCTCAGAGTGATCCCACTACTGCCTTGCTGCACTTCTACTCCAAGATAGAAGCTGAGTAACCCAAGGTCACTCATCTCAAAGATGGACTGCATCTCTGTCTTAAAAATCTTCACTTCCTCTTCCTTGACTCCAGTGATGATCAAGTCATCCACATAGACTCCGACTAGTAGAACAGAGTCATTTGAGCCTCTTCTGTAGATGGCAGCTTCATGCTTGCTCTAAACGAACCCCATCTTCTTCAAGGTTGAGTTCAACTTTGCATTCCATGCCCTGGGTGCCTGCCTCAGCCCATACAGTGCCTTGTGGAGCCGATAGACCTTGTCTTCTTCTCCTTGGACAGCAAACCCAGGTGGCTGTTGTACATAGACCTCCTCCTTGAGCTCTCCATTGAGGAATGCCGATTTGACATCCATGTGATGGACCTTCCATCCTTCTTGAGCAACCAAGGCTAGCAGCAGCCTGACTGACTCCATCCTTGTCACAGGGGCAAAAGCATCCTCATAGTCAATCCCTTCTTGCTACACAAAACCCCGAGCACAAGCCTTGCCTTGTGCTTGATCACAACACCCTCCTCATTCTTCTTCAGCTTGAACACCCATTTCAGGGTGATTGGCCGATGACCAGCTCGGGGTGGCACCAGCTCCCAGGTGTCATTACGCTCAATAGCGCCCAGCTCTTCCTCCATCGCAGCTTGCCAAGCTGGATCATCGGCAGCTTCAGCATAGGTAGTCGGCTCGTCCGAGCAGGAGAGGTTTAGCTCGGCGAACAGCCTCTGAGCCAGCGGCGGGGTGGCCTCATCCCCGATGAGGTCAGTGATGCGGCGGTAGCGCGGTGGCTCACTGCCATGGTAGGCGCCCACCCTTTCTTCATCGTCCTCCAGGGGAGTCACGTGCTCGACCCGAGGACTGGAGCCGCTTGCCGTTGCCGAAGGCGTCGTTGCCGATGGTGCCGCTGCTGATGGCGCGGTTGCCGATGGCGCGACTTCCGATGGTGCCGCTGCCGATGGGGGATCCTCTGCTTCCTCACCTTGTGACGGCTCCGGTGTATTGAAGTGCGGCGGAGGAGTTGGCGATGGTGATGCCGATCTGGGAGCTCCAGGGATACTCGACGGTGAAGTCGTTGCCACCTTCCTCCGATGTGTTTGCCGCTGCCGATGTCCAGTCCCAGCCGCGACCCTCGTCGAACACGACATCGCGGCTGACACGCACGCGCTGGGACACTGGATCGTAGACCTTGTAGGCCTTCGCGCCCTCCGCATAGTCGATGAACACGCCGGCCTCGCCGCGGTCATCCAACTTGCGGAGCTGGGTCAGGCGCCTGGTGTAAGCGACACAGCCAAAACACCTTGAGGTGACCCAACGTCGGCGATCGGCCATGCCATGCCTCGTAGGGGGTGATGCCCTCCAGTGCTTGCGTCGGGGCACGGTTCAGAAGGTGCACCGCCGTCATCACGGCCTCCCCCCAAAATCTTGCCGGTAGACCGCGCTGCTTGAGCAGAGCCCGCGCCATGGCCACCACCGTCTGATTCCTGCGCTCAACGACCCCATTTTGCTGAGGGGAGTGAGGGGGCACTGAAGTGTCTTTTGATACCTTGATCGGCGCAGTAGGAGCTGAACTCGGCGACGGTGAACTCGCCGCCATTGTCCGTGCGCAAGACCTTGAGCTGGCAGCCGCTCTCCACCTCTGCTGCAACCTTGATGCGCTTGATTGCCTCCCCAGCAGCATCCTTGGTCGGCAGTAGCGCCGCCCACATGAATCGGGTGGCGTCGTCCACCAATAAGAGGATGTATCGGTTGCCTGCCGATGTCGTCGGCGTCACAGGTCCGCAGAGGTCGTCGTGCACCAATTCCAGGTGCTCCTGGGCACGGTACGCCATCGCGGATGGAAAAGCTCGCCGCTTCTGCTTGGTGGTGACGTAGACGTCACAGACCTGCTCTGCGTGGTCGATCTTGGGGATCCCACGGGCCATCTCTCCTCTGCTCAAACGTCGTAGTGCATCAAAATGCAAATGGCCGAGCCTCTCGTGCCATTGTCATGCCTTGTCATCCTTGCGCATAGTGAGACAGCAAGGCTGCACAACTTTCAAGTGAAGGATGTAGAGGCGGTTAGCTTCTCGAGATACCTTGGCAAGCAGGCGGTGACTGCGATCCCAGATGCGCAGCACGCCATCGGCAATCTCCACCTTGGAGCCGCCTTCGTCCAACTGCCCAAGACTCATGATCGAGTTCTTGAGGGCAGGGATGAAGTACACGCCGTGCAGCACCCGATGCTCGCCGGTCTTGCCTTGGAACACGATGGTGCCGATGCCGCGGATGTCCACCTTGGACGCGTCCCCGAAGCGCACGGTGCCGCGGACGTCCGTGTTCAGATCGGCGAAGAGCTCGCGGTGCCCCGTCATGTGGTGCGTTGCTCCGCTGTCGAGGTACCAGCCTCCCATCTTCTCTTCTTCTTCATCGACATCGAGGAAGGCTCGAGCCCTTGGCTCCTCCAAGGTGACTTCTTGCGCGGCCAGAGAGTAAGCCGACGCATCCTTGTCCAGCTCGACGAACGCGTGTGCCATGAACAACGCGTCGTCCTCTTCGCACTCGGCGTACTAGGCACGCCCAGCGTATCCACCAGCACCGCCGCCGCGGCCTCCACCTTGATCACCTCCTCGGCCGCCACGGTCACCTCCACCGCCGTGGCTTCCGCCGCGCTCTCGTCGTGGCAGGCAGCAATCGCGCGCCCAGTGGCCCTCCAAGCCACAGTTGAGGCAGGTGTTCGGCCCACGGTTGTCACCCGAGGGGCCGCGGTCACCGCCGCCATCTCCGCGGCCAGCGCCGCGCCCTCGGCCACGCGCGCCGCCACGGCCCCGCTGGAACCTTCCTCCACGACCACGTTGCTGCCTGGGAGCCGAGCCATCGGCATCGGCAGCGCCCTTCTTCTCCTTCTTCCAGCGTTCTCTCCACTGCTCCTCAGTGTACATCAGCTTTCCTCCGACGACCAACATCCCGATCGGTGCTTGCGCCTCGAGATCATCCACCGCCTTGAGCCTCCCAGTCACCTCCTCGAGCGTGAGCGCCTCAAAGTCGAGGAATTGTTCGATGGCGACGACGATCTGCGCGTACTTCGCTGGCACCGATCGAAGGTACTTCTCCACCACGCGCTCCTCGGTGATGTCTCGGTCGCCGTGGATGACGAGTTGCTGATGCAGAGTCGACAGTCGGATGGCAAAGTCGTCGACTTGTTCATCGGGCTGGATGCCGATGTTCTCCCAGTCTCGGTGAAGTCGCTACAACGTCGTTCGTCGGACCCTGTTCACGCCGATCCTTGCTGCAGCGATGGCGTCCCACGCCTCCTTTGTCGATGTCTTGTCCATGAGCGGGATGCCCATCTCCTTGGGCACAACAGCCACGATCACCTCGAGCGCCCGTCGATCGTCGCGGTACTGAATCGGACCTCCCTCGACGGCCTCCCACATGTCGCGCGTCTGCATCCGCAACTTCATGAGCTGCGACCACTCATGGTAGTTGGTCTTGTCCAGCATCGGCCACGTCGTGCTGCTGCCGGAGTCGCGATAGACCACCCTGTCCCGCGACTCATGGCGCCCGCCGCCGCGGCCTCGCCTGCGGTCGCACGGGGATTGAGAGCGGCGCCGATCCCTCTGATCGCGCGAGCTCTCAGAGCGCCTGACGTCCTTCTCCACCTGCTCCTCCTCCTCTGCAGCGATCTCCGCTCGCAGCGCCTGCGCGGTCCTCGCCGCCTGCTCTGCTGCTGCTGCTGCAGCCTGCCTCGCCGCCTGGATCGCCGCCGCCGCTGCTGCCTCTGCAGCCAGCGAACGCGCGGCCCGGGTGTTGGGAGTCGCCCTGCGCACCCTCACCGGTGACCGAGGTACCATCCTCGGCGGCCAAAGCCTTGGCCTTGGTGGCGGCGGCGGCGGCGGCGGTGCGCTCTGCTGAAGCAGACATGGCTGGTGGGATGGTGGAAAGGTGGTGTTTTTGGCTCTTCTAGCAAACCTCGCTCTGATACCAATTGTTAGTAAAGTGAGACTCAGAATTGTGCTACTAGGGCTTAATTGCCTCTAGTCTTTGTTCCCCTTTATATACACTGGAGCTCAATAGAGCTTTCGTGGGATACAAGTTTACTTTAAGAGCATATTCTTAATGTTGTAAAGTAAAGCTAGTCTAAAGCATAAATCAACTGTCCAAAAACTGAAAAGAGACTAACAACTAAAGTGCACTAGAACCCAAGATTTATCTATCATGCTGCTGGTAGCATCTTGCGACCAGTCCAATGAATTCCAGTCTTATATTTGTTGCGCAGTTTTTCTCACCAAACCTGATATGCTCTCTTGGCTGCTTTTGTTTCATATCCTTCTGGTGACTGGTGGTGGCCAGAAAGCTGCTGGCTGCCCTTTCAAAACCTGGTGTCATCTTCTGTTGCTTTCCGATGATGCTATTGTATCATCACTCAGGCAGTGGCAGATTGGTACTGTGCAACGCCAAAAACAATGGGGCCTCACCAGGGTTCACCAAACCGAACGGTTACCGCGGTAACCGGCCGGTTACCGACAAACCGGCCGGGACCGGTTCGGTTTCGGTACCGGTTTGAATTCAAATTTCAAATTTAAAAAAAAAAATCGAAAAAATTGAAAAAATTCCTAAAAATAGTTCATGATTTATAGAGTCGAATGGTGTACAATTTTTTCAAATTGGAGTTCGTTTGCTATTTATTTTGACGTGTACAAGTTTGAAAAAAAAAAGAAAAAGGATCTTTTCTATTTTTTTTCCAAACTTGTACGCGTCAAAATAAATAGCAAACGAACTCCAATTTGAAAAATTTGTACACCATTCGACTCTATAAATCATGAACTATTTTTAGGAATTTTTTCAAAATTTTCGATTTTTTTTTTTCAAATTTGAAATTTGGCTTGGGACGGTTTGGGACGAAACCGTCGGTAACCGGCCCAAACCGGTCGGTAACCGGCCCTAACCGACCGGTTACCGGTCCAAAACCGTTGGTTTGAATTCAAAATGCAATTCGTTCGGTTTGGACCGGTAACCGGTCAAACCGGTCGGTAACCGCCCGACCGGCCCCCGGCGGTTACCGGTTCCGAAACGGTAAGTAAACCCCTGGGCCTCACTCTGCCTAAAAAAAGTATCATGACAAGGTTGTCCGGGGAATATTCACATTCAGCTCAGTCCAATTTTTTTGGAACTATTTGATGCTAACAAATTTTAACTTTGAAGGATCTTCATCTAAAAAAACTCAAGAAATGAGAGAGAGAAAAGTCGCATTACAGACTGTTTTTGTTGTGCTCATTTTCATTTCTAAAAGGTGGTTAAAACTTAAAATAGGAAATGATATAGTTAATGTTGCGAGAAAGATTTGGTGTCAAAATCAAAAGAGTGCCATCAAAACCTACCAAAATTTGAGCCACTCTGAAGCAAAGCCTTTGCAGGTTGCAACCCTCAAGCAATTTTTAACCTGGATTGCTTTCCTGCCAAACATGCCAACTACTAATCCAACATAAGCTTATTTAACTTTGCTTAATTCAGCTAGCTTGGCATGCTGATGCTGTCAGTCCCTCTCAACCTCCCTTGCCAACTCTGATCTCTCACCTGAAAATGTCAGTGTGAGTGGCCATTCCATCTGCACAACATGCATCCTTCATCTACTAAACCTTGTCAGCGTTCGTTCACGTAAAAGCCAGAGCGCGGAGATGATGAAGGCAATGGCCGGGCCGAAGCTGCTCGTCGTCCACACGTCGTCGAACAAGGCCCTGAACGGGACGGCACCGACGTCGCCCATGCCGTTCCATGGCTGGTCCCGGCGGTGCATGTGGCTGGTGGTCTTCCTGGCCTTGTTCACCTGCGTGTCCCTCCTCACCGTGCTCTCCACGTCGCGCGCCTCGGCCGGTGCGGCAGCGTACCAGCAGGCGGCGCCCTCCACGGTCGCCGCCAGCGCCGGCACCAATGAGGCCGGCCTGCCACGGTACGTGTTCGACGCGCTAGTGCAGTACGCGGCGGCGGCGGGGAACTCGACGTCGAGCATGCCAGAGCCAGACGTGCGCGCGATCGCGTCCGTGCTCCGGCGTCGCGCGCCGTGCAACCTGCTGGTGTTCGGGCTTGGCGCGGAGACGCCGCTGTGGCGCGCGCTGAACCACGGCGGGCGCACCGTGTTCCTTGACGAGAACGCCTACTACGTGGCCCACCTGGAGGGCAAGCACCCGGGGCTGGAGGCCTACGACGTCGCGTACGCCACGGCGGTGCGCGAGCTCCCCGACCTCCTCGACGCCGCCCGCGCCGCGCGCGCAGCCGAGTGCCGTCCCGTTCAGAACCTGCTCTTCTCTGACTGCCGCCTCGCCATCAATGACCTCCCCAACCAGCTCTATGACGTCGCCTGGGACGTCATCCTCGTCGACGGCCCGCGCGGGTACGTGCCAACGCACCATTGCACGCATGCATGTCGGATGCCGCGTCCGCCGTCCGCCGTCCGCCATGGTTTTTTGGATTGGTTAAGGAAGGAAAGCCAATTCATTATATAGTTGTTTATGATTTTTTCATGGTGTACGTGAAGGTTCATGGAAGGGTCGCCGGGGAGGATGTCGGCGATCTACTCGGCGGCGGTGATGGCGCGGACCAAGGGCACGGAGACGGAGGTGATGGTGCACGACTACGAGCGGGAGGTGGAGCGCGCGTGTGGCCGGGAGTTCCTCTGCGACGAGAACCGGGTCACGGCGACCAGCACGCCGTCGCTCGGCCACTTCCTCCTGCGCGGCGGCGCCGCCGCCAACCGGGAAGCCTTCTGCGGGCCGCCCGCCCCTCAGAAATCGAAATCGAACTAAGCGACGAGTAGTTTCCCCCGTTTAGCCCCAACATGCTCCAGTTTTGTGATGCATGCATGATTGATGCGTAAAAAATGTTAATGCTTGCGACGATCTGTAAAATTGAGTTCTTCGAGTGATGATCTTCCTCGTCCAAGCAGAAGGAAAATTGACCGGAGATCAAAGTAATGAACTCGCAGAATTGTGTCAATGAAGTATTGAGATCAGTGGTTCCTTGTATTCTTTTCGAAGAAATCTTGTGGGTTGTGGCGGTGAGGTGGTCCAATAATTGTAATGCTTGACGTGCCAACACATTTGGCATTTAAGAGAAAATTTGCGCTTACAATTATGTTGGCACATTTAAAAAGGAAAACTATTGAAGAGGTACTACATCTCACCACCACAAATGTGTTGGCACGTCAAATGTACTACATCTGGATCAGAAATATATATCCAACAATTTGAAAAGGTACTACATCTGGATCGGAGGTAAAATCGGCAGTAACAAACGTGGTCCACTGCACAAATGTCAAAATCATTATTACAGTTTGGGTATCCGTAATGGCTAGCTCATAAACTAGCTCTAAGCATTCTTTTTATATTTTAATAGAAGAAATAGAAAAAATAGCTCTTGATCAAGAGCTAGCTCATACACACATTCCAAAATTATATGAGTGTATCATATATAATATAAGTCATTAAAAGCTAGCACTATTAAAGATGTTAGCTTAGAGCTAGCAGCTAACTTATACCATTACGGATACCCTTACTAATCTATTGAGCGTCATTTTTTTTTATCCCTATGTATGGTTAGCCCCCAGTGCTTTCAGGTGAAAATTCTGTAAGACTTGTGATTTGCTCTTTAAAAGCAGGGTTCAACTCCATAAAAAAAAAATTGAGCTACAACAAGGATTTTTTTTTAAAAAGTTGATCATATTTTACTGACACTAGAAAATTTTGCTTCCATCAACAAAGCCATCCTGAGAGGATTTTCTTTTATATATATAAAAAAACCCAAACAAAGGGTGAATTTCCATGTTGGTCTTTTTTCCTTAAAAAGGGAAACTAAACTATTGTGTTACTTCTCTTTTAAACCTTTAAAACACCATTCAAATAGCCATGTAAACTATGATTTATTTTGCATACTATGGCATGCTATCTTAAAGTGTTCCATTGAATTTAAATTGAAATAGGTGAATTACAACCACAAGTAAAAATGAAAGATTTTATTGGAAACATAACTTGTATTTTTCATTATCGTTGTAGAATGCATTATGTAGGCCGAATATTTTTGGAGAACCCGAAGGTAGAATTCTGTGCAATTTAAATTTTTTCATAAACTCCTGAGATTATTTGGAAGGTGTCTTGAACATTGAGAGCAAATGGACATAACACCATTACGAGTTTTGAATTTTTTCCCTGTTGAACGGACGATTTCACACTTTCTTCGCAAACTTTTTCAAACGGCTCCCTAAGAGCATCTCCAAGAGTCTTTGTAAAATATACTCTATAAGAGCATCTTCAACAGTCTTTCTAAATTTCACTCTCTAAATTATCATTTAGAGTCATTTGCATAAAACTCGCTTTGTATATCTTTTTATTTTTCAACAACTTTTCTATATCTCTCACACACACACTCTAGAGTCATTCTCGTCTTCTATATTTGACTAGCGAAAAATCCAAAATACAGGATGACTATATTTAGATGACCATTTAGATTAGCTGTTGGAGGATAGTTTTTCACCAAAATCTATATTCCTAACATTTAGAAAGGATATGAAGAGTCTCTTGGAGATGCTCTAAATCATCATTTATAGAGTCATTTGAGTAAAAATCGTTTTCTATATCTTTATGCTATCCAACAACTTTTTTATATCTCATACACAGTTTAGAGAGTCATTCTTGTCTTCTATATTTGGATAGCGAAAAACCTGGAATAGAATATTGCTATATTTGCATAACTAATTAAAAAAAGTTGTTAGAGTGTGTTTTTTTAACAAAATCTCTATTCCTAGTATTTAGGAAGAAAATAGAGAGTCTATTGAAGATGCTCTAACAACAATAATAAAATGCATAACAACTTGACATGACAGGTGGATGCAAATTGATCCAACAACTTGTAATGGTGTTAGTTCAAAAACATTTTTTTTAAAAATAATCTCGAAAACACGAGGCTGATTATTGGGCCATAGACTGAGTGGCATGGACAGCCCATCTCTTTCGGTTTCGGCCCGTAAAGGCGCGCTGCCGCCTACACGCTCCCCGAGACAGACGGCGCCTTGCCCTGCCGCCGCAGTGGGACGGAACGGAACTTGCTCACTCCCCGAGTCTTCGGCGCTCGCTCCCCTCCCCTACCCTCCGTCGCGGCGACCTTCAAGGCGACGAGACGATGCTGCGGCTCTCCCGCTTCCTCCCCTCCGCCTCCAGGTGACCCGCGCGCGACCCTAAGCCCTAACTCTTATCTATCCCCACACGGCCACACCCCGGTTCCCGGAGCGGCCGCCGCTGCCACGGTGCCATTCGTCTATCCGTGTGCGTCATTTTCGGGCGCTTTTTCGGCGCTCTTGGAGCCACTTGGGTGGGTTTCCCATCGGGTGAGCCAGCGTGCGGACTGTACTGCTGTGCCTGCTGCTGTAGTCAGGGTAGCCCCTGCCCGGGGTTTTAGGTGGGGGTTTTAGGGGTAGGGTTTATGCACTGGCGTGTCGTTCCTGTTGACCTCGCTTCCCCAGATTATGTGTTTTCTGGTAGGTGCAGATTTCGCTGTAGAGGATTCACCCGCTTCCCTTGCGTTTGCGGACTGCACATTCCTGTGTGATATTTTCTGCAGGGATGAATGATAACAGGATTTGGCTGGCTGTCGAGAATGAACATTACTTGTTTCCCCCTTCTAGTGAGCAGAGTTATTATTCAATAATATAAATAGTATCCAGTGCTCAGGATGTGATTACCTGTGTCCCTAGTTTAAATCAATTTGCCTGAAGTGTAATGTGTGGATTAGTTGATGTACCTAATGACTTGAATGAGGAGTTAATCTTGTTAGGCAAAATGGAAAATCATTGAGATCAAACTTACTGCTACTAAGAATTTTGTTAGGATTGGACTTGATGCTGCTATGTAATCACGAGAATAAAGTCATGCTGAAAATTAGCTGTTTTGTACACAGATGGTCATTTCTATTGTTTTTCAGCTTTGATATGTTTGTGTAGCCCTCATTGTAGATTTTACCGAGTATCAATGTATACTGCTGACCGCTTGATGATTAACGGCACACAATGGTCTTATTTTTTAAAAAATATCACTGAACCTTGAGATATCATATTCAAGCTATTCTTTTATCTGTGGTAAGTTTCCGCAGCCTTTTTTGCCAGCAGGATTTAGTTCAGCATCTGAGGCTACTGTAGTTTTCAATCTATGTATTGGTGAGTTAAATGGCTATTTTAAGTTATTAAAGCTTGTTTTCCTTTCACAGGAGGGGTTTTGATCTAAAAGAATCTCTTTGGAGTGGTTCATTGACATTCCAACAAGCTGTTTCAACTTCAGCAGCAAATCTTGATGGTGAATTCTTTGTTTCGTTCTTTTTATTAAATCAACCTTCCGTGCTGAATGCTAACTTCCATATTGATGTTCGCTTAATCCCTTTATAAGCAGAGAACTCGTCTGTCAAAAGGTATGCAAGCTATACTGTGTTCAAGGGAAAGGCTGCACTTTCTATACATCCTATAATGCCAAGTTTCAGCAAATTAGAAGTATGTTTCCTTTTAGATTTGATTGTTTTTTGGTCATACATTGTTCTTCCTCCACATAATTTCTTTGTTTTATTAGTCCGGAGGATCTCGAGTGAGCAGAAATGGATCAGTAATGTTGACCTTCTTTCCTGCTGTTGGACAAAGGAAGTATGACTATACAAAGAAACAGGTAGCCATTATTTCTTGTGCACTTTATTTGTTTGTGCATATAACTATTCTGAATATAAGACCTATTAGCATTTTTGTCAACCACATGTGCCTTTAATTTTATGATTGTGGAATATCTGTTATGTAGCTCTTTGCACTGTCACCTACTGAAGTTGGAAGCTTGATAAGTCTTGGGCCTGCAGAATCCTGTGAATTTTTCCATGACCCATCCATGAAATCAAGGTTGGTGGTGGTACTGCATGAACACAAAAGATCAGACAGAACTTATGTTTGCGTCTATCATTCTAACTCCACTCTTTTTGTGCATCAAGTAATGAAGGAATGGTGAAAAAATCGCTGTCGATCACTCCACTTGGCAGTGACAGTGGATACTTCGTTAATATAAGTAAGCGTCACTCCTATTTTGTGATTGTTAGGTATTTGATCTACCAATTATTGAGCACTGCTGGTAGCCTAAAAACTTTATCAGAAAGGACATATGAGAATCTTGTGAATACTGTTGAGGCATTGCCCATTGATCAGATAGTCTCTTGTATTAAGCTTGAGCTTTTGCCACTGTTAAAGCAGTTTCCTGAAATGAAAAACGAAATGCTTGAAGCTGTAGCTAGCTAGCACTTACCATTATAGCAACATCAATGTCCTTTTATCTGATATATGTTCCGTTGTACCTGGTTTAAACTTTTTTTTTTGTCGGTTCTCCTTGGAAATGGACCATTTTTCTTTTCTTTTGCAGCCGTTGTGAACAGTGCAGAGAAGACTAACGATCGCCTTTCAGTCCCTATCACAAAAGCTGAGTTTTCTGTGATGCGCACAGCTCTGAGTGTAAGTTTCACTGTTTCCATTTGTTGTCTATCAATGTTACCATAACCATAAAAAAAATATCAGCATTGCCATGAAGTTCATCCGTGTCGTGCTTTCAGGCATATGGAATTTTCAGTGCTACTGAACGTTACGTTGTTAAAAATGATTGGTGTGTGCCTATGAGTCATGAATGCGTTGACACTTGCACATAACCATTGTTGTTCATTATTGAATTGCTTAGTTTCTCGTAGGATTATATATGGCATAGTGATCTATTTATACTTTCTGACTACCTGACCTTTGTATTCGTGCAGTTTGCATTGCCACACATTATGGGTTGGGATCAGGCTTTAACCAATCACCATCCAGCTCCTCCAGCTATCAGCAAGCCCAGGGTAGAGCGTCCACAGCCGGATTCTGAATGGGAAAGGTAAAGCTTCGTTGTAGCAGCTGGATGATGGAGGCTTTTGGAGCACTGGTGTGCTTGAACAATGTCTTAGGACACTTGTCCGCTGTTTGCATTAGATTTCTGGAACTTAAAGACCTAAGGCCAGATGAAGCACGATGAACCATTGAGTTTGTTCAGTGAATGTGTAACTCTACCACGCGTACTAAACACATGTTTTAACGCTTGCTTGTGAATGATGTCTGCTTGGTACGCATCAATTAAGCTTGATCCAGTGACCTTATCTGTTTGCATTTGCACATGGAAAAGTTAATTGAGCACGATGCAATCTGTCATCTGGAACTGTTTGCATTTGGATGTGCACAAGTACGTGAGCTCAGTCTACCACACACACACGGATGCATTAAGAGAAGCGAAGATAGAAACATAAAACGCAAGCATTATTAAACAGCCAACTGCAAACAGAGCTGTATCCCTCTTATTATCCACCACTGTACATAAGGGTACACTGAAGACTGTAGCCTCCACATAAATACTGCAGCGATAAAACGCATTCTGATATGAGCTGTATCCCTTTTATTATCCACCACTATACATAAGGGTACATTGAAGACTGTAGCCTCCACATAAATACTGCAGCGATAAAACGCCTTCTGGTATGAGCTGGGTAACAAGGATATCTGCAATTAGAACCCGGTAAGATGGCACAGAAGCTTAAAATCTAGCAGAAGGTGATGCTGTTGCAGAAGTTCACAATCCAGCTGAGACCAATCCATGCAATGTGATGATCCCACACACGACGTTGTTCTCATTGACAACAGGCAAGAACTGTACAGGTGAAGGAGGTGACTCCATCTTCTCCATGGCTTCAACTGCCATTGCCTCTGCAGTGATTGTTCTTGGATTCCTGTTAAATAATGCAGGGAAGTTAGACAAGGCTCTAGCCTCTGGCTTAGACTAGGAACAAGTTCCACTAGTACAATGAAAGATAGGACGCCACAAATACGGAGTATATGTTAGTGGCCATTATCTACACGAAGTAAATGGATATGGAATCACCAAAGGCATTTATTTTCATTGAGTTACACAATTGAACAGTTGAATGTGCAGCCTGGTATATCGACTTGAAAGATCAGAAAAACAAGAGAGATGTTCCGAATCCAGTTGGATAATGAGACACAATTTTCTTTCTTTGATAGTGTATCTTATATCAAAGCTTGAACACACAAACAAAGTTCATATGAGAAATTAACAGAATCGAGCAATGAAAACCGACTCTTGAAAAACAAACAGAGGTAGTAAGAAAACTGCCTATTCTCAGTCAGAACAGTTTATCACAGTATTGTATATTGAAGTATACTTTTTGTAAACATATATAATGAAGTATACTGTTGCTGACAAAACAACTGTTTATTCTCAATAAAATATAGCATAGCTTTTTTTCTCTCTTGATAATATAGCATAGCTATATACATATACAGTTCTGCAGAAATGATGAACCCCAGAGCTACATATAACATAATAAACATTTGTTTAATTTATTAGCATGGTGTATCGAAGATATAGTAAACTCAGCTATTTTAGGAGGGGACTTGTGTTTTTCATAGTACAGCTACTACTGCAATCTGTAAAGGCTACATGTGAACTTATGGTTTATAAAACAACAATACTTCAGAAATAGAATGAAAACATAAGATGAAAAGAACAAAAAGTACTGCTTGTACTTTGCCACTTCCAAATTCCAAATGTAATGGAAAGATCTCAGTATCCTACAAATACCGCTGTAGTTACGAGAGAAGAATTTCATACAGGCCAGGTAAAATATAGCAAGTTAATGTTCACAAACCTGTTGCACATCTCTCCAACTGTGAGATTAAAGATAGCTGGCCCGCTTGCCTTCAGTGTCCGCCGGAGATCACCATCAGTGAAGGTCCCAATCAAATGATGCTCTTCATCAACCACAAGCAGACAACCACAACCTTTACTGGTGAGCTCGGTGAGTTGCTCCATTATCATATCTCCCTCCTTGCACAGAGGAAGTTCATTGTGTTTCTTCATAACATCCTTGACCTGCAGGGTATTTGTGTAAGAACAAAGAGTCTAAAGACACTCGAAACAACAAGCACATGCTGATGTTGGATCAATAACAACACCCACAGAAATCAGATATCTGGGAAAACAAGATCTAAGATTGTTTTAATTTTCAGTAACTAATTTGCATGTGAACAAGGTTTCATTCAAATATGTCATGTTATGAACAGCTGGCCTTACACATCACCCAGAGCTACGTAGCTTGTTAATAACTGCCACTATTAGATGATCGATAATATACACAAATGATTAGGAACTTTTTTTTTTGTTTTTTTTGCAACAGAGAAAAAAGGTATAAAGTGGCATACACATATAAAAAGGACCGTGACAGGTAACCATAAACAGAAAAAAAATATGTTGGTTGGAGAGCGACAAAATTATCCAATCATAAAGCACATTTCACCAGGGCTATTTATTGGACCAATCCTACCGTCACCGACATGCAACGGTAAAGGAATCCTAGTAGTGATAAGCATCTGGGATCTTATGTCTCCCACCAGGTGGCAGCACAAGATATTGCACATATTGATTTAACAACAACAGTCCCACAGAAATCAGATATCTGGGAAAACAAGATCTAAGATTGTTTTAATTTTCAGTAACTAATTTGCATGTGAACAAGGTTTCATTCAAATATGTCATGTTATGAACAGCTGGCCTTACACATCACCCAGAGTTACGTAGCTTGTTAATAACTGCCACTATTAGACAATCGATAATATACATAAATGATTAGGAACTTTTATATTTTGTTTTTCTTGCAACAGAGAAAAAAAAGGCATAAAATGGCATACACATATAAAAAGGACAGTGGCAGGTAACCATAAGCAGAAAAAAAATATGTTGGTTGGATAGTGACAAAATTATCCAATCATAAAGCGCATCTCACCAGGGCTATTTATTGGACCAATCCTACCGTTACCGACACACAACAGTAAAGGAATCCTAGTAGTGATAAGCATCTGGGATCTTATGTCTCCCACCAGGTGGCAGCACAAGATATCGCAGATGCTGATTTAACAACAACAACCCCACAGAAATCAGATGGTTGAAGAGACAAGATCTACTCTTGTTTTAGAATTCAGTAACTACTTCGCAGATGAACAGAACAAAGCATTCATTCAAACATGACAAATTATGCACACCCAATTCATCATCCTCTGCTATAACATTTGTAGATAGTGGCCACTATTATAAACAAAAAATGCACACAAATGAGGAGGCAATTTGCTGTATTTTTTTTTCTTTGCTTAGAGAGCTGTTGTATTCTTTGTGAGACAATGAAAAGACTGCGAAAACGACAAGTAATAAGATCTCCATATGCACAAAAAAGAACATGATATGTAGCCAAAAATACAAACAAATCGTCGGTTAGATAGCGACAAGAGTATCGAATCATAATGAGCGTTTAACCAAGGCAATTTTGAACCGATCCCAACGCCACCGACAGGCAACGGTAAGGAATCCTAGGAGTGATAAAGCGTCTGGATGTCTGATGTCTCACATCGTGTGTCGGCACAAGGTAATTGAGCGTTTCTAATAAAAAAAAAAAGAAGCAGGTAACCGTAATGCTAGCAGCCTGTTTATGTTAGGGTTAGAGGTGATTGATTTGATAACCTTGAAGATGAGGGACTTGCCGATCTTGCCAGCGGGATGGTTGGAGGCGTACTGGTCCCTGGAGAGTCGCCTTGCTTCCATGATGGCGGCGATGACGGTATCCCCAAACACCATCTGGATGGCGGTGGAGGTGACAGGCGCAAGGCCAAAGGGGCAAACCTCCCCCTGCAGCGGGAGGTGGACATTGAGGTCACAGGCAGCGGCGAGCGGGCAGTCAGCCCCAGAGGCCGCGGAGGTGAGCGAGATAAGGTAAGCGCCCTTGGCGCGCGCACAGGGCACGAGCGCGAGCAGCTCGTCGGAGGCTCCAGACTTGGAGAGGAGCACGAGGACGTCCCCGGGGAAGAGCGCGCCTATGTCGCCGTGGAGCGCGTCGACGGGGGCGAGGAATCCCGCCCGCGCGAATCCCAGCGACGCCAGCGTCTGCGCGATCTTCCGCGCCACGATTCCCGACTTGCCGACGCCCGTGAAGAAAGCGGCCCCCGGCGCGTCCAGCAGCGCCTGCGCGAACGCCGCCGCCTGCGACATGTCGAGGCTGTCGAAAAAGTGGTCTAGGTGCCGCCGCTGCGCGGAGAAGAGCGGCGCTAGGTCCGACGCCGACACCGTTACGCGCCCCTGCGAGGCGCATTCTGCCGTGGCCGTGGCCGCTGGCACCTGGAGGGAGCCCATGGGTGGCGAGCGCGCCGGGCGTTCGAGGAAATGCCGCGGGGAGAGGGCGGCCAGCGGGCTAGGTTCGTTCCTTGTGATCTGGGGAGATGGAGACCGCGGGCACGCAGCCAAACCAAAGCGGGGAAGGGAAGGCAGCACGGGGCGTGCGAGTGCGACGCTGCAACTGAAACAGGGAATGCCGGACGTGAGGCTGCTCGGTCTTTTTTTGTTGTTGTTGTGATGATTATGAATTTATGATGATTGATGTGCCTTGTTCTAGTATTTTTACGAACTAACGAGGATTAATTTAAAATTGGGAGTTTGGCTTTTAAAAATAATATACCTATATATTTTTTCCAAAAAAAAAGATCCTGGTGAGAGAATGAGGTAACTGATATGGTAGGGTCTTTAATTTTTCCTACATTGTTAATTACGTCTATAAACTCTCAAAAATGATTATATAGGTCCTAATGTTTTTAAAATATTCATTCGAAGTGTGACTTTAGATTTACGAGATTGGATATACAATGAAATTTAAATATGAACTACTTATAAAAAGTTGAATGACTCGGATAGTCACTTTTGACAGTTCATGAGCACTAATAGGAAATAGGAAAAACTTACAAGAACCTTATTAGTCCATTTCATCCTGTAAATCAATATCTACGACTATGTTTGGGGGTTGGATCGCAATTGCAGCACCGCGTCCGGGGCGCGCGGGGCTGGAGCAAATCATGCTGCAGCGCTAGACGCCTAGATCGATCGTGTCTACCGTGTGGTGATGAGCGATCGAGCCAACGTACGGTGCATGCACGAGACTGAGAGTGAGAGGCACGCACACTCACTCGTACTAGAGGCCGTTGCACTCATCTGCTGACTCGTACTGAGACTGAACGGGGATGACGTACGCCTGCACTACACGACAGGGATGCGTGGCGGCGGCGTGGAGAAAGTGTGGAACCAGGCAGCAAACTGACGGGCGGGCCAGCAGCGCGCATCCAGGGAAGTGCTGACCTGCACGGCTGCACTGCATGGGAGGAAAGTTCCTACGGGCTTCTTCTGCGTTGCCGCGCCGGACGTGATGCCAGCTGGACTCTCTGGTGTGCACCACCACCACCGCACCATGGGCCAAAAATGCATGTGAAAGGGACGTACGGAGGGCGACGATCGAGCAGCATTCAGAAACGCCTCACGTACGCACACGGGACAAGGCGGCATACATATATATATATATATATATACACATAGCCTGGTCTGGTCTTGATCAGCGGCCACGTCGGCCTTGAGGCGTGACGCGCGTGAGCGTTCGCAGCCAGCGCGTGCGTTGTACTGTCTACTGTACATGGAGGCGGTACGACACGGCGTGATCGTCCTGATCGCGCCCCTGCGACGCAGCAACTGATCGAGACCCATCATGAGAGATATTGGCTTGATATCACAATTGTCTTGGACTGAAGCAAACAATGCAGACGCCTAGACCGATCGTGACTTCAACGTGTGGTGATGATCGAGCTAGCGAGCCGAGCCAACGTACGGTGCATGATCGCCGAGGCACACTACTCGTCATGCTCATCTGCTGACTGCTGTTAACTTCTGCGGTGCTGTGCCTCTGCCTCCCACGAGACAACGACAGGTGGCCTGGGCCCCCACACCGCCGCACACAGACAATAATTTTATTAGACCTTGTTTGATGCAGATATCCTTCAAATCACGTGTAATCCATCCTAACATATGTGGTATATGCAAACACATGTTGTGTTTAACAGAAATACATACATACATATATATATATATATATATAAACAAGGACTTGAGGGGTGATTGGTTCCCAACCATTGCTTGCCGCGTGCGCGTCACACCCTCAAAAATTGTTGTTTGGTTTATTTTACACAGGTGCGGTAGCCATAGCTTTCTCCAGTATAAAATTATACCACAGTTGTGGCGTCCGTTTTGGCCGTCGCAAGGTCTGCGTCGTCACAGCTTGGGTGGCGTCATGTGGCCGAAAAGCAAACATGTCCTTAGCCTTGTTTAGTTGCGCATGTATCTCTGAAGAATCATGGCTCTATTGGTTTCAGTGATTAACGATAAAGAAAGATTATTATGGCTAATGTGTGTTTTGCAGAGGCTATGCGAAGCTTAGCCATAGTGATCAACATGAATGAGCATCAATGGTTATCGCTCAGCCCCCAAGATGGATATCGTTTTGGATTTCAAAGAAAGATAATGAAGACCCTAAATTGATAGGCTAAGTGTCATAATGAGATGAAGGACACTTAGTATAGATAGGTCTTTATTTGATCTTTGACCGTACTATAAAGAGGGGTTGAGACTAGTAGCTTGACTTAGGAAAGCTTCATGACTTAGGTGTGGTGCACACTTGACTACCTTAGCTCTAAGCAAGCCTATGGTGACCGTAAGATAGCCTAGAACAGCTTCCATATTCATCGCGACGAAAAACGAAGTTGAGAGGGCTGAGTTCTGGGCGACGGACGCTCCTGACCATGGCGTCGGACCCTGTCCGTCACGCCAGACAAAGGCGTCGGACGCTGGAATATTAACTCTAGTGTGTCCGTCGGCCTACCCGAGAGCCCTAGGGTTTGGCTGAGCAATTTGAGGTCCGACGGACGCTGTCCGTCGGCCAGGCTTCGAACGCATGAAGAGCGTCCGTCGACCTTCCTGAGAGGCTGTTTTCAGCCCAGCTACAGCCAGAGCGTCAGACGCTGGAACAGAGCGTCCGTCGCCCCTGTGACAGAGCGTCCGTCGCTGGGAAAAGGTGGTCAGAACTAGCCGTTGGGCAGGGCAACGGACTGTCCATCGCCTAGGCGATGGAGCGTCCGTCGCCAACTTAAACTGTGTGTTTTCACCAGCCCAAGGCAGTTTTTCAGAGGGGCTATTTATAGCCCACCTCTTGTCTTCCCACTAGCTTTTTGCTCATTTCAGTTGCTGAGAAGCTTGAGAAGCTTGGGAAGAGAGCAAGAGCCCTATAGAGAGAGATTTGAGAATCCATTCACCCTTCTCTCCTCTAGTTCATCCAAGAGTTCAAGTGTGCATCCACTCTAGTTGTGAGGCTTGATTGAGTCAAGTGAAGATCGAAGCTTGTTACTCTTGGTGATCGACATCACCTAGACGGTCTGGTGGTGCTCGGAGGAAGGTGATCGCCGGAAGATTGTCGGCGGCCCTTCTCCATCGACTTGTGATCGGTTGTGGGTGGTTCACCGAGCCGGAGTGGCGAAGAACTAGCCCGTAGAGAGCACTCATCCCTCGTGTTGGGATTGAGGGGGAGCAATACCTTGCGAGGTGCTCCAACGAGGACTAGGGGGGAGTGTCGACTCCTCGATACCTCGGGAAAACATCGTCGTGTCAAGAATTCTCTTTCCCGAGCTCCTTTCGTTTCCGCTTTTACTTTCTGTTGTGTTCTTAGCTTTCCACTAGAATTGCATTGGTTGTTCTTCAGTTCTTTGAACTGCTACTGCTTTCTAGCTAGGACACACGACCGGTAGGCACTAGGGGATGATTGGCATTTGATAGGTTTTCATATTTGCTTTGGAAATTTAAAACAAGCCCAATTCACCCCCCCTCTTGGGCATCTTGATCCTTTCAATTGGTATCAGAGCTAGGTTGCTCTAAATTAGGCTTCACCGCCTAGAGCAAGATGTCCCATGGGGATGGACCACCTCCCATGTTCGATGGTGATGACTTTCCTTATTGGAAGGTGCAGATGGAGGCCTACCTTGAGGCCGTGGATGTCGGCGTTCATAAAGCCGCCACCTTGGGCGGATCGGTGTTCGCCGAGGATCCCTTCTTTGAGAAGAACAATGCCAAGGCAAAGAACATTCTTTTCCGTGGCATTGGCAAGGATGTGTTCAACCGTGTGCGGAATTGCAAAACCGCGCATGAAGTTTGGACAAACGTTTGTGCACTACACGAGGGGACCAAGTGTGAACATGAGGAACGTTACCACTTGGTCATGGCTAAGCTAAATTCCTTTACCATGTCTTCAAATGAAAATGCTAATGAGATGTACTCACGTCTCAACATTCTTGTGGAGGAAATGAATGGACTTGGGCTCACTCAAATGACTTCGCCGGATGTGGTGCACAAGATTCTTTGTGTGTTGCCAATTGACAAGTATGGAAACATCGTCACCGTGCTTCACCAAGGAGATCTCTCAACATCTACACCAACACAAGTGTTGGGCAAGATCAATGCTCATGAGATGTACATGAAGATTGGTGATGGTGGCTCCTCATCCTCCTCCAAGAAGAAAGAGAAGGAGGAGAAGAAGGGCTTGGCTCTCAAGGCATCTTCCAAGGAGAAATGCAAACTCCAAGTGACCTATGAGAGCTCAAGTGAAGAAGATAAAGACAACATCGCTCTATTGGTGAGGAAGACCACCAAGATGTTGAAGAGGCTAAACAAGAATGGAGTCAAATTTGACTCAAAGAAGAAGAAATTCTTCACAAGCTCTTCAAGGAAGCCCCTCTCCAAGATGGATTGCTACAATTGTGGCAAGCTTGGACACTTGGCTCATGCTTGCCCCGAAGAAAAGCAAGACAAGTACAAAAACAAGAAGTTCAACAAGTACAAGCATAACAAGGGCAACAAAGATGACTCAAGTAATGAGGAGAAGAAGAATGATAAGCCTTACAAGAAGAAGAAGAAGAACTTCGAATTCCACAAGAAGAAGAAGGATGACAAGGCTTACATTGTTGGTGATTGGCTCACCAACATTGAAGATACAAGTGACTCATCCGGTGATGAGAGTGAAGATGAGAAGGTGGCCGCATTGGTGATTGGTTCTTCTACTCCACCGCCACCTCCTCCATCATCACCGAGCTCTTCCTCTACACACCTATGCCTCATGGCTAAAGGTGACAAGAAGGTACAAATAGAGGATGAGGAGGATAGTGATGATGATAGTGATAGCGACGATGAAACACCTTCCTATGATAATCTAATTAAAATTTGCAACAAATACGCTAGCATCATAAGGAAGTACAAAGGTAAAAATGACAAACTCCTAGAGGTTCAAGAAAACTTGTATGATAAGTTTGACACCTTGACTAGTGCTAATGATGACTTGAAGCTTGAGATTACATCTCTCTCATCTAGCACTAGGGAGCTCAAAGCCTCACTTAAGCAAGCTAATGAGAAACATGATAAGTTTGAGAGGTCATCACAAGAGCTCTTTACAAGGTATAACTTGCTAAAAGATGACTATAACAATGTCAAGCAAGAACATGGAACTCTTGTCATGGCAAATGAATTGCTTACTTTTGATCTTGCCACACATGTTGTTATTAACCCGTGTGTTAAGCTTGATATAGCTACCACTTGTGGACTTGCTTGATGAAGTTGCTAGTGAGCAAAATGCTAAGTGCAAGGGCAAGAAGGTAGTTGAGGCTGAAAAGTATGATGACTACATGAAGATGAGAGTGAAGAACTCAAAGCTCAAAGAAGATCTCATCAACCTCAAGGCTAACAAGCCTCTCATCATCAAGCCGGCCAAAGAAGATGACAAGGATGCAACCACCTTGATCAACACACTTAGAGAAGAAAATGCAAATCTCAAAAATGAGAAGATCAAGCTTGCAAGTGGGTTTGAGAAGTTCACCAAGGGCCACAACCTTCAAAGTGAGCTCTTGATGAACACCGTGATGAAGACCGACAAGACCGACATTGGGTTCAAGGAGAACCAAGTGATGAAGGCCAAAGTCAAGATTGAAGCAAAGAACTACTACAAGAACAAGGCCATGAACAACAACTATGACAAGCCAAAGCACAAGCCTAGAAGATGCTTTGAGTACGGTCAAGTTGGTCACTTTTCTTATGATTGCAAGACTCCACCTCCAAAGACCTTGCCCAAGCACACAAGGCCATTTGCTCATGATACACACTTTGTCATCAAGAAGGATTCCAAGGGTAGACCACTCGTGGTGTTTCTTGGACCCCAAATGAAGAACAAGCCTAGAGTGCTTTGGGTTGCTAAGGAGTTGGTTGACAAGGCTATGGGACCTCGCCAAGTGTGGGTTCCCAAACAACAAGCTTAACTCCAAGTTGCTTGTGTGTAGGTGAACTAAGACCGGTGGAAGTCATTGGGTGATTGATAGTGGTTGCACTCAATATATGACCGGTGACCCCCGGATGTTCACCACACTTGATGAAGATTGTGCAAGCCAAGACAAGATTACCTTTGGGGACAATTCAAAAGGCAAAGTGCAAGGCCTAGGCAAAGTGGCAATCTCCAATGATCAATCAATTTCAAATGTCTTGCTAGTAAAATCTTTGAGCTTCAACTTACTATCGGTTGGTCAACTATGTGATCTTGGTTTCCATTGTCTATTCACTCCAAGTGAGGTGGTTGTGACCAAGATTGAAGATTCTTCAATGATATTCAAAGGGTTTCGGCACAACAACCTCTATCTAGTGGACTTCACTTCCAATGAGGCTGAGTTGCAAACATGTCTTTTCTCCAAGAGCTCTTTGGGTTGGCTATGGCATAGAATATTAGCACATGTGGGAATGTCAACCTTGAAGAAGCTTGTCAAGAAGGAGATGGTTAGAGGTGTCAAGGATGTGGTGTTTGAGAAGGACAAACTTTGTAGTGCATGTCAAGCCGTCAAGCAAGTGGCAAACACTCATCCAACCAAAGCTTTCATGTCAACCTCAAGAGTACTAGAGCTACTTCACATGGATCTATTTGGACCTACCACCTATGCTAGCCTTGGAGGAAATCTCTTTTGCTTGGTGGTAGTTAATGACTACTCTAGATACACTTGAGTATTCTTTCTTCAAGATAAAGGAGAAACACAAGAAATATTCAAGAAGTTTGCAAAAAGAGCTCAAAATGAGTTTGATGTGAAGATCAAGAAGATTAGAAGTGACAATGGCACCGAGTTCATCAACACAAAGATTGAAGACTATTGTGATGAAGTGGGGATCAAGCATGAAGTATCTGCCACATATACTCCTCAACAAAATGGTGTTGTAGAGAGGAAGAACCGGACACTCATAACTTTAGCAAGGTCTATGCTTGATGAGTACAACACTCCGGAGAAGTTTTGGGCGGAGGCAATCAACACCGCATGCTATGCGGCCAATCGACTCTTCTTCCAAAGGCTATTGAAGAAGACCTCCTATGAGCTTGTGAATGGGAAGAAACCAGATATATCTTTCTTTCGGGTGTTTGGATGCAAAGTCTACATCTACAAGAAGCGTCAACACTTGGGAAAGTTCCAAAGGCGTTGTGACATTGGTTTCCTTATTGGATATTCGCTTAAATCCAAGGCATACCGTGTATTTAACAAAGCCACCGGCTTAGTTGAAGAAACATATGACTTGGAGTTTGATGAAACTAATGGCTCCCAAGGAGCGCTTGGGAATCTTGATGATGTAGGTGATGAACCCTTGAGGGAGGCTATGAAGAATATGCCAATAGGTGCTATCAACCCACAAGAGGTGGAAGAAGGTGAAGATGATGCAAATCAAGTACCCTCTCCACCTCACACACCTCAAGTTGATGATGAAGTGAGGGAAGCTCAAGAAGACATCTTCATCCCTCATGATCAAGCCGAGGACGAAACAAACAATGTTGATGCACCACATCCTCCTCCTCAAGCTCATGATAGAAGATCAACACCTATTCTCCAAGCTCACCCCATGACCAAATCATAGGGAGTCCATCAAAGGGAGTTATGACTCGCTCTAGACTTGCATCTTATGTTGAACATCACTCGTTTGTTTCCTTTGTTGAGCCTACTAGTGTGGAGCAAGCACTTGCGGATCCGGATTGGGTGAATGCCATGCATGAAGAACTCAACAACTTCACCCGGAACGAAGTGTGGACACTTGTAGAAAAGCCCAAAGGAGCAAGAATCATTGGCACCAAGTGGGTGTTTAGGAACAAACAAGATGATCAAGACGTCGTTGTGAGGAACAAGGCAAGATTGGTGGCAAAGGGGTTCTCTCAAGTTGAAGGATTGGATTTTCGAGAGACCTTTGCCCCGGTTGTAAGACTTGAAGCCATCCATATCCTTTTGGCGTATGCTTCATATCACAAAATGAAACTCTTTCAAATGGATGTGAAGAGCGCCTTCTTAAATGGTTTCATTAATGAACTTGTCTTTGTCTCACAATCTCCCGGGTTTGAAGACCCATATTGTCCTAATCATGTGTATAGGTTGTCCAAGGCGCTCTATGGATTGAAGCAAGCTCCAAGAGCTTGGTATGAGAGGCTAAGGGACTTCCTACTCAAGAAGGGCTTCAAGATCGGGATCGTCGACACAACACTATTCACCAAGAAGCTTAATGGAGAGATCTTTGTTTGCCAAGTATATGTCGATGACATTATATTCGGGTCAACAAACCAAGATCATTGCAAGGAGTTTGGTGATTTGATGTCCAAGGAGTTCGAGATGTCCATGATTGGCGAGCTTACCTTCTTCCTTGGCTTCCAAGTGAAGCAAATGAGGGAGGGCACCTTCATATCACAAGAGAAGTACACTCAAGACTTGCTCAAGAAATTCAAGATGGAGGATAGCAAGCCAATAAAAACTCCAATGCCTACAAATGGACAACTCGACTTTGATGAGGGAGGTAAACCAATTGATCAAACTCTCTATCATTCCATGATCGGTAGTTTACTTTACCTCACCGCACCCGGATATCATGTTTAGTGTGTGTATGTGTGCTAGGTTTCAAGCAAGCCCTAAGGAGTCGTATCTATGTGCGGTTAAAAGAATCTTTAGGTACATAAGGCACACACCTAGCATTAGCCTTTGGTATCGCAAAGGAGCACCCTTCCAACTAGTTGGCTATTCCGATTAGGATTATGCTGGGTGTAAAGTTGATAGGAAGAGTACCTCCGACGGTTGCCATTTGCTAGGAAGATCACTTGTTTCTTGGTCCTCTAAGAAGCAAAATAGTGTGGCATTGTCTACCGCCGAAGCGGAATACATTGCCATGGGAGCAAGTTGTGCACAAATCTTATACATGACCCAAACACTTCTTGATTACGGCGTGTTTTTAAAAGATGTTCCACTCTTGTGTGATAATGAAAGCGCCGTAAAACTTGCTAACAACCCGGTTCAACACTCTCGCACCAAGCACATAGATATTCGCCATCACTTTCTTAGAGATCATGTGGCTAGGAAAGACATTACACTAGTTGGAGTTAAGAGCGAAGATCAATTGGCAGATATCTTCACTAAACCACTCGATGAAGCAACCTTTTGTAGGTTGAGAAGCAAGTTGAATGTGCTTG
Source organism: Microstegium vimineum (assembly GCA_022036555.1). Lineage (NCBI taxonomy): Eukaryota > Viridiplantae > Streptophyta > Magnoliopsida > Poales > Poaceae > Microstegium > Microstegium vimineum. Next base: position 4,813,544 of record CM039122.1, on the reverse strand, counting down.
ATCACTCTAACTTCACTAAAAATGAGTTTTGTGTGAACCAACCATGCATCATGTGTATGATAACATATTAATCTTGCAATGCACATAGGCTTGGCTAACACGGTTAGAATAATCATCCTTAAAATGTGTGAAGAAGTCTAACCGCGGTTCAAACTTGCAAGCAACCTAGATTCAAATTCCAAATTGCATAGCATATGCATGTGTTGCTTGTCGTTTCTTTTCGGTTAAGCTTGAGCATCCGCTGGGTTCGTCCACCTAGGGGGAGCATTCCAAGCTCAAGATGTTTCTATACCCCTCTTGTGGCCCTATGATGTTTCCTTGGAGCTTCCATTCGAATATTTTGAACTAAAAACTACACTTAAGCCTATGGCAAAATATTTACAAATGGGTGGTTAAGAGATGGTTCTCATACCAAGTCCAATCAAACTTTATTTGGATCTTATTGGATTGAGACTTGGTTGGAAGAGAAGAATCAAAATCAAAATTTGAATTTTTTTTGAAAATTTGGCAACGGACGATGCCGACGGACACTACGTCATGCTTACCTCAGCGTCCGTCGCAACCGTCCGCACAGAAAATCTGCCCGGTTGAGGGGCGACGGACGCTCTTCCCATCGTCCGTCGCAGAGCGTCCGACGCGAGCCATGTGTCGAGCCGCCTCACACCCTCTATGTAAACCCGATGGACGATGCCGTCGGACGCTGATTCAGCATCCGTCACGCCCCGACGGAGCATCCGTCGCTCGGATCCGGAGCGTCCGTCGCGAACTTATCGAGCGCAAATCGTTTTAAATCTCTCTCCCACTCGGTCGGTTTCAGTCGCTTCCTTCGCTGCCGCCACCTTGCTTCCGCCGCCGCAGTGCCTGCACTTGCCCTCGCGCCCCCCCTCGCCGCTGGTGAATTCCTCATCGGAGCTCCACCGCTCTCCTGCCCCTTGCGCCTCCCCTGCCCTGCCCTTTGCACCGTGCAGCCGCAGCAGCAGCAGCTGCTCCTGCCCGCAGCGCCGCCACAGAGCACTCCACCACCACCACGCTGCTCGCCGCCGGGAAACCCCCTCGCCGGCGACCTAGCAACCATCCTCGCTCTGCCTAGCACCAATTAGGGTTTTCCCTTTCATCCTCTTGCCAGCCACAACCCCCCCTTAGGGTTTCCCTAACCCTAGGTTGGGTTTTCGTCGTCGTTTTGACGTAGTTGTCCTTTGCCGAACCCGTTTCGATCATCGATGACTTCGCTTCATCAAATTGCTAGGGTATGGCTTGAGGTTGTCTCGCGTTTTGACGAGATTAGTTCAGTCTATACTCTAGTTCATTCAAATCAATTCCTTGAAAATCCGCAATTCATTTCTCCTAAACCCAACTCACTCCTTCCTTTGGCTTAGGTTTTCGGAGTGTGGCTTGGATTGATCGAGAAATCTCTTCCCCTCTCTGTTTTTGGTTCTAGTCACTGTGATAGAGGTATGGATGGAAGATGCGATTCTTTTCTTACCCTACTTCATGCTTCTATAGAATCACTTATCCCTAGATAAATGCTTACATGTTATATATTCTATATCTATCCATCGTACATGGTCTGTGGTCTTCAGTGGCAGTATCAGAAAACTTGGGGCAAAGCCCGCGAGTACGGAACGAGGCAAAGCCTCGAGAGGACAGTCCAGGGCCATTGTGCCAATCTTGACAGTGGTTTGCTTTGGTCAGTGGGCAGTTGGTGTGATCAGTGTCTGTGTTTGCTTGGGTACTCTTTCAGTGAAAGTTGATCTTACAGTGTCAGTCGATCTTCTCGTGACCGAAAATGGCACGAACGAAGAACACAGGCCCGCCCCTAGTAGTGGTGGTGACCCTCCACCTCCACCGCGTCCACCCACCGACCGGGGAAAGGGCAAGGGAAAGCTAGTGTCCAAGAAGAGAAAGAAGCCGCTCATGGATCCAGATTTAGTGGCAACCTTGGCAGCAGCAGAGGCCGCGGAGCTAGCGGAGCGAGGTGGACGTCGCGCCGGTTTGAGGATCTCTCCTCGTCGTGGAGCGCGTCGTGGGTCCCCCTCGCGTCTAGAGACAGAGCCCACAGAGGCTACTGAGACAGAGGAGGAAGAGCAGGCTACAGAGACTGAGCCGACAGAGGCAGCGGGCCACTCTTCTATTGGTGACTTGATGGCTCGCTGGGTCACTCGTTCCCGTGGGTCAGGTCAGCCCGACAGTCCTCCTGGACCCCGTCTGCCAGACCCCGTGAGACATCAGGTCAGAGTGCTCACGGCGAAGCAGGTTCAACTACTACGGTTCGTGGAGTTCCAGACCTGGTTCCCTCCTCAGCGAGACCCTCGTGCCAGTCCTCCGTTCTACACTCCTCTGCACGAGGATTTCTACCGAGGGTACGTCCAGACAGCTGCACCGCTTCGTGCACACCGTGTTTGCCCGCTTCAGCGGATTGAGAGTGTCGGTGGTCCAGAGATAGCTCAGCACCTTCGGTATCTTCAGGGCCTGACCAAGTTGATGGGACGAGTCGATAATTACCAGGAAGATTGGGTTCGTCATATCTACGCTTCTCTGTGGATCTCACCTGACCACGAGTTCTTCCACTACGGGTTCAGAGGTCGAGACTATAGAGTCTCAGCTCAGAGGTTCAGGGAGATCTTTTGCTTGGAGGCCTCAGAGACGAGGATCCACAACTTGTGCTATGGTGATCAGGAGGCACCTCGTCGACCTCACGATGGGATAGTGCCATCTACAGACTACGTGAGGCCCTGTTTCTCACAGCCTTTCGGAGAGGGTTTGAGCCGCACACCACGCGACCTTACACCTCTTGCTCGGATTCTCCACGAGGCACTGAGGTGTACCATTCTACCCAGGATTGGAGCTCGTGACACACTTACTCACCTACAGTTGTGGCTCCTAGCTCACGTGGTGAGAATGGAGAAGTTTGATCTGTGAGATTTGATAGTCAGTGAGATGGAGGACATCATTGCAGCTGGATTCAGAGGACAATGGCAGTTACAGTATGCACATTGGATTTCGTATCTGATGATCACAAAGGACGGGTCACCTTCACTGCTTGTTACTCTCACTCGGTCAGCCACCGTGTTCCCTGAGTACCAGATGAGTCAGCTGGTCATCCATGGGAATCTACCTTGCCCCAGTCGTGCTTACCGTCCAGGCACCCGACAGATAGGAGTGCCACCACAGACAGCAGAGCAGACATATGCCAGAGTTGAGCGGATCTCTCAGGCAGAGCTAGCAGACCTCGATGCTCAGATAGATGCAGCGACTGATGCCACTTGCAGAGAGGATCTTGCCTCAGACAGCTCGGATGACGACTACTGGTCGATCCCTGAGTACATACCTTGGTCTCACGACCATGAGGCCGGTGGTTCAGGTGCAGCCCCAGTTCCAACTCCAGCCTCAGGTTCTTTAGAGGCTACTATACTCACCCTCCTGACTAGGATGCAGGAGGAGCAGAGCAGATAGGCAGAGGAGCAGAGGAGGCAGGCTGAGGAGGTATGGAGGCTCACAACTCAGCAGTTGGCAGCTTAGGCTCAGGCACAGGCCCGACAGGATGAGTTCCAGATGCAGTTTCTGGCCTTCTAGAGGCAGCAGACCGAGGTGCAGCGACAGCAGACAGAGCTCCTTAGTCGGCTCCTCGGGTCTACTGTCAGTCCATCTCTTACACCACAGCTGGCTCTACCTGAGACCTCACAGCAGCAGTATACTTCACGGTCACAGGCACCTCCTGTGGTTGTCCCAACTCCAGTTGTACAGCCCAGTGGGTCTCAGAGTGAGACACCAGCCTTGCCTGCGTTTCAAACACCGATGACCCAGGTGTCATCGTGGTTGGATACCCCCGGTGAGTTTCGGACCGGATTCACTCCTACCCGGGGGGCCATCCTTACAGACACTACACGAGACCTCACTGCTTCATACCGAGAGATCACCGGAGAGGACTCACCAGTCATAGCAGCCCCAGAGACTCAGCTTTCAGAGGAGCACCTTCCGACAGCAGGCACTTACTTGTCTTCTGTCGCCTCGTCGGAGGTTGCGCCAGACTACTTGACTCAGACAGTCACCACTCCACCTCGTGCTGCCGTTCAGACAGATTCTACTATCGTCGCAACAGAGGCAGTTGAGTCAGAGAGTCAGTTGGCAGCGGATGCCGGAGCCGTCACAGTGGTCGTGTCCTCACCACTTCACTCTCAGGGTCAGCCAGCAGAGCTTGTTGCAGCAGTCACCCTTGCAGCTCTGGCAGTGACACCTTCCCTCGCGCCTCGTGTTTTCACTCGTCGGGCTCCTAGACCCGCCTCCACACAGGCAGGACCGTCTGAGGCTCCAGCTCAGGATGCCACACCTACTGAGCCTCGGGGGGAGTTGGGCTAGGCTACCCTAGCTGAGTCAGCAGTTCCAGTCCCAGAGTCGACACCAGTTGAGCCTACCCAAACCGCTTCTCACTCAGCTCCAGCTGCAGAGGATCAGGCAGATGATGACAGCGACTCCAGCCCCGACTACACACAATTTGACCTTCGTGCTCGACAGCCCGGTGCTTTACCTCCAGATGCTCCTGATGTGTAGTTTTTGGTGCTAGACGCCAAAGGAGAGAGGGTCGAGTATCAGAGATAGGGGGAGTGTTGTGGGACATGAGATTTGCTTATTTGTGTGATTTGATTTTCCTCATTCTCATGTCATCATATCTACCTTTCATGCATTGTATATATGTGTGATGTTTGATGTTTGAGATATTTGTAGTTGTGTGACATAATCTTGTCTTATCTCTAATATATTCTGTGAGTTGTCACCTTCTTCATGATATGTTTCTTGATCAAATGAAAATTGAGTTTCCGCGCCCTACTCCGATTTATCTGTGAGAATATCATAAGGTACTTCGATTCTATTTCATATTCATGAGTACCATGTTTGTGGCTTGGCTTGGATGAGCAAGTACATTTCATTATTATTCACTAACCCTTGCTCAAACTATCCAAGTCACTTGAAATCCTAACCTTTCATCTCTTATATCTTATACTCGAGGATTATTGTCGTCAATCACCAAAAAGGGGGAGATTGAAGAATCATGGCATATTGATTTCGGTGATTAACGATAAAGAGAGATTATTATGGCTAATGCGTGTTTTGCAGAGGCTATGCGTAGCTTAGCCATAGTGATCAACATGAATGGACATCAATGGTTATCGCTTAGCCCCCAAGATGGATATCATTTCGGATTTCAAAGAAAGATAATGAAGACCCTAGATTGATAGGCTAAGTGTCATAAGGAGATGAAGGGCACTTAGTATAGATAGGTCTTTATTTGATCTTTGGTCGTACTATAAAGAGGGGTTGAGACTAGTAGATTGACTTAGGAAAGCTTCATGACTTAGGTGTGGTGCACACTTGACTACCTTAGCTCTAAGCAAGCCTATGGTGACCATAAGATAGCCTAGAATAGCTTCCATATTCATCGCGACGAAAAACGAAGTTGAGAGGGCTGAGTTCTGGGCGACGGACGCTCCTGACCGTGGCGTTGGACCCTGTCCGTCGCGCTAGACAAAGGCGTCGGACGCTAGACAAAGGCCTAGGGTTTGGCTGGGCAATTTGAGGTCCGACGGACGCTGTTCGTCGGCCAGGCTTCGAACGCATGAAGAGCGTCCGTCGACCTTCCAGAGAGGCTGTTTTCAGCCTAGCTATAGCCAGAGCGTCAGACGCTGGAACAGAGCGTCCGTCGCCCCTGCGACAAGCGTCTGTCGCTGGGAAAAGGTGGTCAGAACTAGCCATTCGGCAGGGCAACGGACTGTTCATCGCTTAGGCGATGGAGCGTCCGTCGCCAACTTAAACTGTGTGTTTTCACCAGCCCAAGGCAGTTTTTCAGAGGGGCTATTTATAGCCCACCTCTTGTCTTCCCACTAGCTTTTTGCTCATTTCAGTTGCTGAGAAGCTTGAGAAGGTTGGGAAGAGAGCAAGAGCCCTATAGAGAGAGATTTGAGAATCCATTCACCCTTCTCTCCTCTAGTTCATCCAAGAGTTCAAGTGTGCATCCACTCTAGTTGTGAGGCTTGATTGAGTCAAGTGAAGATCGAAGCTTGTTACTCTTGGTGATCGACATCACCTAGACGGTCTGGTGGTGCTCGGAGGAAGGTGATCGCCGGAAGATTGTCGGTGGCCCTTCTCCATCGACTTGTGATCGGTTGTGGGTGGTTCACCGAGCCGGAGTGGCGAAGAACCAGCCCGTAGAGAGCACTCATCCCTCGTGTTGGGATTGAGGGGGAGCAATACCTTGCGAGGTGCTCCAACGAGGACTAGGGGGGAGTGTCGACTCCTCGATACCTCAGGAAAACATCGTCGTGTCAAGAATTCTCTTTCCCGAGCTCCTTTCGTTTCCGCTTTTACTTTCCGTTGTGTTCTTAGCTTTCCACTAGAATTGCATAGGTCGTTCTTCAATTCTTTGAACTGCTACTGCTTTCTAGCTAGGACACACGACCGGTAGGCACTAGGGGGTGATTGGCATTTGATAGGTTTTCGTATTTGCTTTAGAAATTTGAAACAAGCGCAATTCACCCCCCCCCCCCTCCCCCCTCTTGGACATCTTGATCCTTTCAATCTCCCAAGTGATTGTTTGAATGCGTATGTATCTCTCTCAAATTACATGTGTTGAAGTGAATTGGAGTAAAATTAATCACTTTAATCCACTCCTACTCACGTGGTTTGAGCGAGATACATGTGCATCAATGCACACAAATCACATGTATTGTAGTGGATTGAAATAGAAATAAATTTAAATACACTCCAATATAGGTAGATTGGGACGGATACATACACCTTTAAATAATATCTTAGACCTTGTTTAGATGTGTATTTATCTCCTTCAAATCACATATGTTGAAATGAATTTACTCCTAAACATTTTAACACAGGAGGTTTAACACAGATATACATGCATCAAGCAAGTATTAAGTGGTAATGGTACGGTGGATGTGGATCCAGCGACAGCGAGAGCACGGCGTTAGTTGGACGACGACCTTAGTTGGCCTCGCTCGCGTTCCAAGTCTGTGTGCGTTGTGCGCCTGCCCTGCAGTTCCAAGACCCCGCACTACTACATAATTTATTAACCGTGGCGGTTATGTTAGGCCAACCGGCAAGCAACCGCCACGATTAATCAGAAAAAACAAAAAAAGCCCAGATCCAGACTCGATTAAGGCTGGATCTAGGCCATAGCAATGCGTGCTACACGCCGGGGCGTCGTCGTCCCTAGATCCGGCCTCGCCGGCCCTGGATCCGCCGCCGTCGGAGGGGGCTCCCGCCATGGATCCGGCCTCGTCGGCCCTGGATCCAACACCGAGGGAGTCAGAAAAAAGGGACACAGAGAAGAGGGAGAAAGAGAAGAAGGAGACGAAGCCCCGCGCCACCCCTCGCGCCGCTTGCCCCGGCCCGTACGGTCGCGCGGCCTCGCGCCGACGTGGCCCCTCGCGCGGCCCCTCGTGGTCGCGCCCCTGTCCTCGCGCGGGTGGCCTGCTCAAACGAGAAGAGGAAAAAGGGAAGGAAGGAGGGAAGGAATTAGGGTTTCTGCTCGGTATATATATACTAAAGCCTGTTGTCGGGCCTAGATGGGTTGTTTGGGCCGAATTATGTTTCTGTGACGGTTAGATTACAATAAACGTCACGATAAATGCATTAACCGTGGCGGTTGAGGCCCCTGACCGATGGGCTTCCTGAGCACCTATTAACCGTGGCGGTTTATGCGTTTAACCGTCACGGTTAATAAAATTCAAGTGCTATGCAAAATAAATTCTGTAGTAGTGCGGTGAAGGTGGGAGGTGGACGTGGAGGCAGGTCCTCGCATCAGACTGACCGGTGATGACGCCTGCACGAAGCACGACAGGGATGCGTGGCGGCGGCGTCAGCTAGAGGACGACGTACCAGGAACCAGCGAGTGAGCAAACAGCCGGGCCAGCGGCATCCAGGGAAGTGCTGCACCGATGACCTGCATGGGAGAATGGGAAGGGAAGGAGCACGTACCAGGCGTGCGAGTGCGACGCCTATTCTATTCGGCTGATGATTTATGTGGCCATATTTTTTCGTCACGAAAGATATGGTTTGATATCGCAATCGTCTTGGACCGCAGATCGGGGCTGCAGGATCAAATCATATGATTGGACCGCACGCAGACCATCATATATACTCCGTAGTTGTTTTGGCCAGTTGGCGGATCTAGAAATATAATGGGCTCCGCCCCGGGCTGCAACAAGGACGACGCGTAGCTACATACTGAAGCCAAGCCCGCCAGCGATTAGCAGCTATACACACGTTGAGAGAGGATCCAAATTAAACATGGACATAGTGGCCACTGGACTATAAGGTGCTTCTTTGGATCAACTCACACGCAACGCTACGTGAAAGTTAAATGTAACTAAAAACCAGCGCCATCCACTGCAAAGGGTACCGCGTCACTTTGTTTGTTTCAAAGTGCTAATGACTTCCATGAGGGAGGGAAGCGGATGATCGAGTAGCCCTAAGACGTAATTCATTCATTCACGGCAGTAAACCGTTACGAGAGCCGAGCAAAACGACGACGACGTGATTCAAACGGGTGGCGGGCAGGAAAGCCGGAACCAAACAGCCTCACCTAAGAGTGATGATATATATAAACTCAAGTCCGCTCCTGTAGCGAAGCCCGTCGATCCGGCGTGGACTTTATTCATAAAAATCTTGTGCACATAATTTTGATATAAATGGACGCTAGAGCGCCCTCGATCAGGCATCAGCCCATCGCTTCGTCGGTTTCGTCTGCCTGTATGCATGCATGATTGATGCAGCCAGGTCGACAACAGCTCTGTATTCTATAACTGAGAGAGAGAGTTAGTACAAAAACTCAACCAACTATTACCATGTACTTCCTCCATGCCATAGAAAGTGACGTTTTTTACTTTTTGACATCGTGTTTGACCGTTCGTTTTATTCAAAATATTTTTACAAAATACTCCCCCATCCTAAATTATAAGACGTTCCAAGAACTTTCTCAACTTTGATCAAAGTTATATGTTAATATAATAACATTTATGATGTCAACTAAGTATTATTAGATTCATTATCAATTATATTTCCATAACATGTATTTTTAATATCATAAATCTTTATAATTTTCTTTATAATTATTGGTCAAACTTGAGATGTTTTGACTTTCCAAGATTCTTGGAACGTCTTATAATTTGGAACGGAAGAAGTATAAAAAAATTATTTTTAAAGTATATCGGATGATAAAACAAGTCAAGAAAAAATAAATATTTTTTTATATAAAAATTGAATAAGACGAACATTTAAAGAAGATGACACAGATTCTAAAGTGACATTTTTAATGGGGCGGAGTGAGTGCGCCATCGTAATCATTAGGGTAGCTCTGCCAACTGCTCTATAATTTATTACGACCCACTGTTCTGGTCTAGGCGGCCACAAAAAACCTTTGCTTCTTCAATTCATTCGTCGATAAACAAGAAGATTCTACCAAAGCAAGCAGTAGACACCACACCACCCATGGGTTTCAGGGAGAGGTTCGACCGCCGGTGCACCTGGCCCCTCATCTGTTACTGGGTCTGGACTGTCGCCATCAGCGCCGGTGCCCTCGCGGTCGTCGTCGTCGCCTTCGCCGTTCTGTTCCCACCACTGGTCGACTCCGAGGACGCCGCGCTGCAGCGGTTCGACCTCACGGCGGCGGTGGCAGGCATGCCGCCGGCGCCGGCAACGAATTCCACCGTACTGTCCTACAACGCCACCGTGGTGCTAGCCTTCCGCAACCCCAACATCTACCGTGGCATCTCATACGGCCCTCCCCTGTCAACCTCCTTGTTCTTCAACGGCTCCCGCTTTCACGACTCCACCAAGCTTGAGTGGGAGGTGTACCATGGGCCAAGGAAGACGATCAGGCTCTTCTTCCCGGTTGGCGGCGTAGATAGCCCCGTCAGCCTCGACGCTGCCGGCGTGCTGGAGTTCGAGGCGGAGAACAAGACGGGGAGCTTCGGCGTCGAGCTCAGGCTGGACACGGTGATGCGTTACAAGGGGCTCAAGAGGGCGCGCCCGCTCGTGGTCATCTGCCCGCTCAAGCTGCAGCTCGTCCACCCAGGGATCACCCCTGCCCCTGCCCCTGCCCCTGCCCCCGCAGTCAAAACCAACGGAACTAACTGCACTGCTAGAGGTGAAAACGAGGAGCATAGTTTCTGTCCATCCGGATGCTATATCCTGAAAGAAGATGGCTGATGGTCGAGTTTTTTTTTTTTTGAAGATCCGGGAACCTGGCTTTGAATCATTAAGAATAAAGAAGCAATCATCCGTTTACATGCGCGAGAGGCGCTTCCCCAGGCTGCGGAGGGTTTTAATAGCCAAGCTGATTACTCACTAGCTATCCTAGCAACAAAAAGGGGTTGGAGGGATTTACATCCCGCCATGGACCAATTGCTTGCCATATCTTTGATTTCTCCCAGCAGTGCTTGCGCTGTCCTTTGCTCGCTCCTGAAGATGACCGTATTTCTTTGGTTCCATATGCTCCAGTGTCAGGATTGTCATTGCGTGTTCCTTTTTCCCCTGCTCTTACCATTTAGCTGAAGCAATCTTCCAATTCACTCTTGTCTTCTCAGTTTGCCGGCCGGCTGCAAGCTTGGGCAGCCACTCCAGATAGCCACCAGGTGCCAAATCAGTCGGGAGTAGGGGCATTCAAAAAATAGGTGATGCGCCGTCTCCAAGTTCCTTTCGCAAAGCACACAACCCCCAACTTCTATATATATATATATATATATATATATATATATATATATATATATATATATATATATATATATATATAATAGTACTCTGTATAATGCTTTGTACTGTAATTCTTTACCGCGCGCACAATAGTTACACTAGGTTATTTTTTTTTTCACTTTCCTTTCCTTGCTCACGATAGACTCAGCACGCCCAACATTCTAAGAAGGAAGACCATGCACCATTAGTCTTACAATTGTGTCCTTTGCAACGGGTCGGTCGAAGAGACGGTGAATCATCTTTTTCTTCGCTGTGAATTAGCAAAATCGTGCTGGAACCTCGTTGTCGTTGGTCTTGCTGTCCCCCCATCTCAGGGATCATTTCAGATCTTGGAGTTCAAATCCAACTTAATTAGTGTCCCTTTCTTCATGGAAATCATCATTATCCTATGCTGGAGTATCTAGACGACAAGAAACAATCTCATCTTCCGGGAAGATTGAAGAGGCTACCAGACAGTGGCACAAGTGCATCTTCATGAGTGTTTTCAGCCTAGTTATACTCCGCGCAAAGAAGAAATACCTTCCAGGCATTAGTACATGGCCAGAAGAACGGTTGTAATCGATCTTATCTTTTTTTTTTTTTGGTCTCTTGGTTCTCTCCCTCTTGTAATTATTCTTTTCCCGTCCTTTTAATAAATTCCAGTAGGGGCTAAGGTCTCTTCTGTTTCCTCAAATATAGTTACAAAGTATTTTAAGCAATAGTACTATTACTTTCTTTTTCAAATCTTAGCTGTGTTTTGGAGGATATATGGAAAATGTGGGATTCAAACGTCAGACTAACAAACTTCTAATGATGTAAACATAGAAATCACTAGAAACCAAATAAAGCCAACTAAAAACTGGAAAATAAAGAGTTGGAACAAGACAAATTTCACTACATTTATGTCAACATACAATCCTTTTGCAAACAACAAAAGCATAGTAGCACACAAGCACCGAATCACAGCGAGACAGTTTCACATGGCGCTCAGTGGAAATTTTACAAACAAACAAACAATTTTCACTCTCCCTGGAAAAGAGAAACCTTCTTTCATTTCACTTAAAACTGGGTACTGGGATCGTAAACGTCTCCTCGCGTTTGCGCTGTCTCAATGGCTTGGTCGCCATGCTCAACCGCTCCTAGGACGCCGGCATGGGATAGCAACGCCCAGAGATGTGTCATGAGCTCACCGCCAGAGCTCAGGAATATCTTGTGCTGATAAGCCCTTGTAGATGCAGCCAAGTGGATGATGAATCCGGACCAGAACTCAGACAAAAACTTCCATAGATGCTCGGCTTGAAGGTCCTCTTCTCCCGCCTCGCCGCCGCCGCCTCCACCACCGGTCACTTCTACCAGCTTCTTCCCAAGAACAGCCCCTTTCCTCAATATGGTGTTGTCTTGTTCCCCTTTCCCTTCATACAAAGTGTTTCCTGATGCATATTCTGTGAGCATGTCCAGAATCCCGGATGACGAATCACATCGTTCCTTCGCACGCTCACGGAGGAAAAGATCCATCTTTTCCTCATACACCTTGTCCCTCACCAAGCTGGCCATCAGGCTGTTCCCGGGGACTAGAGCAAGTCTGAGCACGTATGCACAGTACTGGGACAATGTCCTAGCGACCATGTAGTAAGACCACAAGCTATCATTACTTGGAGCACCGGCCTCCTCCTGTCGTTGGGCAAAGGCTCGCGCGCTGGACAATCTGCTCACTCTGACACTTCTTGTTTCACCGAAAGCCATCTCGCAGTAGCATGTAGCGATGTGCCAAACCAGCAGAGTTTGCACGTCACCCTCCACTACTCCTTCACCTGCCCCGCTGACAATGCCACAAAATTTTTCCTGTTCTCTCAAGGATAAGCATTTCAGTGCGCGATCAACGTAGTTGTCCAGCCGCCCCGTCTTCAAGCAGTCGCTGAGACAGTTGATCACAGAACGTTTCACTTCATCTGACAGATCGACCAGGTACATAGAACGTCGTGCCCTACGGAGGAAGGACGTAGGGAAGAGAAGGTTGCACTGGCCGACCTTCCCGTGCCATCTTGACCACAGAGAGCACCTGCAGAGCTTGCCCACAAGAACCTTGGCAACGGGGCCTCGAAGCCACCACGGCTTCTCCACGTACTTGCACAGCAATAGTATCTTTGTCCAGTCCGAGAACACGTAGGTAGTGATCTCCCATATCTCTTTCACTCCAAGAAACGACAGGAGAATCCATGTGAAAACCACTCCGTGATGAACACTGCCGAGCTCGTCCACTTTAGCAACCTTAGAAAACCTATGAATGGCAACCGCCATGCCGGCGATGCATCCTAACAGGACGGTGGATAGCACGAGTCGAATGATTGGAAAGCCGTTGGCAAATATTATGGCATGCCTGCTGTTGAAGAAGTCGTTGAGGAAAGCTATCTCCGCCTCGCTGATGCGGAACGCCCTCTTAGACTTGGCCAACAGGTCGTCGGGGTTGCTGGACTCACCACCAAGGATCCCCTCAAGGACCATCCGTCTTGTCCTTTTCAGCTTGGCCTCGTGGATGCCGAAGTTGAAGAAGCGCCTGCGAATGAGCTTGTACAGCGCAAAAGAGAGGCAGAGATCCTTGAGCTCCTCGTCAAGGACGACATTGGAAGAACTCCCTGCCGCCGGCGGCTCGCTCCAGATCTTCTCAAGCGTCAAGATCTTCTTGTCGTCGTCTCTCAACGCCAGCACGAGCCTCCTGATATTCTCAGTTTCCTCCGCCATATCCGTATCTCTGTTTGCTTGACTACCAGTAGTAGTCCCAGCTTGATCTTCTTTCTTCATCTTCTTCTGTTTCTTGGATTCTCCCAACACCAAGTATCTGTACCCTCTCATTGTGCTAGGGTCACCACCATGTCCACCCACTCTATGCTCAAGACGCATGTAGTCGGTCAGCAGCCTCATATTCTCTCTGTGGCTGTCGTTGGCAAACTCCGACGAGAGAAACCCATGGATGATGCGTAAAGAGTTTACTGACCAGAGTAGCCAACCAGTTACCTTGAGGATCTTCATCGCCTGGGAGCGGAGGATGTTGGCAGCCCAGAAAGAGGACATGAGATCTACCAGCGGGGTTTGCTTCAGCGAGATGCCGGCCGGCCGGCCTATCTTCACGCTGTAGCGGAGGGTGACCAGCAGCACAGCCCACACCTGGTAGTAGCCGTTCGTACCAGAGGGCCGTTGCATGATCCCAAGGCTGTATACGATCATTGCTTGGGTCACTGCGTCCATGATGATCAGGGTCACCTTCATGGCGTTGTTTCTTGAGCGATGCCGCAAAGCATCCAGCCCAAATCGGATCACCATGAGCATGGTAGTGACGGCGACGACGAACTGAATGACGATGGGGTTGAGGATTTCGTTGTTGTTGATGACGTTTATGATGACTCTGAACGTCATTGTTGCCTGGGATAAACAGGTCGCTAGATGGAGGAATGAAGCAGGTGTGTGCAGCCTATGGAACTCTAGTCTAACCCCGTCCCGGACAAAATAACCAGTCTCCGGGCTTAATAGCTTCGTCAAGGATGTTCCTTTTTAGTTTTTATGTTAAACATCCAAAAAGTTGGGGTCACAATCGATACTAATAATAACAAAAACGAAGAACGTTCAACCGTTCTTATCGTAGTGTTTCCTGTTTGTTGATGCGTCATGTCATCTTCTGCCCCCACAAAACTAATACGCAAGACTCCGACTAGTCATCTCCTCCCCCGTACTCATAAAAAAATAGTGAAGACTCCAACTAGTCATTTTTTTTAGAAACAAGCGTCTGGTTCGGGGAAAAACTCGTTTTTAATAAGGCAATAAATTTAGTAGTAGAATGGCCATATTCCTCATATACTATTATGAATTATTAGTTTGTGATGAATAAGATGTCGATGGATCAACTTATTCTGTTCCACAAGCAAAAAAAAACACTAAATAATAAGATGATGACGAATTATTTTATTTCACAAACAAAACACCCGCTACTAACAAATCTCAACGCTAATAATAAAAGGATTTGAACGAAACTGCCACGCAACAACCAGTGGCTACAGGGGTCCAGACCCTGGCTCGATGGTTCGAACACCCCGTGAGATGGTCCAGATCATGAGCCCGGACGGTGTAGTGGAGAGTAACGGGTAACGGCTAGTTACCTCTTAGGGGGTCTATAAATAAAAATTACTGGCTTTAACTCACTCTCTTGGACATTTTTTATCATTGGTACATCTATGTAAGCTAAGTCAAACCTCTCCTACTCAATTGCTTGATTGTGCATCCAAGTGAGTTGGGACCGGAGTGATCCAAAGTGTATTTTGCCTTGGGGATCATTGTTTCTTTGGCTTTTCTTGTTGCTCTTAACGGTTGCTGCCACCTAGATGGCTCAGAGTAGCAAGGGAGCGTTGACAAGAGTTGGTGATCATTCTTGGCCACACTCGGTGTGATTGTGAGGTGTTCTTGAGCCTACTCCTAGCACGGGTGATCACAAAAGGTGTGTGCATCGTCACAATGAAGACTATCTTACCGACAAGCGAGTTAATCTCAGGAGACTAATCTTACGTCTCTCATTGTCTCTTGGGCTTCATTTGGCTTTCCTATTAATTGACACATCACTTGCTCAGCTCGGTATATGTATATCTCACACAGCTCTCTCTATTGCATTTACATTTTTTATATACTCGTGTAGTTGTAGTGTTAGCTAGTGTAGGTAGAAGTAACTAGATGAAATTAGCTTCATTGTTAGTTCACTAGTGGTAGTTGCAAGCAACTAGGTGCTTAAGCACCCTCCATCCCCGACTTGCCGGCATTAATGCAAAATATTCAGCAGGGCCAGCATGAGCCAGCTAGCTGCACACACAGCACAGCACAGCACAGCAACGCCAAAATGGGGGTAAAAAAAATCCAGCGACAGAATCTACTCATATTCAAGCGAACCTGACAAAGCACATGTGCTGGGCGACAGCTGAGCGCGCGCGTCTCCGACACCAACTGCAGAGTACTCCAAACAACGACCACACCAACTGCAGTTGGAAACAAGTAGTTGGTGTGGTGTCTCTATTCCCTACTCCCTCCGTCCCATAATAGAAGACGGAAACCGTGTCAGTCAAACTTTATCAACTTTGATTAGATTTGTAGAAAATCCGTGCAAAATTTACATCTCCAAACAAATTTATTATGAAAGTATATTCAATGATCTATCTAATGATACTAATTTTATATTATAAATATTAATAATTTTTTATATATGATTGGTCAAAGTTGAAAACAGTTGACTTCTTGGGAAGCGAAAATGACTTTTATTTTGGGACGGAGGGAGTATATTAGTTTCATTATACTAGTACTCCAAGTCCGACAGCGACCGGACCGGCCAACCTTTAGAGCGTCTACAATGGTAATATCTAGTACTAACTACATAATCAATTGATGTGGAGGTGAAAGATAATAAAATAGACTAATATATATTACTGGACACATATGCTTCTCTCACATAATTTTAGGCTAAGTGAAATAGATATGTTATTTGCTGGTCACTAGTGACTACTCTCTCTCCTACTTTTTTTTATGTCATGCCACATCTAGCTAACCAAATAGCTAACCATTAGGAACGCCCTTAGCTTAGATCTTGGGAGTTAATTGACAGTTGTGATTTTGGGACCACACCAATTATTGTTCTAACACTCGGCTGCATCGGTTTGCTTTAATCAAATCAAAGGGTCCTCTTGCTCTTGGTCATCGTCTACTCGTCGTCGTCTGGACCGAGACGGAGGTGGTAGCTAAACTCGGAAGCTTTGGGGGGCCGCAATGAGGCCATGAGTGAGGTATACCAAGCTTGACTCCATCCGCTTTCTTAGTTGCTAGTAGTATTGTTCCTCATGGTGTTCTCTTGTCGTTCGTTCCACACCGCCGAGCATCAGCGCAGCAGCTAGCAATTACAACATATATACTCCGTCTCGTGAACCTGGTTCTTCATTCAAAGTGTGGCGACTATATATGCAAGATCCACAAATCAGCAGATAAGAAGCAGCTCTAGCTTGCTAGTTAAGAACTAGCTAGCTCACCAACAAGCTTTTCCTTTTTCTCAATTTCATTCAGGTATGTAATTACGTACTGCCCCCTTTGACGTACGACTTGCTGTCTCCAAGAGAATGATCTTAACCGTGGTATATATTCTTTTTACATAAAAAAGAATTAATAATAGATGTTTTTGTATTTAAGATTAGTACTGTACTATACTATTACGCACGGAATTCATTGCTTCCCCTACCCCTAGAGCAATAAGTTGTCACGTTAATTACAAGACTCGGGAGAATGCATCAGGTGTGGACAGATGCATACATATTATTTTTTTTTGACGCAGATGCATACATATTATTACTCCTAGATGAGGTGTGTTAGGAACTACTCCCTCCATCCAAAATTATAATACTTTCCAAAAATCTTGAAAAGTCAAATCATCTCAAGTTCGACCAATAATTATAGAGAAAACTATAAAGATTTATGACATAAAATAGACATACTATAAAAATATAATTGATAACGAATCTAATGATATTTAATTAGCATCATAAATGTTTTTTTCCTCCAGAGTGTGCATATCTTTGTATTAGAAAGATAGAAGTATAATTACAAGAGGGGCGTTAGTGTTTGTCGGTTACATATTTTGAACAATTACATCTAAGAAGATAACTACCAGATTAATTAACTCTAGTTAGAGCCATCAACCCCTTTGCGCCGGCCTCCATCCAAGTATCCGCGTCATGCTGAATGAGCTGAAGGATCTCCGATATGGATGTTGTCGCCTCCTTGAAACATCTTGCGTTGCGCTCTTTCCATATAGACCAGGAGATTAAAGCGAAGAGTGAATCGAGACCAGCCCGTTGGTTGCCGTTGAAGAGCGCTCTGAGGCGCCTCCACCAGCGCAGCGTGGAGTTCGCCGCCGGCGGTAAGTGACGGCCAAAGACCCTGAGGGCGTGAAACCAAACCTCCCTGGTGACTAGGCACTCCGCAAGGATGTGGTCGATCAATTCAATCCCTTGGTCACACAGATAGCACTGCTCCTGAGCGTCTAGACTATGTCTTCTTCGCCTATCGCCCGTCCAGTGTCGACGTTTGAATGCGAGCCAAAGGAAGATCTTGATGCGTAGTGGCGCCCAGATCTTCCAGATTAGGTTGTGTCCCCGAAACTTGATTGATCCCATATGGAGCATCTGGAAGGCTGATTTGGCATCTGGAGTCCATCTCCAAATGGTCTTGTTTGGCTGTTCAGTGAGCGCTATATTGTCCACTACATGTCACAATGATAAGTAGTCGATGATGGCGTCAGCTGATAGTCCAGCGCTGAGGTTGTGTGACCACATTCTCTCGTATAGGCCCTGACGTACTGATAGCCTTCGTCGTGTCTTTGCCGGTACTAGGTTGTAGAGATATGGCACAATC
This sequence comes from Microstegium vimineum, assembly GCA_022036555.1. Lineage (NCBI taxonomy): Eukaryota > Viridiplantae > Streptophyta > Magnoliopsida > Poales > Poaceae > Microstegium > Microstegium vimineum. The sequence continues at coordinate 4,795,376 of CM039122.1, read as the reverse complement.
TCAGTGGCGGTTTCCCTATTAATCCACTTATCTTCCCAGAACAATGTGCTGCACTCATCCCCAATCTGGATGAAGGTGGACGCCTTGAAAAATGCAAGTACCTGGGGCGTGACTTTGAATGGAAGCTGACTCCAAGCACGATCACTGTCCATAACAACCATCTAGTCTGTGCACGATCACTGTCCATCTTCTGGAGCCACAACCATCTAGTCTGTAGCGCGTATCTAGCCAGCTGCAAATCACTAATTCCCAAACCGCCGAACTCTTTTGGTTTGCAGCATGTTGTCCATGCCACCATACACTTCCCACGCAGATCTGAACCTTCCCAAAAAAAATTCTGCAAATATTATCAATCTCCTTTCGTGCCCATGACGATAAATTTTCGGCAAACGTGGCGTAGATAGGGACATCCCTTAGGACCGATTTGATCCAAACAAGGCGTCCACTGCGCGCCATGAGTGATGCATAGCAGGCTGGGAGCTTTCTAGCCTCTGCTTCAACCAAGGATTGGTAGTGTGCCTTAGGTATTGCCTTGGTGCTGAGCGGCAGGCCCAAATATTTAATCGGAAAGCTTTGAACCTGGCATCCCAAAATTCCAACTATGCTGTCCAGGGTGTCCTCGCCTCCAAATATGGGCGTAATGGAGCACTTTGCCAAGTTTGTTCGCAGCCCCGATGCTGCGCCAAAGACATTTAGAATCTGCTTGACAGCCGTAGCATCTTGTACCGTCGGGCGGATGAAGAGGATCGCATCATCTGCATATAAGGTGCACTGGTACTTGACCTCAGTTGGCCGTATCTTGCTCAAGACTCCATCTCTTGCTGCCTTAAGAAATAGTCGGTGCAATACATCCATGGCTATTATAAACAAGAGTGGAGAGAGGGAGTCGCCTTGACGCACACCTCACAGATGCTTGATAGGTGGTCCTTGCTGACCATTTAGAAGGATTCTGGAAGATGCGGTCCCTAGTAGAGCTTCAATACGAGCACACCAGGAATTCCCAAATCCATGGGCCTGAAGCACCTCCAAGAGAAACGGTCAGGACAGCGTATCAAACGCCTTGGATATATCTAGTTTAAGTTACAGCATGGGTGATTTCCTCTTCTGGATCCGAACTGCAGCTCTCTGCACATACTTATAGTTGTCGTGTATGAGTCTGGTGTGAATGAAAGCATTTTGGTTCCGGTCGATCAGCTCATCCAATCTTAGCGCAAGCCTTAGTGCCATGACTTTGGAGATTAATTTGGCAAAGCTATGAATCATTGTGATTGGTCGGAAATCACTGGGGCAATTTGCACCTGGCTTCTTTGGAATTAAGACGATCAAGGTACTATTGAGTTTGTGCAAATTCTTTGTCTGCCCGTTGTTAAATGCCAATACCGCCTCCATTGCCTCTGGATAATCGGCAAACAAGATTTGTAGAACATCCCTGTGAAGCCGTCGGGGCCCGGGGCCCGATCACTTGGGATGGCTTGGATAGCCTTCCAGACCTCTTCTATGGTGATTGGCGCTTCCATATCTTCCAAGTTGAGCTGCTGGAAATTCAGAGTATGGAGGTGCAGTGAATCACCATCGTTGGTAGCCACCCCGAACACACTGCAGAAGTGGTGATGTAGGGCGTTCTCCATGTCTTCATGAGAGGCCAGCACATGTCCTTGTACTGAGAGCGAAGGGATGAAATGGTGCCTCTGTCTACCTCGCGCAATGAGGTGGAAGTACGCCGTGTTGGCGTCCCCCTCCCACAGTTGCCGAACGCGCGAACGCTGCCGTGCCCCTGTTCGCTCCAGAGAAGAGAGACCCAGGCATCACATCTTCATCCTTTTTCGGAGGCCAAGTTCAGCATCGGATAGCCTTCGATGTTCTTGCGCCAAGTCCAGCTGGAGAACAAGCTCCCTGGCAATAAGTAGCTGCTCCTTGATGTCTCCTATTCTCGTCGCTGCCCAGCTCAGTTCACAAACCAGCGCATGAAGCATAGAATCCAGGCGCGCCATGGGCTCATTATATTGTTGTATAGGTTTGGTCAAACTTGAGATACTTTGACTCTCCAAGATTCTTGTGATCTCTTATAATTTGGGATGGAGGGAGTACATTCAATTAAAACTAACGAATATTTTACCAATAAGAGTGGTAAAAATATTAGTATGTGAAGTACAACAATCTTATAGGAGTTAGGAGTATGTTTTTAAAAAATATATATATAATATAATAGATTCTGGAACTATTTTCAGGTGGTGGTTTAATTTCCGGCAAACAAGAAAAGAAGCCAAAATATATGGCGAAGCCTGGCAAACTTGTGAAATGGTCCTTTCTATTTGAAAATACTGAGATCGCCATGCTGATGAGAATCGAGTTCCTCGTTGTGGCCATTGCGGTTACTTTCCTGCTCATGTCATTCCTAGACCTGCTCCGCCGCCGGTCGCGCCACTCCAACATCAAATACCTCCTGCTCATCCTCGACGCCATAAGCGACTCCACATTCATCTACACCATTGGGCTGATGCAGAGTGCGCCTTTCAAGAAAGATCTGTTCTCAGTATGGGCGCTCATATTGGTAAACCTCCGATTCAATGCTTGCTTCATCTCGGCATACGGCATCCCTGACCAAGAGAACAGCCGCATCGCCGAGTCAGGGAAGGTGATGGCACTTCTGGGGGTCGCCTTCCTGATTGGCACGCAGCACAGTCAGTTTAAGCATCCGGTATGGGCACTCTGGGCAATGCAGCAACTGAGAAGCTTTTACCTGATAGGCGCGTACAATTCTGCCGTGAGATCTTTCCTGCACGGGATGAGCTCGCCGCTTCTTACAGCATACATGGGTACCCCAGATGGTATTTGTGAGAATGGGAATCCGACCACGATGGAAGAGTACAAGTACTTGGTTTCTGGAGACCAGATGCAGAGGGTCCAGCTGAAGCCGCCTGGGTATAAATTTGAGATGGTAGTGAAGAAACGGACTGAAAAACTGCTGGTCACGCTGGACAAGACTTGGAAGCCGCCAAGCAACAGCAGGAATTCAGACGTCGGTTCAGCTGGGTCGTTGTCAGAGACAGAGGACGGTCCTGCTACTGACGTCCGAACAGAATGGATGAAAGACTTGTGCCTCTCCTTCGCACTGTACCGGCTGCTCCGATGCAGATTTGACGACTTACCCCTGCCAGTCGACAGCACTGCACACACCAGAAGATTGGTATATGAAATCATGGGCAAGAACAACAGCGGAGACGACCACCAGCACGCCGAGCGAACCTTCAGGATTGCCAAGCTGGAGCTGGCATTCCTCAACGACTACTTCTACACAAGATATCCCATCCTGTTCTGGCGTGGCTTCCCTCTCCTTTGTTCTTGGCATCCTCTGCTCACCATTGCTCTCATCATTTGGCTTGGAAGGGACATCCACAAACTCTACAAGCCCAAGGAGGGGGAAACTGCCCACGTCGTGCGCGGCTCCAATGTCGATCTCATCATCACATGGATATTCATGGGCATCATCGTCTTGAAGGAGTTGTGGAAGATCATCATCTACATGCTGTCCGACTGGACCAAGGTGATGCTGCTGTGCGAATACACGTCACGGAGAGTCAAGTGTGTTCCACAGCGCCTGTGGGAATTGTTAGTTCGGGCTCTGTGCACGCCAAGATGTGCGATCGTGCACCGTTGGCACAACAAGATTGGTCAGTACGAATTCCTGCAGTCATACGGTTACAATCCTTGGAACATTCTTCACTATTCAACCCTCGGCTTGGCCCCGAAAAAATTTAAAGGTGGAAAAGAAGGCAAGGCAATAGAACTGCCAGCAGAAGTGAAAACTGCCGTTCTCAGGTCAATCGGCTCGCTAGATCTCGAGCACGGCTCACTGGATTCAGAGCTGCCGACTGATCACAGGCAGTTCGAGTGGACTTTCCAGCTCCGGACATGGTGCCACACCATTCTTGTGTGGCCACATCGCAACCAGCCTCTGTGAGATCGAGCTCGCCCAACACTACAACACAAGTTTGACCCTTTCTGAGGTACTGTCTGCGATCAAAACTGCTCTCAATTACTTCTCCTCCCAGCCGTATGTTATAAAGGAAGGCAGAATTGAAGAGGTGCTGCGAGGTAACTACGTAGCCGCCAACAGTATATCGCGGTACTGTGCCTACCTCCTTGTTAAAGAGCCAGATTTGCTGCCGGACAGCTACTTGACCGCCGATGACATATTCCGATGCACCATCGACGAGGCTTCAGACGTCATTGGCAGCTGTGACACCCTGCAGGGCATATACAGAACGCTGATTCGAGAAGGAGAACCGCGACAAGACATTGCCGACGTTCAAGATGCCGGCAGCAGCGCCAACAGAGACAGAAGATTATCAGAGACGCATCCCAATATGATGCTTGAGAAAGCAGCACGGCTTGCTTGGTCTCTGATTCACCAGTTCAGAGACGAAAGAGTTCGTTGGAAGGTCCTCGCAGAGGTATGGGCCGACATACTGGTACACACTGCCCCCTCTTGGAACGCCGCGGCTCACAAGAAATGCCTTGCGACTGGGGGCGAGTTCATCACTCATATATGGGCCATTCTTTCTCACTGCAACATCCAGAGCAGCAAGCGCTGGCCACGTCAAGAATCCCCGCAGGATGCCCAACAAGAAGCAGAAGGGCAAGTTCCTGCCGTGGGAGAAGAGAATCAGGCACCGCCACAGCAGGAACCAGCTGCTGGAGCTGAGAATCAAGCACCACCACAGCAGGAACCAACTGCTGGAGCTGAGGATCAAGCACCGCCACAACAGGAACCAGCTGCGGCAGCGACAACGGATGATGCAAGTGCCCCATCAAGTGGCAGTGGCACACCTCCACAGCAAGACCAATGTGCAGCGGAAACACCCAACCCAATTCCGGAACAGCGTTTGACCCCAAATGGTCAACGGAATACTCGGAATGAAGAAGAAATACAAGAGGTCGGAGACGATTGGAAAGGTTGATGATATGCTGTGTAGTCGAATAATGTTGATGTTGAAGAAGCAATTGCGAAATTTTACTTCTTGTTTACAATACTAGTGGCTACGCACGTGCGGCACGCACGTGTCTACGGTTACATGCTCACATACTTAGACATGTGACTATTAAAAACAATTGTATCATTAAAATAAAAGACATCTTGTTGTTTCTTACCTAAATAATGTAGATAATTAGGATTTGAGGTCCTTCATTAATTTTACGAAAACAAGTTACTTTGCATATATATTTGGCATAATTAGTAGAAATAAATTATAACATGAATATACATGATTCTGATAAGACATAAATGTAATCAAACATGAAAATAAATAAATTAATTTGACATACCTTTGTCACAATTGTGGAACATCCATGTACACAATAGTTTTTGTTCTCTTTCTAGTGATATCAATAGCTTTGTTTTGGCTAAACCTCGTGTACTCTCGCGTGGAACACCTTTCGACAACACTGTTTGAGAAATACAACAATTAATTTTGTATCTATTTTACCAATCAAATCAAAGAAATGAAAAACATACTTATGACCAGCAAAATAATTTATTAATATTATATTTTTCAAACTTAAACTAAATAATCTAATCTGGTCAAAGATAGATGGACGGATTGGCTTATTGAAAAAACATTGGAAACACAAGAAGGAGCTCAAATTGGTGGTCATTGATAATGTCCAATTTTCATAGAATTATTATCAGTTTTACCTTGAAGCCTATTTATCCTATCTGATGATTAATAATATAGTCTATTCTAGAACGTTATCAAACTAAATACAAAAATATTTTGGTCAGTATTGCCTATTTCCTATTGATTTCTAGTGTGCTAATAATGTACGTACCATTTGATTGATCTTCCTGACAAGCTGTACGATCTCTCCACTCATGTAGAGCCTAAATTGTGGGGAGAAGAGGATATATGAGATGCTCATTATATATGCAACATTTCAATATAAGAAACTGAATACAATAAGATGTCCTAATATGACTTTACAAAGGTCAAAATATTGAATGTGGAATGATGATGAGAGTACATAAAGTATGCTCTTACAGCAACAACAGCCAGCTGTTTTGCATCCAGTTCATGTTCCTGCAACCTGTAATAATATAGTTCAGTAACTTGATATGCACATAAAACTAAAATTGTGAAGTACATATTTTAAAGATACAAAAGACTAATTGTTTACTATAGAAGCCAGTTAAGGAACTGAGGGCAGCAGCATACGAACCCATATATGTGGAGATAGGATGTATCTGTCAAAAGCTCCTTCTCATAGAATTGTAAGCAAATTTCATTACTGCGCTTATGGACCTGCAGTAACCCAAACTCTCATTAAAACACACACACATCAGGACATGCAATTTGATACATATGACAGTCCAAATAACAATTGATCCAATTCAAAAACCACAAACAACAAAGAGATCGGTGCTAGATTTAACTTCATTCAAAGAGGTGACAACATCAAACTGTATATTCTCTTATGACCTCAATACATAAGATGGGAACCAGAACAAAATAATACTTTTTGTACTGTACCTCTAGAAGAAGATCATTTTCAGATGTTGATTCCCTCTGTAATCTCTCATTAAATCATATAGGTACAACAGATAGTGTGTATCTTCTCTAGCATACCTGGGCAGAAGTAAAGTCACTTATAACTGATGGCAGGTGAGCAATAAATAAAAGGAGCAAATAAAAAAATATCCAACACCAAACACAACAGAAAAGAAATTCAGAGTAGGGTCTATATGCACAATACTTAATCATTTCATCAGGAAGTGGCCTTGACCTCCAGTCTGCATTTTGATATCTACAAGAAAAAGGCATATTTAATTAGAGAAAAGAAAATCCCATTCTAGAAGCAAGGGATGTCAAAGTAGGTCTTTATAAATTTATTGGATAGAACCGTACTCCTTCTTTGCTGTCACTCCACAAAAGTGAAGCAATAGGTCCTCAAGGCTGTTTCTCTCCATCTGTAATACCCTTGAAGCCTGATTATGGTTAGAAAGAAAATCAATCTTCAGTCTATTAAACATTAAAAAGGAGGGTTTCCAGGAGAACAAAGAAAGAAGCAAATTGGGCGGCAGAGACAGAATCACGGTATTATTGGCTCTAATTTACAAATACATGTCCTGTGTCAAAAAGATTGCAAACGTAAATGTGGAAATCCTGCTGGAGCCACATTATATCACGATCTGCACCATGCATTACCTATTTGACCAAGAACGAATGAAAACCAGAAATTGAGTACATATAGACAGACATTATTTTGGGGTTCTTCAAAACCTTTATCTTTGTTGGATCTTTGAAAGGTCCTTGCAAATAGAGACCAATGTATATGCGTAGCTTAAGAGTGTCCACGATAAAGTCTTCCGTTCTTGTTGAAATCTGCATCAAGCAGGTCAAGCCCTGAAATGACCTATATTGATTATGCTCCAAATCTACCTGAAAACGTAACAAAAAAATATAGGAAATTATTAAATTGCTAATATCATAAACTCCATGGAAGTTATTCTATTGCATGTCAGATAGCCTAGAACATAAAAAAGGCGTAAAAGAATTCTTCTATAAGATGAAGAAACAAAGCATGGGAGACCCGGCCGACTTCTCATACGCCTGCTTGATAACTGGGCCGCACACCTCCAGACCTCCTCCACCTCCCTGAGCTTCTCCTCGTAGTCCTCCTTCTCCGCCGTCCGACCCGCGGCGCCGTCCTGCTCCTCCAGCCACTCCAGCGCCTCAGCCAGGGCGGCCTCCATCCGCTCCCGGTCCTCCTCGCCGATCTTCCCCGCCATGCCGGTCGATCTCCTCCTGGCTGAGCCGGCCCTTGTCGTTGGTGATGGTGATCGACTTGGACCGCCCGCCGGCCTGGTCCGCCGCGGTCACGTGGAGGATGCCGTTCTCGTCCACCTCGAAGGTCACCTCGATCTGCTCCCGCCGGCGGATCTGCAGGATGCCGCTACCGTGGGAGAACGGGCCAGGAGCCGCTGTTGCCGTGCCCCTCGACTACGCGAGGCCAGCAACCGCCGGAGAATGGGCTGGAGGTGCAGCCGACGCCGCCGCTTGCAAGCGTCGGATGGGGATGCGGCGAAGGGGCGCGGAACGATGGAAGGGTGAAACGGTGCGCGCGCAGGTGGGGTGGGAATGGAATGTGTGGGCGGGTATGCGGTGTACTGGTGAAAAAAAAAACGAGGGAAGCATCCTCTACAGTGCAAAACACCCATGTTCTATATGTCAATTGTCATTTCTTTTCACGGGTCCACCGTCATTCAAAGTGGGTGAATTTTTTTTTTGAGTACAAGTGATTTTTAATTCTTTTGCTCTTTTATATTATACTCCCTCCGTTTCAAATTATAAGACATCATAAGAATCTTGGAGAGTCAAACTATCTCAAGTTTGACCAAATTTATATAACAATATAATAACATTTATGATGTCAACTAAGTCTCGTTAGATTCATTATCAATTATATTTTTATAGTATGTCTATTTATATCATAAATCTTGATAGTTTTCTCTATAATTATTGGTCAAATTTGAGATGTTTTGACTCTCCAAAATTCTTGGAAAGTCTTATAATTTAGGACGGAGAGAGTAGTATAGATATAGATATAGATAGATATAGACTAGTCAAACAAAATTGCGCACACAAGTTTTGTAATAAGAAAAAAAATGCATACAAGATTTCTAGAAAAAAAAAACATGCACAAAACTCTTAAGGGTATGCCTTGTATAATCAACACACAAAAGTTTTAGTTCATACAAACAATAGAAAAAGAGCTACAACTTTATTTGGAAGAATATTGGTGCTTCATGAAAATTGTAGTAAAATATATCATGCAATTGCAATCACACAGATCGATCTCATGCTCTAATGGCTGCAGCCGGAGAAGTCTTCAGTGTGATGATGATGCTTCCTCGTCACTACAGAGGAGCTTCTGAAACTTATCTCTAATCGCTTGCAACTCTTTCAGAGCATCTCCAATTGACACACGATTCATGGGCAGTTCCTCCGAACAGGAAATCCCAACTTGCAGAATCGAAGTGATGCAGGACATTCTCAGCTTGGAGTTTGAAGTGGCTGGATCGCCAGCTTCTATCTCCATCCGAAGCTGTTGGTCCATGATAGTACTCACTTTGTCTGGTAGTGCCATTTGAACATACTTGCGGAGTCCCATGGCTCCAACAAATTCGTTGTCTGTCCGTCTTTTCCCAGTAAACATTTCAAGCAATAGTATGCCAAAGCTGTAGACATCACCGTGGGTGGATACTTCATTGCCTAGTCCATACTCTGAAACAGACCAAAATGAGATTTTTCTTTTAAATTAGATAAAAATAACAGCATAAGAATTCTTATATACTCATTACTCATCTAGTAAATTTTTTGTATAAAATTCATTTCCAAAGCAACGTACAAGTATGGATTAAAGTAGTTCCTTATAATTTCAAGATAAGATCTAAAAAAAAATTGAACGTAAAGATCTTCCAATTTTATAAAAGTTAGTTTTACTGATCTCAACATATATATCTAAGTTGACACTAAGAAAGTCTTGAGCTTTGATTGAAGCTGTCATTATGGTGTACATTTGAACAGAGCATATGAAATGTACCTGGAGCTGCATATCCAATTGATCCTCTCATCGATGCCCATCCACTTGATGTACCTATATCTTGATGTAGAAACCTGGCAAGCCCAAAATCACCCACACGAGCAACCATGGAACTGTCCAGGAGAACATTACTTGGCTTAAGATCACAATGAATAATTGGCGTTGTCTTATGTTGGTGAAGGTAATCAAGTGAGGATGCCACATCAATTCCAATATTTAATCTTGCTGTCAGATCTACTAATGCCTCTTGTTCGCCGTCTTCGTTGATATGTTTGTGCAGCCATTGGTCCAGATTTCCATTTGGTAGAAACTGATACACGAGGGCCTTGAAGTCATGGCCCTGAGAATCAATGCTTGAACAGATAGTCAATATTTTTACAAGGTTCCGATGTCGAGCACATCTTAAAGTCTCGCATTCTGCAACAAAACTTTGAGATGCACCACGCTGCATGAGGTTGAGAACCTTAACAGCGATCACTATTTGCTGGTCGTTGCTTCTCATTGTTCCTTTGTAAACTGATCCAAAGCTCCCAGCTCCTATGAGGTTCTCGGATGCAAAACCATTTGTCGCATTAGCCAATTCGGCATAAGAGACCCTCATATATTGCTCACTCAAGATCGAACTTTGTTGGTGTGATTTTGTCTTCTGGCGGCGCCTTTGTTGGAGTGCAAATAATGCAAATACTGATGTGACGCAGGCAAGTGCACTGCATAAGGAGACTATTATGACAAGTTTTCGATGTGGTTTCTTGGTTGTCTGGGTGGGGCAAGGTGGCAATCCCAGTTGAGGAACACCACCACAAAGACCTTCATTCCCAGTGATGAAGATCGCTGCTGCGTTGAGAAATACCCCGTCACTTGGAACTCCACCTTGGAGTTTATTGAATGCGAGATTCAGTATAGAAAGGCCAGTTAGTCTGGCAAGGATCTCAGGAATGGTACCCGATAAATTATTGTGAGAAAGATCAAGCTCTACGAGGCCCTTTAGATCTCCATGTGACAGTGGAATTGTTCCCTGAAGGATGTTTCCTGATAGATTGAGAAATTCTAGGCTTTGACACTCACCAATGGAGGATGGAATCTCACCAGAAATCATGTTATAAGATAAATCAAGTGCGTCCAGATTTTCTAGACTTCCAACTTCTGATGGCAAAGACCCAGATAAGGAATTATGTGAAATGTTGATGAAAATCGACAAGGTTGATATGGAAAAGAGTTCTTTAGGTGTTGGGCCAGAAAGATTGTTGTGAGAAAGATCCAATGCTTCTAAAGGGCAATGTCTGAGACTAGATGGTATAGGTCCACTTATAGAATTTGTACTGAGGAGAAGTTTAGTAAGTTGTGTAAGATTGCCAAGAGTTACTGGCAAGGGTCCAGACAAAGCATTATTGTACAGAAATAATTCAGACAGCTTATTCAGGTTGCCAAGAGATGCTGGGATAGAACCTATAAGAAAGTTATGAGGCATGTAAAGTGTTTGCAAGTTGATGAGGTTACTGATTCCTTCTGTAATTGTTCCAGTAATATTGTTGTATGCAATGCTGAGATACTGCAGCTGTGTTGAGAGATTACCAATTGAATTTGGCAGCACGCCATTTAGATTATTCGAGCTAACATCTAGTACAACCAAGTTGCTACAATTGGCCAGACTAGCCACAAAGCTCCAATCAGCATCGTTTGTTGCTTCAAACTGATTTACTTCAACTGCCACCGCATACAGGCTCGTTTGTTGAGCTCCTAAGCATCCTGGAATGGTTTCCGATAGGAAGTTTTTTACTGTTTGAATACGTTGAAGCATGGAAGCGTTGCAGATGGACGACGGGAGCATGCCTTGAAAGTAATTGTATGATACAAGAAAATAGATTAATTTCGTAAGGTTGCTTACAATATCAGGTGGAAGAGTCCCATTCAAGTTGTTGTATTCTATATCTAGAACTTCGAGAGAAGAAAGATTATTGAACAATAGACTGGGCAAAAGGCCTTCTAGCTCATTACTCGATAGAACAAGTTGAGTGAGGGCATAGAGGTTGCCAAGCGAACTAGGTATGGAACCTGAAAGATTGTTCACTGAGACAGAAAGGTCTGTAAGCATCTCAAGATTTCCTAATGATTCTGGGATCTGACCAACTAGGCCATTTTGCCGAAGATCTAGGAATACTAAAGAAGAGAGGTTGCCTAACCACGAAGGGATGGTTCCTTGGAGTTTGTTTTTCCCCAAACCAAGTTTACTAAGAGACGAGAGGTGTTGTAGTGGTGGAATGCTTCCTTCAAAGTTATTTTCGTAAGCATAAAGAACCATCAACGCTGAGAGGTTTCCCAGTGAGCTGGGGATCGTTCCTGAGAACTGATTTGCACCTAAATTCAGCACGTTGAGGTTGGCCAGGCTGCCTATCTCTGCTGGTATTTCTCCTGTCATGTTGTTATATCTTAGGACTAGTTTTTTCAGATTCACAAGGCTGGCAATGGTGGGAGATATAGTTCCTGTAAGACAATTTTCGCCAAGACTGAGTACCTGCAGATCACGCAAAGAGCTGAACTCACTGGGTACAACCCCATGGAAATTGTTACTGTCGAGAGAAATCTCTACCAGGTGGCTACAGTTTGAGAGTGACGGTGGAATCTGACCAGAGAGGGAGTTGTAGGTAAGGTTCAGAGTCTCAAGGTCATGGATGTTACCAAGCTCTGAAGGCAGGATCCCTTGGAAGCCATTCGCTGAAAGATTGAGTCGCCTCAAGAAAGTGAGGTTTCCCAGCGTAGGTGTGATGGTGCCAGTCAGGTTGAGCTCGGGGAGGTCCAGAGCCACCACATGGCCCCGGCGATGTACCCTCAGGCCGCACGCCACGCCGCGCCACCGGCAAATGGGAATGGACGTGTTTCCCCAGGAGGCTAGGGCTCGCAATGGGTCACTCCTCACGAGTGACTTGAATGACATGAGCTTGAGCTGATCGGAGTCGGGGACGACGTGGGCGGCGGCGTTTGCTCCGTCTCCATGGTGGGCTGCGTTTGTGGCGAGGCAAATGAGGGAGAAGATGAGCATGCGCAAGAGAGGCTTGATGAAGAGCACCACCATCATCGTGGTCATGGCGATTCTATGTTTGGAGACAGCAAGTCCGAGACATGGTGCTTATCATATATTCTGGACGATGGAGCTAGGCACCGCCTGCGACCACGAGTCCACGACGACTGAACCGAAGCTTGATGAAGAGCACCACCATCATCATGGTGATCGTATGTTTCTAATCCTTGTGCTCTCCTGTCCAAAAGCCATGCATCTTTTTGCTGCTTTAGTTAGTTCAAAAGCTTGATGAAGAGCACCACCATCATCTTATTTCTTATTAATTATTAGAAAAAGGTGTGCTGCAAGATATCCAAGGCATCTCAAATCTTTGTCGAGGGTGACAACCAGTATACACCCCACTCGTGGATCATGGTCCTAGGGTGGAGCCATATATAAACAAATTGAACGTGTGTTGACCGTGCTACCGCATTCGTCTACGTCAAGTCCCTATTTGATCCATTAGCTGATATTAGTTAGTTCGCTAATAACACATAGCTAATATTAGCTACTATTACTTGATTTGGTTCAACTAGTGAGATAATTATTATCTAGAGCTCCAATTATTAAGAGTTTATTTGGCACAGCTCCACCTCTCAAAAAATGAATTTTGATCTAGGATTCACAATGGAGCAGCTCCACTACTGAATCTGAGATTTACATAGAACCGTTTGGATAACAGAGTAGCTCCAGATCCACGCAAGGCCATTTTCGTTAGGATTGCCTGTTTTACCCTAGAATCCTAGATCCACGGGAGGGCCACGCGACGGTCGGGGAGCGGCGCACCGGGGCTGGGCCGCGCGCCTGGGAGGCCACGCGGGGGCCGCGCGGGATTTGGGATTCGGTGGCTCGCCGGAGAGGCCCTGACGGGGCTGGCGGCTCACCGGGAGGTGCGCGCGGGGGCCGAGGAGGGGCACGCCGGGGCTGGGCGACTCGCCGGGGAGGGGCGCGCCGGGGCACCGCAACGGGACGGTGAGCCCGCCGGTGAAGAAGAAGACACGGGTGGGGGCGACGGGGCGTGCGGCTGGCAACTCCTCGGGGGAGGCGCGGGGGAGAAGAGGAAATCACGAAGGTGAGAAAAGGAAAGAAATAGAAAACGAACCGGTACGCTATGTAACGAGTGGCAGGGCTGGGTAATTTTTCCCAACTCCACTAATCTCAATTTAGTGGAGCATCCTCGAGGAGATCCACCAAAACAGTGAATCTAGCATTCAGATCCACATTTTTGTTGAATCCGAATTCAAAGCAGTGAATCTAGCATTCAGATCCACATTTTTGTTGGATCCGAATTTGGTGTAGCTAGAGTGTTTGGCAAACTTTTCGTGGAGTGGAGCTATTTTTGCTGGATCTGGAGTTGAAGCTGTCCCAAACAGACCCTAAGTACCTACTTTGGCAAGGATTCAAAAGAGATAACTATTATTAGGGATCCAAACAGGTCCCAAATACGCAAAAGAAATCAAAGAACTAAGATTTCATTTGGCCCGGCTCTAAATACCTTTGCCTCCTCCCTAGAATGTGCAATTAAACTGGAGTTGATGAAGCCAATTTTAATAGCTTAAGCTGGAGTTCTGCAGCCAGGCACGGCCAACCATGCGTGAGGTCGTGCACATCCTTCTCAGACTTCACCTCGCCGGCTGGACTTCAATGCTCTTCCCCTGCAACAACGGCAGAGTAATTGGCGCTGTTGCTAATGGATACCAGAAGCATAGATTTGGCATCACTAGCACACTAGTATACCCATTCTTGAAACAGTTGTTCTCGACCCAAAAAAAACAGTGTGAGCAAACAGTATCTCGGGTTCCAAACATAAAAGCATCAGTTTAATATTTTACGCTTGAGCGCACGAGCATCACAATCAACCATCCATTCTCACGATGGAAAAACAGAGCTAATAAACTAAGATATGGGCCAAACAAACTGTAAACAAAAACTCAGGTCTACTACTATATCACAACAGAAAAGCTACCACATAAACGCCCGCCTGGTGTGTCTCCTCTGAAACAAAAAGGCTGCTACTGCTTCCCAACCAAAACCACAATAATAAGTGCGTGTCCATAAACTCACATTACATGTGCAGTAAGACACAACAGCCCTGCGCAAACAGGCAAAAATGTCTGACCCACAAGGGCGATCAAACCATAGAGTTACAGGATCAACATGACTAAGTTTATCGCCTGCGCATGCCCCTGCCACCACGTCCTCGCATTGCCCCTCCACCACGACCGGCCATTGCACCAGCAGCAGCCTCGCCTTGTGCGCTCTCCGACTAGAGAATCCCACAGTTTGAGGAAAGGAAATATAGCAATTAGTTCATGTGAAAAATCAACTGGTTTAAACAAAACAAATTGCTTGCAAGGAACATCCTAAATATCTAATAACTTAGTAACCATCTAAATTCAAAGTTGCAAAGCTTAAGTTAGGAGAAATGCATGCTAGTCTTCATGGACCTATGGTTTCAACATGTGCAATTTGAAGTGGCAAAGTGGAGTCCTTGCCTCCTTGGCAGTCAAACCAATCCCTAAAGATGCAAAATAACAAAAAGAAAGAAAGAAATGTTCTATTTCTATGGTCATTTTTTTGTTTAGTGATTCAGAACATTCCAGCTGAGGGGATAGATTGGATTGAATAGAACATAAGAGATGGCCTAACAATATATCATTATAGATGGAAGAGGATTTGCCACAAAAGAAGCCTCAAATCCACTCATGAAAAAAAAGAAGGGTAAATGCATTTATTTTTTTACAATAATGGACCCTAGAGGATTGCATGCCCCCTTACCTTTGGGTTTTTCACTGTTTCGTCAACACTAAGAATAAGGCAGGAAGCTTCAGTTGCAGCATTTATAGCATTGATCTGAACAAAAAAGTTCTCAAGACATCAGCATGTGAACTTAAGATATATGGATACCCAAAAGCAATGAATGAAACAAAATGTGAAACTACCTTTACAACAGCAGGTTCCCACACAAAGTTCGCAAAAGAATCAGCAATCCCGCCAGTGTTTATGTCTACACCATAATTAGCACCTTCACCTGAACAAATTAGCCATGCATCAGTAAAATATAGCTTTGTGCTTCACAATACTACCATGAATAAAAGTGTAGACTAAGTTAAAAAATAACTTAAGGGACCCAACCAGATGCGTGTTTCTGCCTGAGCTTATTGAGAACGTCAGTAGCGTCAAATCCAGCATTATCACAAAGTTGACGTGGGATAACCTGCAGGATGATTTTATTGAAAATGACTAAATGAGTGGACACAACGTTGCACATAAGATGTAACACATGAAAGTGATCAGAATCAAAGATCAACAATATTAGCCCTTTTCGACAGAACATTAAATGAAACTTAAAACCAGCAGCAGCACATTTAATGATTCCTTAAGAAGTTAGTGGAAAGCTTTGAGTGCAGTGCATAAATAAAAGCACAATCCTGAATTCAGTAAGGAAAAGTATGGACCAGGAATATTGTACCTCAAGGGCTTTAGCAAACGAATTAACAAAGAACTGAGACTTCCCAGCAATTGTCCGCGCATGCTGCCTGAGATACTTGCTTATTTCCATCTACACAAAACATAAAAGAATCAGCATAAAATTATATGAACTGCTGAATTATCCATTTTGACAAGTTGACCACCAGACATACATCAATAGCACCACCACCCGGCACAACTGTCGAGTTCTTAAGTGCTCTCCTCACAATCATAATGGCATCATGGAGACTCCGTTCAGCTTCCTCAATGAACTAGCACAGAATCAAAGAAATGTAAGGACATTCATAACATGTTGTTAAAAACAGATGTGTATCAATAGAAGACCTGGTCTGCACCACCACGGAGCACAATAGTCGCTGTCTGACCAGAAGGGCAGCCACTAAATATGTTGAACCTTTCATTGCCAACTTGCTTTTCCTCGAATACCTCACAGGAACCAAGTACCTTTATTACAAAAGAAAACAAGGAGAAAGAAATCAGCTTGCACTCAGCACCAGGTAGCTGACATTAACCCTAAATTTCCAATCAACAATCCATCAAAACAGACAATTCAACAGATCCCAAGCAATTAAAGAAAATGACATGCTTACTTCATCGATGACATTATTTACAGAGGTTTGAACAGTTCCTCCAGTTGCTGCAGCAACACGTTGCAAATCTTCTTCTGTGACACGACCGGCGCAGAAAATGTCTCGATCTGCAAAATACTGTATAGACCCAAATTATCTGAGATGGGCTGCAGAAGTATACATTACAGAAAAGCAGAAGGTTATTTGGTCAAATGAAAACATCAGGCTACCTGTGTTGCAAGATCACCAATAGCTAGTCGAGACAGAACTATCTTTGCTCCACTTTTCACACATTTATCCAGTTTGTCATAAATAATGTTCCATTCAGCATCAACAATTGATTGGTATTGCAGAGGGTCAGATAATCTACAGGTATGTTGGAAACAGAGCCAGCATAAGCAAACATTGAAAAGCATATAGCAACATAAGTAAAGAATTGAGGACACATTCTGTTCTGTAGCAGGTGGGGTTTGAGTGAATCGGTAAGGATACCTGATCTCTGCATTTTCCTTCTCAGACTTCAATTCTAGTTCAATGTTTAACAAAAGAATCTTCGGATTCAGGAACTTCTTTGGTTGTTGCTCAAATCCAGCATACGAAAATGTCTTCTTGAACGCAACACCATTCACCAGAAAAGAATCTCTCATTGTACCTCCAGGAACCTAAGATACATCAAAATATCAGGCATTAATGTCTTATAGTGAAAAATCAAATGAATACTATATTTTGTGGCATACCTAGTATGTAGCCTGTAATCAAAGGCAAAATAAAGTAACAAAAAACATCATAGCTATCGGTGCTTGGTTCATCAGTAAATTTGTAACATATATCCTAGCATAGTTTTTCCCCTTAAATGAATTCCTTACATTCTGCATAATAAAAACCTTTGTTTTATGGATCAACCCTGAGAACCTCATGGAAAAAAAATCAATAACTAAATGGCTAGCTGGTTTTCTTTAGGCAAAAATGGTTATCTTATAGGTCCTGAATCCCATGTATGTCCCTTCTACAGATTAAAACAAATAGAACGGCACAACCCTTCTAGATGAAAATATGTATTTACTTTGCCCAGTAATCAATCCTTAATATATCAGTTCTGAACTCAGAATGATATCAATAGCTAATATCTTAAAACCTTTCAACCCAGAACAACATCTTGGAAGAGAATATTGCAATAATTACCTTCTTAATCCCGATAAGATTAAGCCTGTCATCATTGCCAATGGCAAGGACAGCATCCACAACCATAGAAGCAAAGAATTCTTTTTCACCGCCTATAAGTTTTGAAGAGAGTGTTGTAGCAGCACACTTGGCTAGCAATGTTTTCTTCTCTTCAAGGCTTTTTCCTTCTATGCTAACTGCCAGCTCTTTAACCCTTTGGATTGCCTGACAGAAATTCATGTTAATGAATAATCAACTTTGGAAAATAGTTGTTCAGGATCAAAAGGTTGACTGTTAAAAAAAATTGGTAGTTACAGACCATATTGCCTGCAGTTCTATAACTGCGAATTAGACTGTGAGGGTGCACCCCATCCTCAATATAAGGTTTTGCTTCCTTTAAGAATTCTGCAGCTAGGAGCACCACAGTTGTTGTCCCATCACCAACCTGAGTAAATAAGAAAATTAAGGTTGAGCTTAGCATGCATGTCCAAGTTCCATAGTCCAACAAACATACGTTCAGCAATAAATAATGGAAGCCAAAACTGCAAGTCGATTATACAGCATCATCGCTATATAAGAGGAACAAGGAACTAGATGTATAATGTAAACTCAATTGTTGTGGTACATAAAATTTGATACGTGCACATAAAAACTGCAAGCAAGACTAAATCAGAAAATAAGAAACTTCTGTGAATGTCAAATTCACCCGTTTAATGTTTTGAAGCTCCAAGACACCATTGCATTGAGTCAAATGCCTGTTGATAACACTAGACATATCTTAGTCCAAACAGAAGAGATTGATGGGGTGGCCAGCAATGGATTAGGCCTGTCATCATTCACACTATTCAAACTGCAATTCCTTGGCTTATGCCTCAACCACACAGCTATACATGACTAAGGATTTATGAGATATTCCAACAAAATCGTGTGCCTATCACACCTCAACAAACCGATCCTACTTCACTAAGATTAAATGCCACGAAATGGTTTAGGATTAATTGATAAGGGTTCTTATTTCGTTAACTGTCTGCACACAGTGGCAACTACGATAACCAAAGCACTGCATCTAATAGATCGCAATGAGGGAGGTTTCCAGAGCTCCAGCTACAGATTTGTATCTAGACAGATACCTCGGAGTCCTGTGACTTGGCGATGTCGACAAGGATCTTAGCGGCGGGGTGCACGATGTCGAGGAGGCGCATGATGGTGGCGCCGTCGTTGGAGATGGTGACTCCGCCCTTGTCGTCGTGGATGAGCTTGTCCATCCCTCGGGGCCCCAGCGTGGTCCGCACGGTGTCTCCCACGGCCGTGCACGCGTTGATGTTGCTAACCACCTGCGCGCGCCCCTGCGACGTGTCCGTGCCCTCCTTGAGCAGGATGATCTGCGGTTGCTGCGGAACACAAACGAGAGCGATAGCATGGCCATCAGGATCAGCGAATCGGAGCTTGCGTGCGAGGGCGGAGGCACCAGCGGATTCGGGATTAGGGCTCCGTGAAGGTGGCGCTTACCATCATCGCCGCCATGGTTGGGGGCTGGGCGGAGCTAGGGCTTGAAGTGTGAAGGAGGGGAAGAGATCTGAGAGGAGAGGGGGAGTAGGGTTTTGAGGTTTCCGGTCGAGGTTTCTTTAATGGAGATCTTGGCGTCCGTCTGCCACTGCGCCACAAGCCCACAAGGCCACAATACCTGGTAGACTGACTTGACTGGTGACGGCCCAGTGGGCTCCTCACAGATTTTGGGCTTGTTTGGTTGATGACCTGAATGACTTGCCTCGTAAAAATATTGCCTGGGAGTTGCCTGGAAATTTGATGTAATTTACCTGGCCAGACAAGTAAATAATAGTCTGCTTGGTTAGAAGCATGTGCCTGAGAAAGTTTAATAAAGAGAGGGAATGTATTTTCTTGTATATATAATCATAATATCATGAGTAATATAAATACAATTAATAAATGAAAATAAATTAAACTCTTTTATGAATCAATAATCGATAAATAATAAAAAAAACAAAAATAATTTTTTTGACAACGACACAGTACTTAGGAAATATGCTTAAACTAACAACCACACGCTATTTGCAAGGAAAAATTTAGGTTTTGACCTATGGTTAATAGATCCTTTATGACCATCATCAAGCTGTTAATCGTCAAGATAAAAAGAAGCCATGCAATCAATGAAAATAAGAACCAGACAAGTGAAATATAACGCAAAAGTTAACAGGATGCATTGATCTTTTTCAGCGGTGAGTAAACTAAATCAAAAAAGTACTACAGACCGTTGTTCAAAAAAAAAGTACTACAGACCAAGCAACACACGCGCTCGCCAGGCGACCGATTTCCATTGCCTGGGCGAGGGCACACCTGCCTCGTACAGGCAACATCCCAGGGTCCCAACCAAACAGATGACAGGCAATGTCCATACAAGGTTGAGACCAGGCAACTTTGTTCCAGGACTTGAACCAAACACGCCCTTTATAGGCTCTGTCTTTGGTATCACGGTGGCAAAAATTCAGGGCCCCTTTGGCTCATAGGTCAAATGCAGGGAAACAAAGGAATCCAATATTGATGACATCATCATCCCTTTGGAAAGCTCTGGAGAAATGGAGGATTGATTCCTTAGACTGTGTTTAGATGCTAGAGAAAGATGAAAAGTTGTTGTGAAAAACACGGTAGTACTTTTCGTTTGTATTTGACAATTAGTGTCTAATAATGGACTAATTAGGCTTAAAAGATTCGTTTCGCAAAGTTAAAATAAACTGTGCAATTAGTTTTTGATTTCGTCTACATTTAGTACTCCATACATACACCGTAAGTTTAATGTGACAGAGAATCTTACTTTTACATAGTCCCAAAGTTTGGGAATTTCGTGGAACTAGACACAGCCTTAGACTGTCTCCAATAGTCCAACCCCAAATGAAAGAGACATTCGATGAAATGGGTTGTCCACAGAAAAAAAAAAAAACATGCACCCAAAACTCCCTTGTTCCAATAGCACACGCAAACGCAAAAAATCAACGCAGAACCACGGCCGCCCCAAGCGCCGCCCGCTCCTGCTGCGCCGCCTGCTCCTCGCCACGGCCGCCCCTCGCCGAGCCGTTGGCTCCTCGCTGCGCCAGCGCCTCCCCGCTGCATCGGCGGCTCCCAGCCACGGTCCTGCCTGGCTACGCCGACCGCGCCCCGCCGTCGTCCGAGGAGGAGCGGAGCTTGAGGAAGAAGGGAGTGTCTGCCGGAGTTGAGGAAGAAGAGGAGCATCGTGCGGGATCTGGGCCGGCCGTCGCCAAGAAGTGTAGGATTCGGCCCTCGCCTGGCCGCTCCCCGTCGCGTGCCTCGCCTGGCCGCGCTGGTCGCTCCCCGTCGCGCGCCTCGCCTCGCTATCCGCGCCCTGCCGCAGTCCCGCTTGCCCGTTCCCGGATGCGGTCGACGCCATAGATTTGGGTCGAGGAGAGAGACGACGCACATTTGTGTTGTCCATCGCGTCCTACCCAAAATGCGTTCCCCGTTTGCCTCGTCTGTTGGAGGGTGATTTCTTGCTCTGGAGGAGGCATTTTGCGTTTGGGTAGCCTAATGCATCAGCCGTTGAAGACAGTCTTAGGATTGGTTGGCTCTCACAAAAATAAAGGAAAGAAACAATCCACCCGGAGCACTTGTTTTCACGAAGTCCAAGACATGACAGGAATGTTTCCCATTTCCTATGAAACTCCAATCCTCCAAAGGAGCCCTCAGTCATCGAGTTCTCGATATAAGTGAAAATTACACAAAAATTTTATGTATAAAATGGTGTTTTCAAATAGCTTGATTCCACGTGTATTTAAAACATATGTGTATTTATTAGTAAACAACATAACAAATTTGAGCTAAAAGGGCTCACAGGACAAGTCGACTAGCACTAGGAGTGGATAACGACCAACATTTTTTTTTGAGCTTTCTTCTAAATTGATATAATCTTATTTATCATAGCATCTTTCTTTGAGACCCAACCTCAAATATAACTTAACGAGCCGAGCTAAAGTAAAAAATCATTCAAAACCAAGTCACTTTCATTTTTTTTTAACAAATAGGCTCAATCAGAGCACTTTAGTACGATCCACCAAGCTTAATGTGTTTTTGGGATAAGTGTGTCATATTGATTCAAGGGTCCACCAATGCATAAAAAAAAACACAAACTTTTGAAAGTCGACTCTAGACAACTATTAACCGCCAGTAGTAATAGTAAGCCATGTGAAGTGTAGCAAACTAAGCCTAGCTCGGTCGGTTAGGTTTCTTGTGATGAAACCTACCCATCCGGATTCAAGTTCTTGACTAGTATATGTGTTTACATTTTTTTAGAAGTGAGTTTTTTTAAGCCGTTTATTGAGATTTCATGAATCTCGAGATCAGTGGTAAACGACGTTCTCCTCGATAGCGAGGCGCCCGTGGTCCCATAGAGGTACAATTTATGCGTGTATATTTATAGAGAGATAAGTGCGTACGTATTAAGCATATGTGTATTTACTTGTGTAATTAAAAAAACAATGTGAAGCGTAGACGTTTTTTATAGAACATCTGAAGCGTGGACGGTATGCATGGTCCGTCGGCCCATCTAGGCCCATGTATTTTCCTATCTTTTCGTTTAAGTTTTTCAAAAATTTTGAAATCACTCCAGGTACTCCCAAATGGCATCCTATGGGGCCATGGGCATCGGGGAGCGTCCAGCCCTATTTTTTTAAATAAAAAATTAAAAGAAATCACGGGGAGCGTCTCCGTGAAGTGAAGTGGGGTCCTCCGTTTCAAAATGCCACACCGTTCAACGCAAACGAGAGGGAAAGCCGAAGCGAGTGCGAGGCAGCCCGTCAGGCTCCTGTCTCATCTGTGCTGCTGCAGTTGCTCCTGCTCGTCTCTGCGGCGGCGGCGGCGGCCTAGAACCTGGGCGGGGCGGCGAGAGGGGACGGAGATGGAGATCGCGCGAGCGGCTGCTGGCGTGGCCTGCTCCAAGGAGCACCAGAGGATCTACGCCGAGTGGTTCGCCCTCGCAGACCCAGGTAAGGCGCTCCTGCCCCTCAGCTCCCACGCCGCCCCCCCCCAAAATTCGCGGAGGTTTGATGCTTACTGCTGGCGAGGGGTCTCTGTTGCAGATGGCGATGGACGCGTCACGGGCGCCGATGCCACCAGCTTCTTCGCCATGTCCGCGCTCTCACGCGCCGATCTCAAGCAGGTAAGCACGGGGCCGCTGGTCTCCTCCCTGATCCTCTCGTGGCCTGGGTGATATGATATCGTCTAGGATTATCGTTGACGAATGGCTAGTGATATTTCACTGTTTGGGGGATTTGCGTGCGAAGGTATGGGTGATCGCGGATTCCAAGAGGCAGGGGTACCTCGGATTCGCTGAGTTCGTCACAGCAATGCAGGTTCGGCCCCTCGTATGCATTAGTCATAGCGTGTGCATCTGATGATGAATGATGAGGTTGTGCTGCTGGGTTGTGGACTGATGTCTAACAAAATCGATCGATATGCAAACTGCAGCTCGTGTCTCTGGCCCAAGCAGGGAACGAGATCACACAGGACAGTCTGAAACGTGAAGGTAGTTGGCTGTGAACTGAACTTGGCCTTTCCTCTTTCCCTTCTATGGTATGAGGTCATTTGGACGTGAATGTTTGAACTCGATTTTTTATGGTGGTTGGTTCAGACCTGAGCACCTTGGATCCGCCTGTGATGGAAGGTGTCGATGAGCTACTGGCTGTAAGTCCGAAATCTTCAGATTATTTGTCATTCAATGAATTTGCCCATTTTCAATAAGATACTATGATGAATTGTTTCTTTCCAGAGATCCAAGGCTGTTGTGAAGAGAGTTCACCCAGATGACAATGGTAACCAATATGTTTAACCTTAGCTATACTTATGTGGCTGAATCTTCTTTGACATCACATTATATCTGCTCTTCAGGCACCCCTCAGGTCCAAGCACCCTCCATATATCACTGGTTTGGTTCAAAATCAGCACAGAAGGTATTAGATTAACTGGTTGAATTTGAAATCTCGTTCAAAATCTGTGGCTGCTGCTTTCAATATACTTTTCATTACAGCACAAACCATTTTGCCTGGTATGTCGAGCATTGTGGTTTAGCAATTTACTCAATTTGCATTTAATCTGGCATTCTGCAGGTGCAGATGCCGCTGACTGCTGTTACCTCTGTAATTGATGGCTTGAAAAGACTTTATGTCGAAAAACTGAAGCCTTTGGAAGTCGCCTACAGATACAATGATTTTGCTACACCATTATTGGTAAATAATTCCATTCACAGTTTTGTTTTGTTTGAAGTATCGGTGTTATTGTTCTGAAATTCTTTGATGCTCGTTGTGCTCCTCCGTCATTATTTACATGCCACTTCATTGCTTCTGTCATTTTCCAGACAAACAGTGATTTTGATGCAAAGCCAATGGTTATGCTCTTGGGTCAGTATTCAACAGGGAAAACAACATTCATTAAGCACCTGCTGAAGACAAGCTACCCAGGTTTGATGCTTAATCTTATACAGCAAATCTGAGTATCGGCCTTATTGGCCATTTTCTTTTCAATTGCCTCTGATTGCATTAAAATTTGACTTTTTGTCCCTTTCAATTTCAGGAGCTCACGTTGGACCAGAGCCAACCACTGATAGATTCGTAGTTGTCATGGTAACTGTTGGCATGAATATTGTATTTGCATACAAAATGGATATGGGTTCTGATTGATGGTCAATACTGTAGCATGCGTACTGAGAATGTTTTCCTTATATTGGCTAAACCAATGTAGTTGGTCTTTTGTATGATGATATCAATGCAACAACTTCTATTGTTCCTATGCACTGTGGTAGCCATTATCATGAACTGGTGATTTCTGAAAATAAAACTTTAATATTGAGAAAATAGAATCATTGTTGTGTTATCTTTTTGGACACTTTAAAGCTTCCTTTAAACCATACTGCATGCCCATGGAATATTTCTTCGTTCATTTCAGTTGTTCAAATAAAACTTTGTTGCTGACCTTTTACAAATCTTATCAGTTTGCATTACCTGCTGGCTGGCCCTGTCAGTGTATACATTCTTTTTTCTAATTCTCCCTCAATTTAATATTGTTTTCACTTCAGTCAGGATCTGATGGAAGGACCATTCCTGGCAATACTATTGCTGTTCAAGCCGATATGCCATTCAATGGCCTTACGACATTTGGGGGAGCATTTCTGTCAAAGTTTGAATGCTCTCAGATGCCGCATCCGGTAAGCTTTAGTTTTGATACAGGTACATGTAGAGTTGCATTCATTAGAAACTGAAACCTTCTTTGTTTCTTGAAGTTGCTAGAGCATATCACCTTTGTGGACACTCCTGGTGTTCTGTCTGGGGAAAAGCAGCGGACCCAACGTAGCTATGATTTCACTGGTGTAACCTCATGGTTTGCTGCTAAGTGTGACCTTATTCTTCTTCTGTTTGACCCTCACAAGCTTGATATAAGTGATGAGTTCAAACGTGTCATTTCATCCTTGCGTGGTCATGATGACAAAATACGCGTAGTGTTGAACAAGGCTGACCAGGTTGACACACAGCAGGTACAGTTTTTTCTTGCAATCAATTTTATATGGCATGTTATGCTTATGCTTTATTTTGTTTGTTAAAACAGTTTAGTATGATGAATATTTTTCCCCTTCTATGCTACAGCTTATGAGAGTGTACGGTGCATTGATGTGGTCTCTTGGGAAAGTGCTAAATACTCCTGAGGTTGTGCGTGTGTATATCGGGTAATTTCTTTTGCCTGTTAACTTCTCTATAACTTTTAAGCAACGGAAGTCTTACAAGTCTTGTACGATAAGTTAAAAAAAATTCATGTTGATGGAGGATCAAAATCCAAATTAAAATATATATTCAATTTGCATGGGGTTGTAGCTGAATCTTCACAACAGTTAGCAGTTCTTCAAGAAAATATAAACTAAATGAGTTTTTTTTTTTAAAAAAAGCATTAACTGGATTGTCTTGTCACTTTGAAACCAATATTTACAGGTCATTTAATGATAAGCCAGTGAATGATTCAGCTGTTGGACCAATTGGAAAAGACTTGTTTGAGAAGGAGCAAGATGACCTCCTCTGTGACCTGAAAGACATTCCTAAGAAGGCTTGTGATCGACGGGTAAGTTGAAATGTTGAGTCATTTGTCATAATTTCCCCCTTTCTGTCCTGGATTTCCGAAATGAACAGCACCGTTTCTTGCAGGTCAATGAGTTTGTTAAGCGTGCTAGAGCTGCCAAGATCCATGCTTACATAATTGGCCATCTGAAGAAGGAGATGCCTGCAATGATGGGAAAAGCTAAGGCTCAGCAGCGACTCATAGACAACTTGGAGGAGGAGTTTGCAAAGGTACTTACAGAGAACTTGATTGCCCGAATGTTCATGTCTGGGTCTAATTTCAACTGAAGATTTACGACTAACCTTATTTTGCCCCCATCCAATCCGAAGTTACTGTCATTTTTCTCCTCTCTTTTGCACAACATACCTCTGCTTGACTGGTACTCGTGCGTGATCCGATGGAACAGGTGCAGAGGGAATACCATCTCCCGGCCGGAGACTTCCCCGACGTGGAGCACTTCAAACAGGTGCTGGGTGGGTACAGCATCGACAAGTTCGAGAAGCTGAAGCCGAAGATGGTGCAGGCGGTGGACGACATGCTCGCTCACGACATCCCAGAGCTCCTCAAGAACTTCAGGAACCCGTACGAGTGAACTGACCTGACCTGCCTCTTGTCTCGTCGGTTGTTAAGATTACCTTAGCTGTCACGTCTGATGATGGCGGAGGGGACGTCTTGGGAGATCTACGTAGACGGTCACGGGTCACTGCTAGTCACTAGCTGTCCGCAGCTCAGCTGTGGCCAAAAACCGGTGAGAGGATGCATGAGGATTCATCAGATCAGAGAGCCACAGCGCGTATCCTGTTTAAAGTTTCAGCGTCAGTGCTCCGTGTCTTCCGCACGCGAAGGAGCTGTGGCACCGTTACAGTCTCGCTGTGATTCATTTCCTCCCCCCCCCTTGCTTGTGAGAGCTGCAGGGGGCAAAGCGATACGGTGCAATGATAGCTTTGCGACCATGTGATGTTGCTGGGCCTGGGCGGCACACGACGCGTGACGCACCAGCGCCGCACCGCTCTGCCTGCCTGCCCTGTGGCGTCCCAGCTAGCCGCGTTTTGCATACGAGTGCGGGGCAGATCGTTTGGACCTGGATCAACGACGGTGTCTGGCTGACTCCACACACATGATAATGGGCGCGCCCATGAAGTGGGACCGTGTGTCGTCCCTCCCATGGTGACCTGCCTACTACTCCTCCGCCGTCCGTATACAACCTCTAGCTATTTTTTTTTTCTTTCTATATAGAAATCCTAGATGGAGCTGGGTCTTCCGCTTTCCCTATAGATTCCACGCATTCCGAAACGGTCAAAGAACATTGATGTTATTAGACAGGTATAAACGGTGATTATTTTTAAATTTAAATTACCGCACTGACTTGTCTTTGCACGTGGGAAAAGTGGAGCCACCCAATTCAGCTCCAGTTTGCTTGCAGTACACTGATGGCGTCCACAGCCACAGGTAGGCAGGCAGTGCAGCACAGTGGCACGAATCTGCCGCCCCCGCACTAGTGGCGCCGCGGCTACCAGCACGACACGCTCGGGGCGCACCCAGGCCCAGGCCGGCAACTGTCCGCATCGCAAAAATCCGGAGCGCTCAACCACGCCACACCGCTGGGTCTGGCGGGAGAGGCGAGCACATCACCACGCGGCGGTGACGATGCCGATGCGAATGCGATGCGGTGGCGAGGATTGAGGAGGAGGAGGGCGCAGGCAGCCGACCGACCCCGCGACGTGGACGTGGTGACGCGGTCGGGGGAAATCAACCAAACGGACCGACGCGGCGCCCGGGTCGTGGCGGGCCCGGTGCGTCAGTCTCTGCGCGGGCCGTGCCGACCAAACAGGCGCAGCCGCGGGCGGGCGCGGGAGGAAAGGAGAGGAGAGGGGAGGAAAGGCCAGGAGAGGGCCGGGCCAAGCCAAACGCGGAGTCGCCGAGGAGGAGGAGGAGGACAAGGCACACGAGAAGGAAGGCAGGCAGGCAGGGCAGAGAGGAAGGAAGAGGAGGAGAGCGCGTGGAGGAGGAGGAGGAGAGGGGGGATGCGGCGGGCGAGGCCGCCGCCGGTCCCGGTCCCGACGGCGCCAGGGGACGAGGGACCGGAGGTGAAGTACCGCGGGGTGAGGCGGCGGCCGTCGGGGCGGTACGCGGCCGAGATCCGTGACCCGGCTAGGAAGACTCCGATCTGGCTTGGCACCTTCGATTCGGCCGAGTCCGCGGCCCGCGCCTACGACGCCGCCGCCAGGACTATCCGCGGCGCCGCCGCCCGGACCAACTTCCCCTCCGCCTCTGTGGCCCCCCCGCCGCCGCCGGCCACCGCCCCCGTCCCCGCCGCGGCGGCGGGTGCGGCCACGTCTAGTCACAGCAGCACCGTCGAGTCCTGGAGCGGCGGCGGCGGTGGCAGTGCGCCCACTGGGATCCTCCGCGCAGCGGCGGCCGCCGCCGCCGAGGAGGACTGCCGCAGCTACTGTGGCTCGTCCTCGTCGGTTCTCTGCGAGGACGGCGCGTCGGGTCCGGCCTGTGCTGACGAGGCCGCCGCGCCGCCTCCGGCCCCGCTGCCGTTCGATCTGAACGTGCCGGACCCGGCGGCCGACGAGATGGACTGGCGCTGCGACACGCTGCTGCACCTCTAGCCGCCGCCGCCGCGAACGCGGACCAACCGTGAACTGGTACTACTGGATCGTGCTTCGTGTGGCTGATGATGATGATCCGGCGGAGCGCAATGCGTACCGTCCAAGTGCTATCCTGCTATCTCTCCATAGAAATTGATATATTTTTTTTGGGTCACTGCTTTTTTAGTTTTTTTCTTCTTATTACCACTGCCATGATTCGGTAATACTCTTTGTGATAATGTGAATAACTCATCATGTAATCCGTGGAGGGGAACCTGCCTGTTCTTGCAAACCACCTTCCTGCTTCCTGCTGTGACTGTTATCTGTAGCAGCATGATGTATGTGAGTACGTGACCACGGCCTCTTGTCTTGTCTTGCTGTAATTCTCAATCAAGATAATGGAATGAAGAAAATTTTACAGAACACCTTTCTCCTGTAAAACCCCTGTTGTTCATTGGCAGCTCCTCCGGGCTGTTTGCTTTGCTTGTACGTACTATGTCCTGTGATACTGTCCTTCATGAGAAGAACTGAAGTGAAACATAACATGTACTCTGCCCATAATTCAAGAATGAGGATTGGCAGAGTATCATCTTGACATGTTCAGTCCAAGCCCAGCTCAAAGCATATGGTCTGATCTGATTTGATCCGAGCTTGCTGGGACGCATTGCAGCACTCTTCACAGGACAGAGCAGACAGAAAACCATTCACGGATCAGCGGCTGCATCCTGCACAATTACTTTATGCCATACAGACATCGAGACAGAGTAATGAAAGGTTGCACGTTCGGTTGAGAAGAAATGCTCATTTTCAGTCTAATTATTTATTTATTTATATATAATGTAAGAGAAAATCTGGAAAGGAAAGCTCATTTCAGTCTGGCCGTCCGTCTGGGGGCCGGGGACAAACGTCGGCATCAGACGAGCCTGTGCGCTGCGGATCAGGATTGCGATTGGGGGTGACGGAGAGCAGGAGCAGCAGGCTGTGGCCGGCCGTCCTATCACCTATGCGAGCCGCGCAGCGCGCAGTGGTGTGGTGCCCGCCACCTCCACACTCCAACGGCTCGGATCGATTGGAGTCGACGAGTCAGTCGTGCAGGTGTTGCACGTTTCTGTTGGGTCGTGATGGTGGCTCGACGGACACGAGTCGTCGAAAAGGATTTTTCGCAAATTTGCTATGGGTCCTTGACTTCTCAACCAACATCAGATAATTAGGGATCCGATCCGGGCGTGGTGCGAGGCCGGCGGCCGGCCTATATAAGGAGACAAAGCAAGGGTCTACAACAAACGTTACTCACGTTGCTGTACCTGGACTCTGGCTGCCGCGTGCTGTGCTGTATACACACGGCACACGCACAGTTTTATCTGCACCCTTGCAGGTCGTTGAGCGGTGACGGGCGACGGCTGACGGCTTCCCCGCGCCGCCTCCAGTCCACGTCCACTTTCGCGAGACGAGGACGACCGGGCCACGACCACGCGACTGCTGCCTCTCGGATCACGCTGGGCCGGGCTGGTGGCTGACCCCCAACACGGAGGGCTGGGCCTCCTCACACTAACCAACTCGGCTTATCATTCCTTCTTTCCACCACACAGTAAGGAAAAAAAGAGGGAGAGAGAGTAAAACTCAATTCACTTCTCTAAACTAGTAGTTGACTTTGAAAGACGATAGAAAATACAATACGATCTTCATTCACCGGATAAAAGACACACCTATATATAACTTTTAAATCCGGACAAAATACAAATTTCTTGGGTGGTTTTGCTAACGTGATAGTGGGTCCCCACTTGTCATCTTGTCTTCCTCTTCCTTTTTTTACCAAAAAAGCAATACATTTTCATACGAGGGCGTATGAATACAAACCTTATTTAAAGTTGTAGATCATCTACAATTTTATACCCCCTCCGTCCCAAATTAACTGTCGTTTTGGGTTTTCGCGTCACAACTTTGACTAGATTTATATAAAATACGTGCAACATTTGTGTCTCCAAATAAATTTATTAAAAAACTATATCAAAAGATCTATCTAATCATATCAATTATGTATTATAACTATTAATATATTTTTATATAAAATTAATCCAAGCTTTTTCTCGGAAAGTGAGAAAGACAGATATTTTGGGACGAAGGGAGTAGTCGATAACTTTTTTTATTTAATAATATATTTGGATTAGATGCTCGAATATCCATATTAAATTGTCATATTTTAAAGACCTTTGACATTTAAATAATATATACCAAAGTTAGAGTTCTCAGTAAGATCTACGCCTTTGTAGTTGATAATTTTTTCATCCAAGATTGTTTAAAGGCCCAAATACTTGTTTTTAAGTTCTCCAATTTGACATTTCTTTTTTTTTCAAACATCCTCCGTTTTTTACGTAGTCTACACTAGAGTTGTAACTCTTAATATGACCTACAACTTTGTTTTTGGAAACATTTTATTTGAGATAGTCTAGACATACAACTTTTTGCCATTTGAAAAATTCAAAGCAATTGAATTTTAAAATATGAAACTTTAAAACAAAATAATAGCCCTCTAGCAGCTAGAGTGGTTTTGATTAAAACTTGCTTAGCCAATATACAACTTTTATCTTTCATGAGGTACAACCGGAAGCACATACACAATGAGGTAGAAACTTCTCTAGTGACTTAAAGGTTCAAAGTGATTTGGAGATAACGTCTCAACACTATAGAGTATATATTTGAGATCAACATCTTGATGTTGTGATGCTCTTAGCACTTGAATTTCTATACCCCCACCACATTTTGCACACAGCTCATCATTTGGAGATGGGAGTGAGAAGGGAAATTGTCAGTACACTCAGCATATGAAGCACTACATTCAGCCTCCCACCCAGTGCCGGGTTGCATTAGGATTTGAGAATCTTGGGCACCGCTGAGGGTGAAGCTGTTTCTGTGGCTCGCCGTTCGACGAAGACACTGGACTGCGGACGGAGGGCAAGACATGGGGTCGACACGCACGACAATTGCCTCCTTTGCGACCAAGAGCCGGAAACGATCGATCACATTGTGGTGACATGTTCATACTCCAAGCAAGTCTGGTGTGCTGCACGTACGACACTCGGAGAGACAAACCACCTACTGCCGAGCGACTCCATCATCGACTGGTGGGAGCTGTGGCGTTCGCAGTGGTCTGGTGATTGCAGAAAAGGATCGGACTCTCTATTTGCTTTGATCGCCTGGGAGCTTTGGAAAGAAAGGAACGCGAGATGCTTCCGGGGAGCAAGCACTCAAGTCCAAGCTCTGATGACGACAATCAAATACCAGGCCGAACAATGGGTGCAGGCCGGCGCTAAGCACCTTGATTGTCTAATACATCGAGTAATAAACTAAGCGTGCGTCGTGTTGTGTTAGGGAGACCTTAAGTGTATGGAAGCATTTAAGTCGTCTCAGATGTAAACCAACTTTTCTCTCTTAATACAAGGACGCGCAAATCTTTTGTGTGATCGAGAAAAAAAAACATATAAGTTGTCATGTAGAAGTTTCAAGATTTGATGCGTGCATTTGATATTTTCTATCATTTAATTGAATTTCTACATGCTTAAAGAAAGAAAGTCGAACTATGTGTACGTCAAATAAGATTCAAAAAATCACACACAAAAAATATTTGTTTATTAATTAAGTTGCATGATGATGCCATTACTATAATACATGCCAGTGCCTTATACCTCCCCAAACTCCTTAGCTCTTCAAACCCATTTGCGAAGTTAGAGAAAAACATTTGTAAAGTTTCCATTTTAAAGTTGTTTCAATATGTTGAACCTGTTAGCTATTTGTCATCTGAACTGCACGATATTCTTCCAATGCTTGAACTAAGTTAACATGTCTCTATTCTTTCATTGGTTTCAGAAATGGGAGTGACCACTGTGCTCTTTGAGCAACCGGTTCACAGAAACCGGATGGGACAGTCTCCGAGATGTTAACTCTGTGGCCATGGAGGAAGATACCTGAAGAAGGCGTTAGTGTACCGCATCTAGCATGAAGGACTGCCACAACGTCTGAATATGGGCCACGGCGTTCTGTGCGTGGGCTGCACCCGAACACCATGTATGTGGTCCCTGCGTGACAGTAATGGGTAGTG
Source organism: Microstegium vimineum (assembly GCA_022036555.1). NCBI lineage: Eukaryota > Viridiplantae > Streptophyta > Magnoliopsida > Poales > Poaceae > Microstegium > Microstegium vimineum. Next base: position 4,762,685 of record CM039122.1, on the reverse strand, counting down.
AGACTGAAGGTAGAGAAGAGAGAAGAGGATACCAAATCTGAATATACTGAATTCGGAACGAGATCGTCTGCAGTCAGGCAAAACGACTGTACTCTGCAGTCACCGATCTGTACCGTTGATTTTTCATCCAACCATGAGGCTTCAGAATTCCAGGCCGGGTAAGCACAACACTCGGCCCAAGACGACCTCGCCTTCGTCTTCCTCGTTTTCAGCCGTCCCTACGCGTACGCGTGCGGTGCCCGGCCGCAGGTGCTCTGCGACGAACCGCATCGGCGGCGTCCAATGGCACGCGTCTAGTAGGTGGCCAGCATTACTACGCACGCAGCGAGCGGGGTGGCTGGCGCGGGCCGCGGTTGCGTAGGCGGACGACAACTGGTGCGCGGCACCTGCCGCCGGTGTGCGGGCGTCGCTTGAGCTCAAGCGACGGACGAGGCCAGAGCTCGCTGTGGCTATGCAGCAAGATATGGAGGTGGCGGCGACGGCGGTCGTGGGCGTGCACTTCCACCATTTGTTTATGACGACACCTCAACATAAGCTCTAGCTGTCGTGCGTGCGTGCTGTGTCGTGGGAATAAGCAATGTCACCGACTCACCGTTGCGGCGCAGCCACAACCGCCTACCACGCGAACTAGCTCGACCTTGCTGCCGCGCTGCCGCTGAGGCTTCCGCGCCCGTCACCGTCGAGCGAGCTTAGGCCTGTCGGCGGAGTTGAAGGAACGCGTCATCCATGGCTAGCTCGTGCGTGCGTGCGTGCGATGTCGTGGGAAGCAATGCCACAAGTCCACAACCGCCTACCTTGCGAGCTCGCTCGACCTTGCCGTTGCGCCGCCGCTGGGTCCAGTGACGAGACCGTGCTGGCCGCGGCTTCCGCGCGCGCCCGTTGCCGTCGCGCTCGCTGCGCTGATTATGGATTGCTGCGCCGCGCTGTCGTGCGAGGCCACGCGCAAGGACGTGCACGACCTTCGACATTCCAGCTTCAACATCGACGGTCTCTCCGCCAAGGACGCGAGGCCGAAGTCGCCGCCGACATCAAGGTGCTCGTCTTCAGCTCCAAGATTGTCGGCTCTGCCGGTGTTGTCCCTGCCGCTGCAACCACGTGGGCCAAGGTGCCCGCTCTATCCCATGATCTCCTCGTGAGGTCTCTGCCATGGTCTTTTCATGTAGGAGTTCAAGGTCCGGCTGCAACCTGCAACGACAGACTCCAGGACTCCAGCACTCCACGTGCGAGTCGCTAACTCGCTATCGATCACGTGGGTTAAGATGGGCCGGCTGGAGGCTTGCAAGATTACTTTGGTTCTGACCTTTTGTAGGCTCACGGTTGGAGAGTCGCTAACTCGCTATCGATCACGTGGGCTGAGATGGGCCGACTGGAGGCTTGCAAGATTACTTTGATTCTGGCCTTTTGTAGGCTCACGGTTGGATGTGAAATTTGTTGAGAAACAATAACCCACGGATAATTATGGGTTAATATCAAATATACCCCTGAAGGGTTAAGACTATATAAAGGAATATGTACCCATCTATAATGAAATAAGAGAATACAAGTTCCACAATATTGGTTGTCATGTGTTTATTTATTGTGCTATTGGGAAGGGAGACGAGAGATCATCTACAACTTCTACACGTCTCTTCTTGGGATCGGGAACGGGAAAACGGATCTGACGATCCGTGCATAGGCCGATTCTTAACACGTTATCAACAGCTCTTCCAACTGGGTAATTCGTTCTTAATCGTTGTGTATAGATCAATTTATATTTGTCATGGCTAATGAGGAATTGATCTTCGTGTTTCTGATTGGTCGCTGATACGCCGTTGATGTCTTCGGCCCGTCCGTGAGCGAATCATGACGCGACATCAGCGAGGCAACCGCCGTACCAAAAATCTGTTTGGATCTAATTGACACCAACACACATACCTTCATGTGTGCTCATCATGCCTGGCGTTTCTGTAGACCTGGAGGTCTCAATCACGTCCGTCAACAAGCCGAGTAGCCGACAGTGGTTTGTCTTTTCAGTCGATCATTCTCTACTACTACTAGATTTATTCCTGCAGATTAATTCTAGTAGTTCTAGTAGATTTACCCCCCTAGAGGACAAGACAATCAGATGTTTCTTTTCTCTTAATTTATTTGCATAAGCAGATCGATTAGTGTCTAATCGTGAATTTTTATTCCTGATCCATATTGACTCACCGGAGATGAGTTGTTCCGATCTTGGAGTACCATCTATGGTCAACACTACATATGCGGCACTGCCCTCGGACACAAGAGCGGGCCTTGATCATCTCGACTACATGCTACGATCTGGCCTGTTGTTGTGATCTCGGCCGGCTTCGAATAGTGGATGCAGAGGCAGGTCTTTGGCCTTGCCTATTCGCCCTATGCGGCATGAATTTTCCACGACAACGAATCTACCATGGTTTGTCGTTCAATCTCTTCGCTATTATAGTTCTACTAGATTTATTATATTATAAATCATGTAGATTTTAATATTTCTAGTAGATCTTTTGAAGACGTACAAGACTAGTTTTTTTTATATATCAAAACATCTGATGTGTTCTACTAGTATTTTTTTGCTCTATAAATCACGGTCATGATACTGACATGATAACTTGTTAGATCTTTGCATGTTATTACCTTTTTCGGTTGTTAAACCGTGTTGCCATGTATCTGTTGTTCAAGTTCTACTAGATGAATCCTGAAGATTAGATGTATATGGTAGTAGATCATTTTTTTCTCTTGAACAAACATGTTGTACATGTCGAATCAAGCTCTACATAGTTTTTTTTAATTGACATAGCTCGCACCATGCTTGGAAGGCATATTGCTCTCACTACCGTTGTACTAAAACCACACCGCCCGAAGCGTGATGCCTAAAGCTATCGTTGTTCGGCTTGTGCTACTCGCATACCATCGCTGAGTGGCCAATATGCACTTGCTCTCCACTACGGTGGTGCAGCCTCGTCGTCGCCTGTTGCGGCAACACTATCTTTCCTCGATATGCGTATATCGTGGTTCAATGCAATCAATCCATCGTGGTGTGGTAATTGCCGTGCCTACGATTGATGCACATAAATTTAGATGGTTGTGTTGTTATGCAACTCTCTTTTATGTGTTTGAAAAGCCTTGAAGGTTTATTGCTTATGAGCTTGAGTATATGACATATATATATTGTTGCTATTATAAAACCTGAAGTTAAATATAATAGCAGAAATATTTATGGTAGTGATATTCTATGCAAATATTTTATAATTTGGACACACCGTGTCTTTTTTAGAGGAATAATTAATTTGAACATTATGTTTTTTTTAATCTATAAACTAGAAGCTGAATTTTCTAGGTTTATGTGCTTACATAAATTTTGTGTTAAATTAGTTTTAACCCCAGTTTTCATGTTGATTTGATATTGTCCTTGCAATATTTATATGTATGATTATGTTTTCTATGGGTTATATAATCCCGAAGTATTATTATAAGACCAATATATTTACCCTTGAAAGAAAAAAGCATGTATGCTTGGAAAACCATGGGAAATAAACGAAACATGTATGATTATATAAGACCATCTTTTCTCTCTAGCGCTTTCTTTTGCTTTGGTTTATTTACCCGAAGTAACCTGAAGAAAACCCATTGCATAAGACTTGTTAGTATGTTAGACATCTTAATTTGGGATTCATTTTGTATTTTCCCTGGAGGAGAGCTAATACCTGGTCAGGTATAATTATCAAACATGATAATATAAACTTACAATGTTAGTTGGGTCAACGTAGGACCTGAAGTCACTATATGTGCCCTTATCTCTTTGCTGCAGAACGAGCATGTGTCATCATAATTGAGGTTTGTTTCAAACCAACATTTTGTGATTTTAAACTAATATATAATACGTTCCCTTGACAACATGAAGTTGTTATAAAAATATAAAATTGATTAATATTCTGAGATTTTTTTGGTTAGTGTGAAAGCATGATACTTTTTCCCGATGAAGAAAATTTATGAAACCCTAAAGTGTTCATGAAACTTAGAATTAGAGGTACCCACTGTCTCTGAAATGATATTGGACATCATAGCGGGAAACCATTGTATTATCTATTTGTAATGTAAGTCGGCTGATATGAGTGAAGTGGCTACTCGATAATATACTAGCTAGAGTCTAGTATACGCCACACCACACCTAATTTATTAAGATCTGTCTGCCAACTACCACAAGATGGAAAGCAGAAAATCAGTATGAATCCCATGTTATAGTATAGCTTGAAGCTAATTTTTAATTATCGGTTCTAATAGTTATTCTAGGCTCTAAAATGCCACATGGATCTTGCCAACTATGTTCTTAAATATATATTTTATCTATGAAAGTTGCGCTCTCAGTTGAGAGTATATACCAGAAGGATATTGGTCGTTGTTGCTCTTGATGAGTAGTTTTTTTGCATAAGTCAATGATTTTGCATTAAAATAATTTTTCCCATATAAAAAAAAACAATTCTTGGTCTTATCTGTTCTATTTTGGGAGTTTCTTTGCATGCTGAAAAATGAATTGATTCAAACTAATATGGAACATGACTATGTTGCAATGAATATAATGATCCAATTTTTCTATATGGTACGAGTAATTGGATCAAATTTTTGGACAATAAAAAAGCGCTGGACTATGAAGTAATTCTGCGCCCAAGACATCTGCTTGGCAACCATGTCTGAACGTCATATTCTTGATATCATACTTATGCACATCAATCTTAACGCGTCGGAAAGCGCAATGCCCACAATTGATTGTCTTTTCTCATGCATATGACCTTGAAGGTTAATATACGTAATAGACTAATTGATTGTCAATTATACAATAATTGGTGAGCATTGATCCCTGAAGGATTGTTATGGTCCGATAATGGGTTATGTCAATAGCTACATGTGTTAAGTCAAGAAGGTTGCATATCCATTTGTTGAACTAAGAACTTGCAGAACAAAGGTTTATAATTCACCAGAAGTTGTGAACTTAACAAGAAGTTGAGTATAGTCCTCCTGTAGAAGGAAATACATGCAGTATTCATGCAACTGCATTAATAAAGTCCAAGCCCACTACATATATCGACCCCCTAATATTAAAGTGTGTAATATTTCCCAAATGAATCACCACTAAAGCATACATATCTACTCCCTCCGTCCCTTTATATGTGTCGTCCGGGAAACGTGTTTGTGAGAGAAATACGGTTTTCTAGAGACAGACATTAAGGGACAGAGGGAGTATACCACTAGAAGTTGGTAAATGGGGATTTTTAGTATGCTATTAAATATCTCGGCATTAGGGGGAGATGAATGCTCATTTTATGGAATGCCTTGATATTTATGAATCAAAACACACAAATACAAAAACTCATGTATTCTATAGCATGGAGTTATGCCAGTTAATTTTATATCTATGAGGAGGAACTAGATTGTTTAAAATCTAAATGGATGCTTCTACCCGAAGTAGATGTGGATATACCCGGGATTAATTTCATATCCACTTGACCTTGGCATTTTGATCAAATTATGTGGGGACGCCTGCAATTAAGATCTAGAGGACTAAGTCACAAGCATATGCTCATAAAGCAAATTCACACTATGTGTGATAAAACTCCTCTATTCCTCCTATAGAGAAATCACCCAGTTGGTGAGTTACCTCCTGATGAGATTCATCCTGGAGATAAAAATCCTAGCAATGTGCGCGTAATATAAAGCTAGGAATATAGAACAATAATGAATCTATCGTTTTGGGAAATAACGAAGATTGTTATTAAGTCGGAAAAAATATGTCGACACTTGTTTACCTCTATAATTGCTAGATGAGTCTCTTTTGTGAGAACCCGGATCCGGAATAAAGTCCATGGCAAGAGTGCTTGAAGCTCTCATATCGGGTCAAATGAAATATGCAATTGAGGTTGAACAAAAAATCGCTAGGCGAATATCCTGAACCTGATGTTCGGATAATCATGGGTTTTAATTGACTAAAAGGGTGGTGAAAAGCGATGGTTCAAAAGGTCTTAATAGAGACCAATTCCGACAAAAGTTTTCTAAAATATGTTTCTCTATGAATCTGGCTAATGGCATGAATTTAGATATGCAGTTATTGGATTCTAAAAATCCATGGAGAGCAACATCAAAATCTCGTACCAATATTATTTACCCCTGAAGATTTTTCCCTGAAGGAATATATGGTTATAGTCTGAATGCACCAAATAAATGAATTCCTTGGAAGCAATAAAGACCCATGTGAGACCCGAGATATAAGAGTGAAAAGAGGAACTCAAATGAACAAAAGTATACATACTTATGATATAATGTGTTTTCCACCTGAAGATTTGGAATTGGAGTATTCTCGCTAAAAACCTATATGGTATTTTGGTGCTGCTAGCAGTACTTCCCCATTTATGCTAGAAATACAGACTTGTGATATTTTATTATGTATTCAAGATAAAGGTTCTCGAAGAATCTAGAATCAATCCCAGAAGGAGGTAAGACAATACTTATATATCTGAATGGCACCCAAGATCTCGGTCTATATTTCCCGAAGAATCAGGACATAAGATTGATTGGCTACAGCGAATGACTAACCATATCCAAAAGTTATGTGATCTTAGTATCGTTGATACCCCACCATTATTTATGAGGATAATGAAACATGTGTTGCACAAATGTAAACGGGCAATATTAAGAGTAATATGATTAAACATATATCTCCTAAATTTTCTATACTCACGAACTCCAGAAGCAGGGTGAGATAAATATCTTGAAAGTCCAGTCATGTGACAATGTAGTAGATTTGTTCACTAAGTCTTTACTGGCTACTGCATTCAGAAAATGTATCCATGATATTGGTATTAGATGACTGAGAGACTTGCAAAGTTCATGGGGAGATCGCCCTTGAATTGCCCTTAAAACTGGGTCCAGAAGATCCTGAAAATTAATAATCCTGAAGGTTATAAAATGTCTTAAAGACAATCGTTGTACTCTTTTTTCCATAAATGAGTTTTCCAGAAGTTTCTCATAATGGTTTTTAATGAGGCAACAAGTGCAATACATCTAGGGACACTATGTACTCTTTCTCCATATTTTTCCCATTGGGTTTTTAGGAGTTTTAATGAGACATGAGTTGATCGTGGTATTCACCCAAGGGGGAGTGTTAAGAAACAATAACCCACGGATAATTATGGGCTCATACCAAATATACCCCTGAAGGGTTAAGACTATATAAAGTAACATGTACCATCTATAATGAAATAAGAGAATACAAGTTCCACAATATTGGTTATCATGTGTTCATCTATTGTGCTATTGGGAAGGGAGACGAGAGATCATCTATAACTTCTACACGTCTCTTCTTGGGATCGGGAACGGGAAAACGGATCTGGCGATCCGTGCATAGGCCGATTCTTAACAAAATTAACGGCTCATATGCTTGACTATAGAGAGCAGTCAAATTGCCCGACTGCAGAGGATCTGATTCCCTGAATTCAAGTCAAATCCTTCCTTCTGCCTTATCGTGCTTCTCCTCTGTCTGACTTTGTTTGGCAGGATTTATTGAGATGCGGCTGATTTGTTGTGAACGGAGATTTTGGCTTATTAGCTCAAGTGAACGGAGATGGAATATATATGGAAGGTTGGTAATTGAAAAAGAATTAGATTAGGGAAGCTCCAGTCCTTCGTTCGAACCGAACTGACAAAAGTCCGATGAGATAAAGTTTGTTCGAGTACTCCGGTGCTTGATTCGATTGTTGCACGAGAAAACAATAAAAAATCTATTCTCTTTCTACGTGTAATTTCTTGGCTCACTAGTGAAGCTTTGACCGTTAGCTGGCCGGATGGTTATAATTGTTTAGTCGTCTTGGTTCAGCTATATCCAGAGTGTGATTTCAGTTATGACACATACGGTTCGGCTTACACAGTGTGCAAACTTCGCTTTTTCTTACCCATGGTTCGATTTCTTTGCACACTGGAGGTGCTCTTATGAGAAGATACATGGATTAATTCTTCAAGTTTAGCAATACAAATTTGGCCTCAGTACAAAATTATGAATGAACATGGAAAAACAATAGCAGATCGAACTTTGGGATGATTTCAATCCAAAATGCTCGTTTAGGAGGATTCTTAGTGAAGCCCTTTTCCAGTCCTGGTTAGAAGTAGTGGAGTTGGTGGTCTCTGCTATTCAGTTTACTGATGAAGATGATGAGATGGTTTGGCAATTGACATATGAAGGCACATATACTTTTCAATTACTCTACAAGGTGATTAATTGTTTGGGGTTTGAAGATTCCACGTAGGGTCCATATGTTTCTTTGGCTCTTTATCCGGTAAATGCAAAGCACAACCAGGTGTGCGCGCTCCTCTTATCTAGCATTGTTCATTTTGCTTCAAGATTCGTGCTAAAGTGCTTTAAAAACCGTGCCCAGTGCTTTAAAATTCGTGTGTTAGTATTTTATTTGATCTGCACGAATCACAGAGCAAACTGAGCCGTTGGATAAGGGGTGTGTGCCCACCCCATTGTGGAAATTGCAAGTTGCTACTTATCAATAATAGAGTGCTGACTAGGGATAATTTAACTAAGAGAAGAAAAGTAGAAGATGAAAGTTGTTTGTTCTGCTCTAAAAAAGAAACTAGCTTTCATCTGTTCTTTGATTGTGTGGTTCGCCAACAGTGTTGGGCTTTGATTTCAGAGGTGTTAGGGATGGTAGTGGGTGATAATATAATTGATATAAAGGCTTAGTTCTAAACAATATATGTGATTGTAAATATGGTTACTTCTGTTGTTCTTTGGGCTATTTAGAAACTCAAGAATGAGTTTTGTTTTCTGAGAATAGGGTGGAAAAACAGAAATTGCAAACCACAACTACACTAGCATATGACAAATCTAGCAAACCATGGCATACATCAAAGACCCAACTACACTGGAATAAGGAACTCTTGACATGTATTCAATATCTGCATCTGTACTAGGACACTGTGTAACTGACAATTTAAAATGAGGTGCAATATGAGTACTAACAGGCTTTGCATCATGCATGTTGAAACGCTGAAGAACTTTTTTAATATAATTTTTCTGACAAAGAAGTAGCAAACCAGATTTTCTGTCTTTAGTAATTTCCATACCGAGTATTTTCTTAGCAGCACCAAGATCCTTCATGTTGAACTCACTACTCAACAATTTCTTCAATTTAGTGATTTCAGCCTTACTATTGGCAGCAATCAGCATATCATCAACATATAACAGCAAGTATATAGGTGATCCATTAACATGCTTAATATAAACACGCTATCATATTTTGACCTTTTAAAACTGTGCGACATCATAAATGAATCAAACATTTTATTCCACTGACGAGGGGACTGCTTCAAACCATACAAGGACCTTTTCAGTTTGCAAATCAACTTCTCCTTGCCAGGCACAATGAACCCTTCTGGCTGGTCCATATATATATATCCTCCTTAAGCACTCCATGCAAAAATGCAGTCTTCACATCAAACTGCTCAAACTCAAGATCATGTGAAGCAACAATACTAAAAAATGTGTGAATAGTACTGTGCTTTACAACTGGAGAGAACACATCATTGTAGTCAATACCGGGAATTTGACTGTAGCCTTTTGCTACTAACCTTGCCTTAAATTTTGGAGGCTCACTTGGAGTTGAACCCTCCTTTTTCTTGAAGACCCATTTGCAGCGAACAGTCTTCTTCTTTTTGGGCAAAGGTACAACCTCCCATGTGTTGTTCTTCTCGAGAGACATAGCTGAGATCCACTTCTCACGTTCTCCACAATCTAAGATGCAGTCTCTCACGTTCTCCACAATCAACAGCTTCAGTATAGGTTGTTGGCTCATGAATATTCTCCACCTGTTCAGCACAACTCAAAGCATAATAAATCAAATTACACTCTTCAATAAGACGGGCTGGAGGTCCACAACCCCTATTTGACCTGCGATGAGCAATAGGTAAATCCTCATGTGACTGCAAAATAGGAGGTGCGTGCTGCTGAATATCATAATGAGTATCAACATCAGCAACTTCATCATCATGAGTATCAACTGGCTCCACCTTCACACTAGCCTCACCATCATCATGCTCCACCTGCACGCTGATATACTATAACTCTTTTTCAGAATTCTCTGGAACATGATCTGAGGACAAACTATCATTGAACATTACAGATTCATTGAAAACAACACTCCTACTCATGAAAGTTTTTCCTGTTTCAGGATTCCACAATTTATATCCTTTAACTCCCGAACCATAACTAAGAAAAAGACATTTAATAACTCTAGGTTCTAATTTTCCATTATCAACATAAGCAGTGCAGCCAAAAACTTTCAAGTGTGAATAATCTGCAGGTGTACCAGACCATACCTCAATGAGAGTTTTCTTATTAAGTGGAATAGAAGGCGACCTGTTTATCAAGTAACATACAGTGTTAGCTCTTTCAGCCCAAAAACGCTTGCTCATCCTTGCATTGGACAACATGCAACGAGCCTTTGAGATGATGGTTTTATTCATACGCTCGGCCACACCATTCTGCTGCGGGGTGTACGGTATGGTGTGATGCCTAACAATGCCTTCTTGTCTGCAATAATCATTAAAAGCATTTGAACAAAACTCTCCACCATTATCAGTACGAAGCAATTTCACATTTCTTTCAGTTTGTCTTTCTATCATAACTTTCCAATTCTTAAATGCAGCAAAGGTATCATCTTTATGTTTCAAAAAATAAGGCCAAACTCTTCTAGAGTAATCATCAATAATTGTAAGCATGTAACGAGCACCACCAAGAGAGGGCTTAGGGAAGGTCCCCATAAATCAGCATGTACATAATCAAGAGTATCTTTGGTGGTATGAACTGAGATGTTGAATTTTAACCTTATATGTTTCCCAAAAATACAATGCTCACAAAACTTCATGCTACCCGAAGTGCAGTCATCCAACAAGTTTCTCTTCATCAATTCTGCCATACCAAGTTTACTTATATGTCCCAAACGCATATGCCAAAGGTTAATCTTACTAGGTTCAACATTAGTAACAGCAGCAGCAGCGGCGGCGGAAACAGAACCATGTAAAGTACTTTCTCTAAGGACATATAACTTTGTAGAATTAAGATCACCTTTCAAGCAAACAAGAGAACCTTTTGATACCTTCAGAACGCCATATGAACCGAAGTAATAGAAACCTTCTGCATCGAATGTGCTGAGCGAGATGAGATTTCTAGCCATCCCTAGTATGTACCTCACGTTCTTCATCGTACGTGTCATGCCATCATGTGCCTTGATCTGAACAGAGCCGATCCCCACAATGTCACACGAGTTATCATCTTCCATGTGCACAACATCTCCTTTCTGCACAGACTTATAAGAACTAAACCAATTTTCGTTAGTGCATATATGAAACGAACAAGCGGAATCAAGTATCCATTCATCATGACCAGAAACACAACCAGCAAAAACTACCAAACAATCTCCAGAATCAGAATTTTCAGCACTAGAAACGACAGAAGCATTACCATCATGATTGTCTTTTCTCTTCTCCTTATTCTTAAGTTTCAGACAATCCTCAATAAAATGATTAGTCTTCTTTCAATACTTATAGAACTTCTTAGACGGTTTGGACTTTGAACGACCTCTTCCGTCGTGGCTCTTGTCATGATTGTTGCCGTCATTGGAGGATCTATGCTCGGATCTGCCTCTCTCATGCAACGCTTCTCCCTTGGAGGGCGACGACCCGTTGGACTGCACCATGCTTTTCATCTTCTCCCTGGACTGGAGCGCCTCATAAACTTCCGCAAGGGTTAGTTCATCACGGCTCAAAAGTATGGTGTCACGGAAATTAGCATACAAATTTGGCAGTGAACATAAGAGTAAAAGACCTAAGTCCTCGTCATCATACTTCACCTCCATCGACTTAAGGTCGGCAACAATCTCCTTGAACACGGATATATGACTCATCACCGACTCACCCTCCTTCATCTTGAGAGTGAACAACTTCAGCTTCATATGCATCTTATTGGTTAGATCCTTGGATATACAGATCGATTCCAGTTTCAACCAGAGTTCTGCAACACTCTTTTGCTGCAACACCTCTTGCAAAATATCATTAGATAAGTGAAGTTGAATTAGGGACAAAACCTTACGATCTTTCCGTTTTTCCTCAGGAGTCCAATCAGCCTTGGACTGCTTTCCGAAGCCTTTCAGCGTTTCATCGTAGTCATCTTTCTGCACTAGAACTGCTCGCATCTTGACTTGCCATAGTGAGAACCTTGTTTTGTAATCCAGCAGCAGTAGATCGAACTTCATCGACGTCGTCATGGAAACCTAATTTGCAACCACAGCTTTGATACCACTTGTTGTGAATGACGGTGGATATACGGCGAAAAACACAAGATCAAACCACAGGGAGACACAAGATTTAACGTGGAAAACCCCTCCAATGCAAAGGGGAAAAATCACGGGCGCCAGCCAGCAAACACTCCTCACTATATCAAGAGTCGGGTTACAACGCCGTGCGGCGGCTTACAAGAATAATGAATGATTTGATGTCGGTGGAACCCTAGCGACGGGCATATGTACCGTACCGCCCTCGCTCCGGCCCAAGCCTACCGGCGACGGGCCTCCGCTTCGCTCCGTCAGAAGTCCGGCCTTTATCTTGGACTGTTAATTTGGAACATATTCAACAGCGTGGTCGGTTTGCCGTCTCACGCCACGCCCTGCGCCCCCATCTTAGTCCGAGGCACACGACGACCACCACCAAGGCGTTGGAGGTTGGCACGAGCCACAGCAGCGTCCTCGTCTTGAAATGGTGTGAACGCTGCAACGCCAACGACATGGGGATGGGGCATGAAGCGGCAGTGACGTGCTCCACACAGAGGCCAGGGTTGCCTTCGAAGTCTATCTTGTCTGACACTGCGAACACACCCTGAAGATGTGGCAGCGAGACACGGCCACTGAGGTCGTTGTAGGACACGTCCAGCTTCGAGAGGCTGATCATCTCACCAAACTCCACCGGAAGCTCACCGGAGATTCTGTTCCTCGACAGGTTCAGCATTGTCAGAACCTTCATATTTGTGATCTTGAATTCCATCGCCGGTGAGCTGGTTGCGGCTGAGGTCTAGCACTGTCAGCGACTCACATTGGCGCTGGCGTTGAGCAAGGACAGCTTCTTGAGATGGCCAATCTCCGGTGGCAGAGGACCGGATAAGTTGTTGGATGCCAGAGACAAAAACGTCAGAGCGGCACTGGGGATCACCCTCGGGGGTTCTCCTGACATCAAGTTGTTGCTCAAGTCCAAGATGGCATTCATAGGGAGATCAAGAAGGCCGGCCGGAATGGAGCAACTGAGAAAGTTGTTGTTCAGGCAAACTTTGGCAAGCATCTTACAGTTGCCAAGGTCTTGAGGGATTGGCCAAGGAAGCTTGTTCCGCATCACTGCATCATCATTCAGCAGGACATCATGGATGGCCTCAATGCACTGTTGTTCGGCAATTAATAATCGACAATTCAAGATGCTCAACGACGCTTTCGTGGTTCTACTGCCAAAGAAGCCCGACGCCATCACAGCGGCTGACTACCGGCCGATTACTATGATCCATAGTTTTGCCAAGTTGGCTTCAAAACTGCTAGCGACAAGGTTGGCGCCAAAATTGAAGAATCTAATCTCCGCCAACCAGAACGCCTTCATACAGGGTAGAGTGATCCACGACAACTTCAAATATGTCCAAAGAGCAGCAGTCCTCATCAGGAAAAGGAAACTGAAGGGTTTTGATAAGGTACAAACATTACCTACTCGAAGGTAAATAGCAAAAACAAATCATAGCCGTTGATTTTTTTAGAGATTTATAAAGTAATTAAATAGCTAAAATGACAAGAAAAATTAAAAAAAAAACACATTCAATCCCTAAATATCAGGTAGATCAGTATATGGCATGCGCCACCCAACAACCATGCACTTTCCATTTATCCACGGTACACTCACATGGAAAGTAGGCCAATTTTATTACGAGTATATAAATATCAAATTTACTAGCATGTCACGTTCCTTTTTTTTTTAAATGACAAGTAATGTAACACATCATATTTTTCTATTATTTTCAAGTATCATATCACATGATTTTTTTTTTGTCACGCATATGCCGTCACGCACATATTATGTCAAATTTCTTGTATTTACATTGAAATGTAACATGTGTATGCCTCGTTTGTTTTTATTTACTTCCCATTAGAAAAAAAATGTACAAGCTGTTTTCTGGTCTAGTATTTAATCTAGCTAGCTAATACATACACGTACATTTGAAAAAAAAAATAGTTACATCATGTTATTCATCTTGCACATGTACACGCACATTAGAATATGTTACATTATATTAGTTGTTATATTATATTTATACTAACTAAATTATATCATGTTTAAAGTTGCAAAATAAAAATACTTACAATATTTTATAGATTATGCATGCATCAATTAGATCTATAAAAAGATTTTGATGCATGAAACTTTCCTATTTTACTAAATAGAAAACTAAATAAATATATATTCCACTTGTATATTACCTCTACCTCTTAGGAAGTAATAGATGATCTTAAACGTCCGATCTAACTAAATGGACGTCTCACAGTCATTCGAGGGTACCACAACAAAGCCCAAAACTAGATATATCAAAGGTGTTCGATACATTGGAGTGGTCGTTCTTGCTTGAGGTCCTGCGGCGCACAAATTCAGCAACCAATGGTGTCGCTGGATCGCAACGTTGTTGTCCACAGCGACCTTTAGGATATTGGTTAATGGGCAACCAGGGAAGCCCATAACACACATAATCCCTCCGTCCCAAAAAAAGAGTCGCTATGAGAATCGTGCTGGTCAAACTTTTCTAACTTTGACTCGGTTTGTACAAAATGTGTGTAACATTTATATCTTTAAATAAGTTTAGTATTAAAGTATATTCAAAGATCTATCTAATGATACTAATTACGTATCATAAATATTAATATTTTATTAAATATAGTTGGTTAAAGTTAAAATTTGTTGACTTTTTAGAAAGCGAGAACGACTCTTTTTTTAGGACAAAGTGAGTACGTGGTGTCAGGCAGGGAGACTCTCTCTCGCCACTTTTGTTTATCCTTGCCATGGAGGCCCTCAGCCGCCTCTTCAGACTGGCACAGCAGGAAGTAGTCATTAGAGGAAGCTCGGAATGGTTGAGATTGAATGCATGTGTGGATGAATGAATGACTTAGATAAACCATGTATTCACATTGCAACATTTCCCCATGCATGTACGCAGATGATGTCATTCTATTTGCACTCCCATCAACCCAGGAAGCAACAGCTATCAAAGAGATCCTGCGCATTTTTGGTGCCGCATCTGGACTCCACATGAACCTCAACAAATGCTCAGTTACTGAAATCTGTAGGACCGGAGACAACTTGGAACAGCTGAGCCAGATCTTGGGTTGCCAAGTTGCTGAATTTCGAATTTGATACCTTGGGCTACGACTCAGCATCAGGAAGATTCCAAAGGCGACAATCCAGTCCACAGTAGACGCAGTGGCTAAACGAATGCCTACATGCCATGGACCTCTGATGGCAAGGAGCGCGGGAGGCTGATTTGGATCAAGTCGGTACTGTCGGCCGTACCAATCTATTGCATGATCGCTGTGGGATTGCCGCCGTGGGCAATGAAGGAAATCGACGCCATTTGTCGACGTTTTCTGTGGGCCGGAAAGGATGGTTCAGTGAAAGGCAAGTGCATGGTAGCCAAAGGAAATTGGTGGACTGGGAATCACTGACTTGCGCCTGGCATTTCAAGCTAAGTGGCTATGGTTGAAGCAGACAGATCAGGAGCGGGCATGGTCAGAGCTTCCACTAAAATCTTCAACAGAGGCTATCGATCGACTTCGACAGCTTGAACACGACTATCAACGCTAGTGGACCTGAGACTGAGAGTATTTAATTTGGACCCTAGCGAAAAGCTAATAATGGTTCGCGGCAGTAGCTCCTCCGCGCTCCCCGCGTCCTAGGTTTCCACGCGCCTGACGACGCTGTTGACGCATGTGGTGTGGAGATGCGGCCTGCACTGCACACAGGGGCCCCCGCGTACGGTACGATGGCGCACCGCGCGCTGTTGGGCGAGGCGAGCCGGATCGATCGAGACCTAGATCGCGTCGTCCAGGGCATCGTATCGTCTCCCCTGCCCTGCACGCCCCCAACGCCAAGCCCAACTAAGGCCGGTCTTAATGAGGTTTTATGGAGGGTTTTATGCATATTAAATAAGGTGTCACATCAGTAGATTTGTACTTTTTGCATGAAACGATGAAGAGAGAGAGGGAGAAAGTTTCATGGTGATGAAACTATATAGTGTTGTTTCCAAAACGTTGAAAACCGTGTGAAATCCCTATTAAAAATATTTTCTAGTTTCATGAGATGTATGCAAAGATAATATATGGTGGAGAGGAAAGAGAAAAGAAAGAAAAATACATGGGTAACCACATGAAACTATCCAATGTCTAGTGAAACTATGCATTGAGATAGACTTGTTTTATGGTATTTCATGATAAGTTTTCATATAGTTAGAAAAGCGCGCGATGAAACAATCCATTGACACAGGCCTAACACGTCCGCCGTCCACGTTTCCTCCCGCGCGCCGGCATGGGATGACATAAACGCGGGGGAAGCGGAAAGTAGCATTGACGTTCCCGAACCCCGAACAAAAGGGCAAAACGCACGGTGGCGGAGGGCAGCGCGGGCGCCCCCGCAGCCCACAGATGGAGCTGAGGAGCCTATAGATCGCCGCCACGGTACCTGCCTCGATCGACGATCGCCCGGCCGGCCTGCAGGGCTCGCATCGTGCTTTGCAAGTACGCGCGGCGCAGCAGGGCCGATCAGGAGGCCTGGTCCACCACCTACCGCCACCTTCCATGCACAGTAGACAGTACAGCACGCCGTGCGCTGGCTGCGAATTACGTGAACTAATTGTTATTAGATATTTCATGTTCCTTGCAAACAATTTGTTTTGTTTAATCAAAGCAATTGATTCTTCACATGAACTAATTTTGGTCGTGGTGGAGGGGCAATGCGAGGACGTGGTGGCAGGGGCATGCGCAGGCGATAAACTTAGTCATGTTGATCCTGTAACTCTATGGTTTGATCGCCCTTGTGGGTCAGACATTTTTGCCTGTTTGCGCAGGGCTGTTGTGTCTTACTGCACATGTAATGTGAGTTTATGGACACGCACTTATTATTGTACGTGTGCTTTTGGTTGGGAAGCAGTAGCAGCCTTTTTGTTTCAGAGGAGACACACCAGGCGGGCGTTTATGTGGTAGCTTTTCTGTTG
This sequence comes from Microstegium vimineum, assembly GCA_022036555.1. NCBI lineage: Eukaryota > Viridiplantae > Streptophyta > Magnoliopsida > Poales > Poaceae > Microstegium > Microstegium vimineum. Next base: position 4,745,356 of record CM039122.1, on the reverse strand, counting down.
TGATATAGTAGTAGACCTGAGTTTTTGTTTACAGTTTGTTTGGCCCATATCTTAGTTTATTATTAGCTTTGTTTTTCCATCGTGAGAATGGATGATTGTGATCCTCGTTGTGCGCTCTACCGAAAAAAAAAAGATTTGCTAAATTTCATATGACTGAATTTTAGTTTCTTTTCAGGAGATAGTTATTGCATATATTTTATACTATAAAATTGCAGTTTTAGTTCTTCGTTGTAATTTATGTAGGCACAATCTGAATTTTTTTATTTCAGAATAAAAAAACTTGTTAGACAAAACTACAATCTGCATTTTTTTTATTTCAGAATAAAAAACTTGTTAGACAAAACTACTAACCGGATAAAATCTTATGTATGTTGGCACAAAGACAATTTAACAATTACAATTATTTCTATAGGAGGACAAGGACAAAAATTCAATATGTTATAACACAAAGACAAATAAAAAAATATAAAGTTAACAACTAACTTATACTAGTTGGTGATATATTAGTGTTGTCTAAAATCATCTTAAATTTCAGGTATCTGAACTATAGGAAAAGTGAAAAAAAAATGTTTTTATGATGCCAATTCTCTGCTTCTAGCAATTACTCTACTGTTACCGCAGAAGTCCAGCCGGCTAGGTGAAGCTTTAGGGGTCGTTTGTAAGCGCTAGATTTTCAGCGAGAATCACTCCCTAGCTATCAAACGTGTTTTTCAACGAGTAGTGATTCTGTGAGAAGTGATTTTGTACTGATTTTGTAAAGTAATTCTTTGAAATGAATTAAGAGGCTGAGAGTTAAAAAAATAACTTCATTTGATTCTGTGAAGTGATTTTCATACTGATTTTAAAAGTTTAAGCTAAAGAATTAAAGAGAATTTCCAGTCATAGAATTATTGAAAGTTTAAGCTAAAGAATTAAAGAGAATTAGTCACAGAATCACTTCTCTTTTTAGCCAAAATCACTCACTAGTTAATTAAGGAGCATAAACTACCAAACGGTAATGTGCATGATATCAGGCATGGTTGGCCGTGACTCGCTGCACAATTCCAGGTTAAGCTATTAATTTTGGCTTCATCAACTCCAGTTCAGTGACTCATTCTAGGAAGGAAAGCAAAGCTATCTATGAAACAGGAAAGACTAAGTATAACCGTTTTTCTTTTTCATACAACCTAGATTGGTTATTCGTAGGAAAAGAAAAACAGAAAAAGGTGCAGCACTGGGTAGAGTCCTAACTCGGCGAAGATTTTCAACGCCACGGTCTTGCAGCATGTGAGAGCAAACTTCCATAGGGAATACTCCCTCCGTCCATCGGTTGGAGTCGTGTGAGAAAAAAAAATCTTCCAAAAAGTTGGAGTCGTTTTAGCTATGGACCAGGTCCCCATCCTACGAGGCAATTGATGCGACAACGTCTCGCGTCGCTTCATCTAGCCTCTCCGATCCGTTTGCATGCGTCAACCGTTGCCTGCGCTATTAAAAGAAAAGTGCTCATTAATTAGCCAATTTTGCATGTGCGGTCTTCCCTTGGTCATCACGCCAGAGCCTAAAACGACTCTAAAGCAGTCAATAGTAAAAGTCATCCATAACAAACATAATTTTACCAAAAAGTAATCAATAGAGAATTTAATATTAAGTAGAAAGTGGTCCATGAAATAATAAAAGGTATCTAAAAAATACTAGTTGCATTGAGACAAGAAGCTGCTGCATATACTATTTGTGAGTATAGTTTTCCAAACGTGCCACCCGACATGGCACGGGCACGCTAGAGCACGACACGGCAGCCCGCGCGTGCCCCTGCCAGCCCACTGTAGCGCATCCGCCGTGCCATGGCTCCCGCGCCTCGAGCCGCCGCCGCGCCATGGATCCCGTGCGTCGCGCCGCCGCAGCTCTCGTCGCTGCTGAGGCCGGGAGGAGCTGAGAGGCCGTGGGAGGGAGGGAGGGGCACGAGCTGACGGGAGGGAGAGGGAGGACGCCGCCGTGTGATGCTGTTGCTGGCCTACTACCGTCGCGGGCTCTCGAGGAGGAAGAAGGCACGGGAGGCCAGGACCGAGAGGGAGAAGGAAGGATGCGGGAGAGGAAAATAGGGGCGGCGGCGTGGGAGTCTGGAAGATGTGGGAGCTAGGATTAGGTCATGTATATGTATATATATATATATGTTCATTCAACAGTCCAGAATTCCCTGATCTCATCCAATGGTGACAAATAATCGGGCCGTCGTCGTGCTAGCCCATTAGTCGTGTTGTGCCCATGCCGACACTACGGGCCAGAGTTGCGGCCCAGACACGACACTATACCGTGCCCGTGCTTGGCACTGGCACTATAGCCTTCGTGCCGTGTCGTTCTCGGGCCGTGCTCGTGCTAGCCAATCGGGCTTGGCCCATTTGGAAAACTATATTCGTAGGACTCAACATACATAACTAGTCTATATACATTGTGGCATAAAACTTAACTACAGACTACTATTATGAGACCTACTCATATGGACTAGATGAACCATATAGGTTTCTCTAAGGCTATGGACCGCCCATAGCAGTAAGAAAAAGTATTCCTCTCTCCGTCCCTCGCCTGGGCTGCCCGCGACGAGCGAGGATGCCGGCCAAGGCATGTGCGCCGCCGTCGAGGTTGCGGCCCCGGCTACCCACACCGCCCGCAAGGCCGTGTGTCCGGCCATCCGTGTAGCTTAGGCCATCGCTGCCCTAGCCATCCGTGATGCTCGCGACCTGCACCACTGAAGACTCCATAGTGATTTTGGTAATTGATGAAGCCTAAGTACTAACCTAGCTCTAAGTGTTTGAGTAGGTCCAGTACACTCATTGAAGATGATGACAAGTGGTGGAGCAAGCAAAGGTGGTGGAAACCTAAAGCTCACACTTGGAGAAGAAGGGAAGTGGAATGATCCTAAGCTAAACAAGGCAAAGGTATATGCTAGGGATTTTCTTATGGTGATCAAGACACCAAGCGGGTGTGATCACATTTAGGTTAGACAACCGTACTATTAAGAGGGGAAATGCAAAAGTGATTGCGGTTTGTCGAGTGCCACTAGGTGTTATCTATATTGCATGTGCATCTAGGACCTAGTGATATACACCATGCTAAATATCAAGTAAAACATGCCAAGAAGTGTTCACTAAAAGAGGTATCTTAGTGCTTGACAACTTGGAGCAAAGGTGGAAAAAGCAGAAACGCAGAAAGGGCGTCGGACGCTGTCCGACGCAACGGACAATGGCGTCGGACGCTAGGTCTGTGAACTCAGAGCGTCCGTCGGTCACAGAGAAGCTCCAGAGAAAAGTCAGAGGGCGTCGGACGCTGAGGCGCAGCGTCCGTCGCAAAACGAGTGGAGCGTCTGTCGGGCTTTCAGAGAGCTCTGCAGACGAGCAGTTTGAAGATAGGCGCCGGACGCTGGAGGTCAGAGCGTTGGACGCTGGGACGAAGCGTCCGTCGGCCGTGAAGCAGCCCCAACGGCTAGTTCTGACAGTGCGTCGGACGCTGGCGACGGAGCGTCCGTCGCCCGTGAAGCAGCCTAACGGCTAGTTCTGACAGTGCGTCGGACGCTAGCGACGGAGCGTCCGTCGCCCCCGTGTCGAGCGTCCGTCGCCAACTTATCAGGGTAACGGCTAGAAAAACTTGAGGGAGTCTATAAATATGTGTTGGCCGGCTTGGGGAGTCCCTCTCTCGCACATTTGAACATCTTGAGACTCCTTAGAGCTGAGCAAACACCCTCCCACTCATCTCCATGCTTGGTTAGTGGATTTCCAAAAGAGATTGAGTGATCCAAATGCATTTCGCATATAGCTTACATCTAGTGGCACTTGGGAGGCGTTTTCGCTGCGGATTTCTTATTGCTCTTGGTGATTGCCATCACCTAGACGGTTTGGAGCAGCGGAGGTAGTTCGAGAAGCTTGGTGATTGTGCTTCGTCGACTACAAGTTGATTGTGAGGGGTTCTTGTGCCTTCCCCGCGGGAGATCGCAAAGGTAACTCTAGTGGATTGCTCGTGTCTTTGAGTGCCCTCATCTTGTGTTGGTTGTGCGGCACCCGGTGACGGGTTTGGCGTGTGATGCCAATTTGCGCGTGAACCTCCAAGTGAGTAAGCCGACACAACGGGGACGTAGCTAGTTGGCAAACTAGTGAACCTCGGATGAAAAATCAAGTGTCAATCTCTTGTTCATCATTGTGATTGATTATATTGATTGGAGAACGCTTGATTGGATCATTACCTCGACACGACGGTATTATCACTCTTCCTATCTTTGCATTACCTTATTCATTCTTTTCTTAGTATATTAGGTTGTGCCTAGAGGGCTACTACACTTGAGTAGGATTTGAGTGATCCTAGAGTTATATTAGGATAGCAATTGTGGTTAGAAGGCTTCGTATCCTTTAGTTTGCTAGTACAAGATGAGCCTCGCCTCATTTGTATCTAACTTGTTGTTGAGTTTGTTTTTAAGTTTTCAATCTAAGGCTATTCACCCCCCCTCTAGCCTTGGGATAGGACCTTTCAACCACCCACGAGCCCGCCACAGCCATCCGCACCTCTTACGCCGCTGCCGCCGCAGCCATCCGTGCTGTCCATGAGGACATCGCCATAGCCATCTGCGTGGCCCACCACCAAGCCCGCCATCTGCATGCCGAGCATGAGAAGGAAGAAGCTAGCATCTGTGTCACCAGTTCTAGACGACAGAGAAGGAAGGATCGACAGCGGCAACAACCAGCAGTGGCAGCAACCAGCGACGGCGGTGGCGGCAGGAGTCACGGAGGAGAAAGAAGGTGCATAGGCATCAAGAGGAGCATGGAGATGGAGATTTTTTATCTTTATGTGGACCCCACCTTATAGGTCGTACATTGTGGTCTGTGGAAGAAAAATAACAAAGGACCACTTATGCTAGTCCCTTCCTAGGATTGATTTTGTCATATACATTGAGCTTGCTCTGACTAAAGCATGAAAAAGATGCATAGCTTTTGGACACGATAACGAGGGTTAGAAATATATAGTCACAATGATGATGGTTGGCGCTATGGATGAAAACGGTCGAACTCGGTCGAAAAACTTCTCAACCATTTTCTACGTTTACATTTTAATACGAAAACGAAAGTGAAAGCGAAAACAGTAAAGTCGAACACGAAAACGAATGCGAACTTACAAAATATCGGGAATTTTAAAAACGAACTAATTCGAGTGAAATTCTATCAAACACGATCAGTATACAAAAATCCAATTCAGAATACCGACCCATAATACATAACAATTAACAAGTATCATTGTGGAAAATTTCGTGTGCAAAAGAACATACTTATCAATTTGGTTTCTTTCACAAGAAAAAAAAGAAAAAGAAAGAAGAGAAAAATTTAAGATGTCATCGATACTAGACTAGAAAGGATAGCAACAAGGCCTAGCCCCCTCTCACTTTTGGTCAGCCAATAACATGCAATGTAAGGTCAGTCTCAATGCATTGTTTCACCGCGCGCTTTCCTAATTGTATGAAACTTACCATGAAACGAGACTCTCTCTCAATACATAGTTTCATTGCATAGTTTTATGCGGTTACCAATGTATTTCTCTTTCTTTTTTCTCTCATCTCCACTATACATTTTCTTTGCATGCATCCCATGAAACTAGAAAATGCTCTCAATGGGGATTTCACACGGTTTCTAACATTTTGGAAACAACGCTATATAGTTTCATCATCATGAAACTTTCTCCCTCTCTCTCCTCATCGTTTTATGCAAAAAGTGTAAATCTGCTGATGTGACACCCCATTTAATGTGTATGAAACCCTCCATAAAACCCCATTGAGACTGACCTAATAACAACGTCGCATGAGACCAGATGTAGCCATACAACACCGTGTGAGGTGATTAGTCTCACCTCAATGACTCGGGGAGACGTGATAGGAGTGAGTTGCTTATATAATACGGCTCATGGACATCATTGCTCCATATTTGTATTTGCACAGTTGTCTGAATAGTAATGATTGACAACCAAATTTGATTTAAATTATATTTTGAATTCAGTATATTTTGAATTAAAAATAAAAAAAAGTAGAAAACGACCGGTCGAAATACATTTGAAATATGAAAACGAAAAAAGGTAAAGTCGGACAAAAAAGTACGGATTTGATCCGATTAAATAAAAAAAAGGATGCGGTTCCGTTTCGTTTTCATCTCTAGTTGACGCTCTTCGTCAAGTCTCGGTTCAGTCGTCGCCCAGTCGTCCCAAGCGTTGCCTAGATCCATCTTCCAGTCCTGTATATGATAAACATCATGTCTCGGACTTGCTGTTTGCAAACATAGAATCATCATGACCATGATGATGGTGGTGCTGTTCATCAAGCCTCTCTTGCGCATGCTCGCCTTCTCCCTCATTTGCCTCTCCACAAACGCCGCCGCCCACGTCGTCCCCGACTCCGACCAGCTCGTGCTCATGTCATTCAAGTCACTCGTGAGGAGTGACCCATTGCGAGGCCTAGCGTCCTGGGGCAACATGTCCATTCCCATGTGCCAGTGGCGCGGCGTGGCGTGTGGCGTGAGGGGACATCGCCGGGGCCATGTGGTGGCTCTGGACCTCCCCGAGCTCAACCTGACTGGCACCATCACACCTGCGCTGGGAAACCTCACTTTCTTGAGGCGACTCGATCTTTCAGCGAATGGCTTCCAAGGGATCCTGCCTCCAGAGCTCGGTAACATCCATGACCTTGAGACTCTGAACCTTACCTACAACTCCCTCTCTGGGCAGATTCCGCCGTCACTCTCAAACTGTAGCCACCTGGTAGAAATTTCTCTCGACAGTAACGATTTTCATGGGGGAGTACCCAGTGAGTTCAGTTCTTTGCGTGATCTGCAGGTACTGAGTCTTGGCAAAAATTGGCTGACAGGAACAATCCCTCCCACCATTGCCAGCCTTGTGAATCTGAAAAAACTAGTCCTAAGTCATAACAACATGACAGGAGAAATACCAGCAGAGGTAGGCAGCCTGGCCAACCTCAACGTGCTGAACCTGGGTGCAAATCAGTTCTCAGGAACGATCCCCAGCTCACTGGGAAACCTCTCAGCGTTGATGGTTCTTTATGCTTACGAAAATAACTTTGAAGGAAGCATTCCACCACTACAACACCTCTCGTCTCTTAGTTATCTTGGTTTGGGGAAAAACAAACTCCAAGGAACCATCCCTTCGTGGTTAGGCAACCTCTCTTCTTTAGTATTCCTAGATCTTCAGCAAAATGGCCTAGTTGGTCAGATCCCAGAATCATTAGGAAATCTTGAGATGCTTACAACACTTTCTTTCCCAGTAAACAATCTTTCAGGTCCCATACCTAGTTCGCTTGGCAACCTCTATGCCCTCACTCAACTTCATCTAGTGAATAATGAGCTGGAAGGCCCTTTGCCCCCTTTAATGTTCAATAATCTTTCTTCTCTCGAAGCTCTAGATATAGAATACAACAACTTGAATGGGACCCTTCCACCTAATATTGGAAACAACCTTCCGAATTTAAAGTATTTTTATATATCAGACAATTACTTTCAAGGCATGTTCCCGTCATCCCTTTGCAACGCCTCCCTGCTTCAATATATTGAAACAGTAGAAAACTTTCTATCGGGAACGATTCCAGGATGCTTAGGAGCTCAACAAACGAGCCTGTCTGCAGTGACAGTTGGAGGAAACCTATTTGAAGCGACAAATGATGCTGATTGGAGCTTCATGGCTAGTCTGACCAATTGTAGCAACTTGGTTGTACTAGATGTTAGCTCGAATAATCTAAATGGCGTGTTGCCAAATTCAATTGGTAATCTCTCAACACAGCTGGAGTATCTCAGCATTGCATACAACAATATAACTGGAACAATATCAGAAGGAATCGGTAACCTCATCAACCTGCAAACACTTTACATGCCTCATAACTTTCTCATAGGTGCTATTCCAGCATCTCTTGGCAACCTGAATAAGCTGTCTGAATTATTTCTGTACAATAATGCTTTGTCTGGACCCTTGCCAGTAACTCTTGGCAATCTTACACAGCTTACTAGACTTCTCCTCAGTACAAATGCTATAAGTGGACCTATACCATCTAATCTCATCCATTGTCCTTTAGAATCATTGGATCTTTCTCACAACAATCTTTCTGGTCCGACACCGAAAGAACTCTTTTCCATATCAACCATGTCGAGTTTCATCAACATTTCACACAATTCTTTATCTGGGTCTTTGCCATCAGAAGTTGGAAGTCTAGAAAATCTAAACGCACTTGATTTATCTTATAACAAGATTTCTGGTGAGATTCCATCTTCCATTGGTGAGTGTCAAAGCCTAGAATTTCTCAATCTATCAGGAAACATCCTTCAGGGCACAATTCCACTGTCACTTGGAGATCTAAAGGGCCTCGTAGAGCTTGATCTTTCTCACAATAATTTATCGGGGACCATTCCTGAGATCCTTGCCAGACTACCTGGCCTTTCTATATTGAATCTCGCATATAATAAACTCCAAGGTGGAGTTCCAAGTGATGGGGTATTTCTCAACGCAGCAGCGATCTTAATCGCTGGGAATGAAGGTCTTTGTGGTGGTATTCCTCAACTGGGATTGCCACCTTGCCCCACCCAGACAACCAAGAAACCACATCGAAAACTTGTCATAATAGTCTCCTTATGCAGTGCACTTGCCTGCGTCACATTAGTATTTGCATTGTTTTCACTCCAACAAAGGCGCCGCCAGAAGACAAAATCACACCTAGAAAGTTCGGCCTTGAGTGAGAAATACATGAGGGTCTCTTATGCTGAATTGGCTAATGCGACAAATGGTTTTGCATCCGAGAACCTCATAGGAGCTGGGAGCTTTGGATCAGTATACAAAGGAACAATGAGAAGCAACGGTCAGCAAATAGTGATCGCTGTTAAGGTCCTCAACCTTATGCAGCGTGGTGCATCTCAAAGTTTTGTTGCAGAATGCGAGACTTTAAGATGTGCTCGACATCGGAATCTTGTAAAGATATTGACTGTCTGTTCAAGCATTGATTCTCAGGGCCATGACTTCAAGGCCCTCGTGTATGAGTTTCTACCAAATGGAAATCTGGACCAATGGCTGCACAAGCATATCAACGAAGATGGCGAACAAAAGGCATCATTAGATCTGGCAGCAAGATTAAATGTTGGAATTGATGTGGCATCCTCACTTGATTACCTTCACCAACATAAGCCAACGCCAATTATTCATTGTGATCTTAAGCCAAGTAATGTTCTCCTAGACAGTTCCATGGTTGCTCGTGTGGGTGATTTTGGGCTTGCGAGGTTTCTACATCAAGATATAGGTACATCAAGTGGATGGGCATCAATGAGAGGATCAATTGGATATGCAGCTCCAGGTACCTTTCATTTGCTCTGTTAAAATGTACTCCATAATGATGGCTTCAATCAAAGCTCAAGTTGAGAATTTTATATGTTGAGATCAGTAAAACTAACTTTTATAAAATTGGAAGATCTTTACGTTAATTTTGTTTTTGAGATCTTATCTTGAAATTATAACGAACTACTTTAATCCATACTTGTACGTTGCTTTGGAAATGAAATTTATACAAAAAGTTTACTAGATGAGTATATAAGAATTCTTATTCTGTTATTTTTATCTAATTAAAAGAAAATCTCATTTTGGTTTGTTTCAGAGTATGGACTAGGCAATGAAGTATCCACCCACGGTGATGTCTACAGCTATGGCATACTATTGCTGGAAATGTTTACTGGGAAAAGACCAACAGACAACGAATTTGTGGGAGCCATGGGACTCCGCAAGTATGTTCAAATGGCACTACCAGACAGAGCGGGTACTATCATGGACCAACAGCTTCGGATGGAGATAGAAGATGGCGAACCAGCCACTTCAAACTCCAATCTGAGAATGTCCTGCATCACTTCGATTCTGCAAGTTGGGATTTCCTGTTCGGAGGAGCTGCCCATGGATCGTGTGTCAATTGGAGATGCTCTGAAAGAGTTGCAAGCGATTAAAGATAAGTTTCAGAAGCTCCTCTGTAGTGAAGCAGCATCATCATCCCACTGAAGAGTTCTCCGGCTGCAGGTGATTTGAGCATTAGAGCATGAGATCGATTGTTTGTTGTACTACTTTTTTGAGCACGTACCAATATTCTTCCAAATAAAGTTTAAGCTTTCGCTCAAAAAAAAGAAGAAGAAGTTGTAGCTCCTTTTCTATTGTTTGTTTAAACTAAAGTGTTTGTGTGTTGATTATATACCGATCTTTAACAAGGCATATACCCTAAAGAGCTGTGTGCATAATTTTTTTCACAAATCTTGTATGCATTTTTTTTCTTATTAAAAATCTTGTGTGCACAATTTTGTTTTACTAGTATTGTGCAGAATTTTATTCATAAAATTTTGTGCACATAATTTGGCTTTGTTTAATAAAAGTTGTGATTGGGTGTGGTTGTGTTAGGATCCAGCCATGCTTTGGGCCGTCGCTTGGGCCATGGGCCTTGAGCCCAGTCTAGACATTGGATGGGAGATTACATATGCCATGGGCCAGCAACGAGAAGAGGCATCGAAGAGAATATTCAGAATTCATCCTCTACTCCTCTGTTCCTCTTCCTAGCGCTACTGTTCATCTTCCTTCTCCAGACTCCTCTGATTCTCTATTCCTTCCTCTAGATTGCTCTGCTAGTCCAGACCTCCCTTCCCTTCAGGTCGTGTAATCTGATAACAGTGTGCTAACAGGTTGTGCCACAGTGGCGGACCTACAGGGTCCTGCAATTCCGGCAATTGGACGTATACATATACGTATTTATATATTAAAAAAAAGAAAAATGCAATTACCTGCTGCCTGAAGTCCAGAGTGTGCGCGAGGGGCAGCCAGGAGGCCATGAGGAGCCTCTGGCCCACGCAGGTACGCTGCCCATGGGGCATGCGGCCAGCAACACGCCAATTAATAGCTCAATACGGATGGACCTCAGCACAGATCGAGGCCAGTACAGATTATGTTTTATCTATTTATTATCTCGGACAGCGGCGGATAAACAAGTAATAAATACTGTAAGTTTCTAGTGTGGCTATATTTAGAACTATTTATATTTCATTTGAACAATTTATATCGAATTTTTTCATCGTTTCTAGTTTAATGTTTGAATTTAAGGATTATCATATAATTTAATATATATAGTTTTACCGAATTAGAGTATGATTTTACCAAATTACATAAAAAATATTTTTTGAGGCATACCCTGAGGTAAAATCCTAGGTCCGTCAGTGTTGTGCCACCACCACGCCCAGCTGAAAGTGAGATGCCGGATGGTCGCAGCATTCAGAAGAGCGGTTGCAACCTGCACAACACAAGTACCGTGAGTGATCGATCGATCATCCTGGCTCTTACCGGCTTCCAGCACAAGACACTGGCGGAGTGGCGGTTGGCACGAGCCATAGCAGCATCCTCGTCTTGAAATGGCGTGAACCGACAACGACAAGAGGATGGGGCACGAAGCGACAGTGACGTGGCTGTTCGCTTGGTTGTTTTTTTGACTGATTGGCTGATGTTACTTTGGTTATTTTTCTGTGAGATAAAAATATTGTTTTACTAGCTGATAAGTCAAGCGAATATGACGACAAAGGCCACAGTTGCTTTTAAAGTCTGTTTGGTCAGACACCGCGATTACACCCTGAGGTCATTGTAGGACACTTCCAGCTTCGAGAGGCTGATCATCTCACCGAACTCCACCGGAAGCTCACCAGAGATTCTGTTCCTAGACAGGTTGAGCATTGTCAGATACAATATGTAATGTCTTCTAGATCTAAGATAAGAGTTTAATAACAACATATATACAAAAACGGATTATAATTCCTCCCTTTTCTTTCTTGTACAATAGAATTTAAACGCAAACAAGCCCGCTAGCTCAGAGGAGGCTAACTGTGCCGGCTGGAAGGTAGGTGTGTAGGGGTAGGGAAAACCGATGGAATGGAGGCGGCGGTGGCTTGCCAATGGGCAAGCAAGAACAGTACTGCCAAAAAAAAAAGAGGATGAAAAAAAAACCACACAAGTCAACTTAATTTTTTTTATAGGTAACATTATGAACTATTGGATGTAGATGTTTTTCTCTCGAAAATATATTTTTAGGAGTCAGAAAATATGAATAACTTTATAGGAGCAACAGGCCTGCACCTGGTCCGTGGTCTGTTTTTGTTGTTGCGGGTGTACGTCGTCCTCATCTACCAAATCGCAACCGCAGTCCCGCCCTGCCCTTCCTTCCTCGACCCAATCAAACCCTTAGCGATCATGCCCCCTCCATGGGTCTTGCTCCATCTCAACGTGAACTTCATCAATGGTGGATCCGCCGTAGGCGCGGGCAACGCAGCAGCCGCAATCGGCAAATCGATTGGAGAAGAGGCGAGTCTGGAAGAGGTAACAGCTGCCCTAAGACCAAACCCGGTCGTCGCCGATCCCCCCGAAGTAACCTCCTTGTCCATGGTGCGGCATCTGCCCAATCACCTGATGCGAGGGATGGACCGCGGCAAGGTCTCGAGCACCGACAATGGCCTCGTCGTGCTCTACACCGGCATGTACCGACCAGGCAACGGTGCCTACTCTTCGTCCGGATGCTACCTGGTCTACGAGGCGTCGACAAGCTCCGTCTCCGCTATTCCGCAGCTAGAACCACCCATCACCACCAGATCCTCCCCACGTCCCGATTGGCCCACCATCAACATCAAATGCCTGGGTACCAGCGCCGCCATCCTGCGGCTGCGCCACGGCGGCGGCGGCGCCTACGTCCTCGCCGAGCTCGTCACATCGATCTACCCGGGGCTCCTCGACGCCAACCTCTACCTGTGGCGATCGTCGTCTACAGCGAAAGAGTGGATGCGGACGTCGGTGCGTCTCCCTCTCCCCGCCGAGCTGTGTGGGCCCGGGCCCACGTCGTTCTTCCACATCGACATGGCGTTCGCGTTCGGGGATTCCTACGTCTGCTGGGCTGATCTCCTCACAGGCGTCCTGATCTGTGACCTGTTCGCGCCTCAAGGTCCCGAGTTCACCTTCGTTCCGTTGCCGCAGGAGGTGCTGCTCGTACACCGCCGAGGATACCCGGCTTGCGATCGAGGCAGAAGAGTTCTGTTCCATGGGCGTTGTCCGCGGCGGCGCCATCAAGTTCGTCGCCTTGGTTGGCTACTCTGAACGTTCGTCGAAAGATCAGGTAGTGTTGAAAACCTGGACTATGTCGCCTGATTTCAAGGAGTGGAAGAAAGCAGGCTCGGCTGTGCTTGTGCGTGATCTCTGGGAAAGCGAGATGGAGCTTCCACGTGGTGGATGGCCAATGAACCCTGTGCTGAGTATGGATGAAGATGAGATCGTCTACATTTCTCTGTGTGATATTGAGTTTGTTGAGGCACATGATTTCTACGGGCAGTATACTGGCAGGCAACTTGTGCTCAATGCTCATTTTGTGCTTCGCCTTGACTTGCTGCAAAACAAGGTCCTTTACTCCAAGAAGAGCACCACAAACAGTTTGTCATTGCTTAGGCCCATTGTTCTTGCCAGCGACTTCAGCGCGTACCTACCTACATGATGCTGATGGATAAAAGCTCCGCCAGGTGCTATACCACCATCCAACATGAATTTTTCATTTCCATTGTACGTACGTACTCTCCATAGTTTGGATCGGACTCATTGATGATCATGCATTGTTGGTCATTGTCGCTGCATAAATCACATGACCCATATGTCCTGCATAGCCGCATTAGCACTCTGTCTGCACACTTTTTTGGGGGAGGAGTCATGGCCCTTAAAAAAACTGTGTGCAGACTTAATTAGTGCGCTCGGTGATGTTGCGCATGCACGATAATGTTGTTTGCTTGCTGCACTTGCACAGTGCACTGATGCTGGAAAGCTTCGGGTCCGAACATAAATTTAATTCACATCATGGTTGAGCCAAGCTGACATAAATTTTATTTCCACCGAGCTAAAAGTTTTAACTCTTTGCCAGCATTCAGATTAAGGATGGTAGCTCTTGTTACTTCTGGACAGATAACTGGATCTCTCCAGTCCTCAAAGATCAGTTCGCCCAACTTTTCTCCTTTGCCAAGAATCAAAACTGCTCTGTCCAGCTGGTCTTAAGCTCAGATAATACCAATAACTTGTTTAATCTCCCTCTGTCTCATGTGGCCTTCCAGCAGATGACAGAACTCGAGCAGGCAACCAATCAGATTAACCTTGAACATAACTCTTCAGATATCTGGTGTTACACAAATGGTGTCAATCGTTTTAGAGCAGCAACTGTGTATAAATGGTTAATGGGTCACCAGGATATTGATTATTGAGCATGCACTTTGGTGGATTTGGAAATCTAAGTGCCAACCGAAACACAAAGTATTTTTCTGGTTGCTCCTTAAGGACAGGCTAAGCACAAAAAACATCCTGAGAAGAAAAAAAAAATGAATCTGGATACATATATTTGTGGTGCCTGCCTGCCTGAACAAGAAGAAACAGTCGAACACCTTTTTTGGGGTTGCCCCTTTGCACAACAATGCTGGGCCATCATTAATATTGAAACAATTCAAGATGGTAATTCATTTCAGAATGTGTCTGCAATCAAAGATCAATTGCAAAATCACTTATTCATGGTACCATGCATAATTATGGACTGGACGATTTGGAAAGCAAGGAATCAGATGGTCTTCAATAACATTCAGTGGACCATTCAGGAATGCAAGGAATGCTTCTTCGCGGAAATAAAACTGATATCTCTGAGAGTCAAGTCTGACATAGTTCTCCTCTTTGATCAATGGATCCAAAGCTTGTAATTGATAGTTCGGTGCAAGGGATTTTTTTTGTTTCGTTTTTTGTTTCTTGAGCCTTCATGATTGAAGCGCTCTCTCTGTAATTCAAACTTTTAAAGCTTTTAAATAAATTTCCCTGCAGGGCCTTGACCCCCAGTTTCCTCAAAAAAAAGTTTAACTCTGTCACATCAAATGTTTAACGCTAATTTAATATAATAAATATATAATAATAACAATACTAATTACAGGTATTGAGGTTAATGTACGGGTGAATCTATTTAGTCTAATTCTTTATGTTCTGACAATGTAGTGCAACAGTAAACCTACGCTAATCATGGATTAATTAGTCTTAATAGATTTGTCTTGCTAATTAATTTATTCATGTGTAATTACTCTTATAAATAGCTCATGTTTATCCTTCTATTTAGTATCTGAACGCTGATGTGACACGGAGTAAATGTCAGCCCCTAGATCCATACACATGAACCATGAGCTATTCTAACAACTTTCATGAAAGGATCTAGATGCCCAAGAGGAAGGGTGAATTGTGCTTCTTTTAAATTTCTAAAGCAATATTAAAACCTATTAATGCCAATCACCCCCTAGTGCCTACCGCAATATGTATCCTAACTAGAAAGCAATAGCAAGCCAAGGAATTGAAAAACAACCTAAGCAATTCTAGTAGGAAAAGAAAGGACAAGGCGGAAAGTAATGCAAGAAAGTAAAGAGCTAGGGAAAGGAATTCTTGACGCAACGATGTTTTTCCGAGGTGTCGACACACCCCCCTAGTCCTCGTTGGAGCACCTCGCAAGGTATAGCTCCCCCTCTACCCGCGCAAGGGTAGAGTGCTCTCTACGGGCTGATTCTTCGCCACTCCGGCTCGATGAATCGCCCACTACCGATCACAGAAGCTTGGAGAAGAGCCGCCGACAATCTTCCGACGATCACTTCCTCCAAAAACCACCAAACCGTCTAGGTGTTGTCGAACATCAAGAGTAACAAGCACAAGACCTTCACTTGACCAACTCAAGGCTAGGAAGGTGGATGGATGCACACAAGTCACTCCTAATCACTCTAGGAGGGAAGAACAAGATGAACTCTCTCAAATCTCTCCCTCACTAGGCACTTGGCTCTACAAGAAGTCTCTCAAAGGTTCCTCAGGTGAAACAATGGCCAAGAGACCTCTCAAGGACGAAGATGGCAACTATAAAAAGTCTCCACCTTTGAAACTAGCCGTTTCTTACTTTTCCACTTTCTGCGAAGGCACCGAACTAGTCCGGAGGTCACACCACCGGACTAAGACAACTGGTCCGGAGCGCACTTCACAGATCAAACTTGCTGGAAAGCAGGCACCGTCGGACCACTCGCTATGGTCCGACGCTCTGGTCCGGAGCGAGGGTGCTTACTAGACTCCAAGGTCCAGATGAGCAATGCACCGTCGGACCACTCATCTTGGTTCGGTGCCCTGGTCCGACGCAGAGGTCCAGTGCCAGGGTGCTCACTGGATCCACCATTTTCTCTGACAAGAAGCGTCGGACTAGAGGACGGCCCTCCGCCGGACTAGTCCGGAGCCTCCTCTGAGGCTGGCTTCCTTTGGCAGGGACCTCCGGACCACTCGTCTATGGTCCGGTGATCCTTTGGACAGGTGGTCCGGAGCTCTTGTCTCTGAAACTTGCCTAATATAGGGACCGTCGAACCACTCTCCTTGGTCCTACGCCTCCTAGGCAGACTGGTCTGGAGCCTCTTTCTCCCCCTGTTTCAACTCTTTTCACTAAGTCTTCTCTAGGGGTTTTGCTCCTACCATCTCAAGGGCTATTAGCAGGGTCTCTAGGACTAGTTATGACAAGTGTGCATACACCTACATTCCCAAACTTTCTTAGGTCAAGCTACTAACCTCATACCCCCCTTTATAGTACGGTCAAAGGAAAAACAAAGCCCTAGTCTATACTTAGTGCCCTTCTCACACCTTATGGCACTAAGAGCTAGCCTAGTCTTCACCTTGAAGCTTAATCCTTTCAACCAAAACGATTTCCATCTTGGGGGCGTGAATATCCATTAAGCTCATTCAATAAGCATCACTTATGACCTAACTCTAATGACTTTGTCTCTGCAAAACACACGTTAGTCATAGTGACCTAGTATTGTCGTTAATCGCCTAAACACAAGGGACCATGATTCTTCATTTCCTTTTCTAAAAACAATTATTTCCAAAACTTTTGAAAAGTTACTAAATTATATACATGACTTTTATGTATAATAGTTGCTAGGTTTAACTTATTAGTACAACTAATTCCGTATATTCATAACCTTTTTTATCATAATTTTTTTTGCAGAGTAGGACATATTAGCATATTATCAACACTTTTTTGTTACAGTTTTACGTACATATAAACAACTTATCACATTTTTCTATATTATTTTATGATATAATTTTTAGTACCGGATAATAGACACGCCTATATAACTTTTAAATTCAGACAAAATACGAACTTCTTGGATGGTTTCGCTAACGCGGTAGTGGGGCCCACCTGTCATCTAGTCTTCCTCTTCTTTTTATAACAAAAAACATAACATTTTCATATGAAGGCGTATGAATACAAACGTTATATTAAAGTTGTAGAGGTTCGACATGATCTATAATTTTATAGTTGATAACTTTTTTATTTAACATATTTAGATTTGATGCTCAAATGTCCATATTAAGTTGTCATATTTTTAAAAGACATCTGTCGTTCGCAATAAGATCTACACAATTTTTTTCGTCCAAGATTGTTTAATGGCGCAAACATTCATTCTTAAGTCATCCAGTTTGAAATTTACTTTTAAAAATTTTCAAACGTCCTCCATTTTTTACGTAGACTACACCAAAATTGTATCTCTTAAGATGACCTAAACTTTGTTTTTAATAAGTTTTTATTTTAGATCGTTTAGACGGTTTAGTCATACAAGGTTTTGCCGTTTGAAAAATTCAAAGCAATCAATTTTTAAATATTAAATCTTAAAACAAACAAATAGGTCTCCAAAAGATATCAATAGATCATATTAAGAGCTACAACTTTGATGTGGACTATAAAGGGAAGAGGAGAACTCAAGCAGGCTAGGTCCGCCGGTGCCCGGTGGTACGACGACGAAGGTGGAGAGGACGTGCATGACATCACACATGGTGGGCCATGCCTGGCTGCTCCCACGGGTGCATGATATGCCTAACCAGAACTGGCGAGCGGGCGAGCGATCAAGCCGGCCGGCTCTTGCAGCAGCCGATGATCAGTCACGACCAGGATCGCCGTTGTGTCCGTGGGTCTTGGCACGACGCTTCGCGCCCGGTGGACGAGGTCGATTTTGTCACCGAAGTCGCCGAGCGGGTGGTGCCCCCGTGACGAGCTCCAGCAGCACCACTCTGAAGTTGTACACGTCTTTCTTCTCGTCCACTCAGAGCGTGTGTGCGTACTCTACACAAACCACCACTCTGTGCACGTCACTCTATGGCGATGCAAGTGCTTATACGTCGAGCGCACGACGTTCTTACTAAGAGTGATGTACCCGTACGTGCCGGCGATGACCGACACTGACTCCTCTGGTTCCACATGTATATGTCCTATATTTGAATGTAGGTGCAAAGTGGACGAAAAACCAAGCTTGGGGCCCAGCTTGACACGTTGGCCGACCCGCCAAGTATGGCCAATGGACTATCCGAATATGTCATCATAATGTGAAATACTTCTAAAGGATGTGTATAAAGGATGAATCTAGTTAGCCACCATATGCATGTCTCCCAACCTAAGAATGGATCCAAGTCAGCTCAATTTTGGTGTGCTCTAAAGAGACACTATTCCCATCAAGGAAGTACAACCCATTTGTTAGGATGCTACCAAAGGGGGGGGGGGGTCGGCCGATCTATCCACAGTGCTTACTTGCCTCCTCGAGCATCCTAGGATTCTCCTAAACATCCTTAGAACAAATCTCCACCATTGGATCACTAAATTCTCGTCTCTCATTGGCTAACAGAAAAGTTCATGGATTCAAGGGCCCACCACGAAACATCCATCGGGGCAAAAGTGACCAAACTTCACTATGACATGAGGGACACCTTCTAGAAGAGGTGACAATGCCCAATGGTAATAGAGGGGTTGGCCGATCCCCTTATGGACCCTTCACGAAAAATCTCAACATCCAGGCCACTTTATGACACGTGGGCCTTGCTTCTAAAAGAACAGGACATGGCCTACCTATCACAGGGGAGTTGGCCGACCCACTTATGGTGATATATAAACTCACTGAATTTTCTTCCACCGCCTCTCTGCATGCCTCCACGCATCCTGCCACATATATACCGTTAATCAGTGACGATTCAAGGTCGGTTGGGATCTATGGCTAGAAAGGAAGGTCACCTGGATTGCTGACATGGCGGTGGCTCCACCCCCACTATAAATAGAGGGGTACCGCTCACTCTCAAGACACACCACAAGAAGGAGCTCTCCACTCTCTCTCTCTCTCTCTCTCTTAAGATGTAGTATTAGTGCTACTGCGTCCACTATCAATGCCATGTAAAGAGCACACGCTAAACATAGTCCATATCAGGGACACCATGCACATGATCTTCTGGCCAGCCTAAGTAAATTCCTAGAGCAACTTTTAAAGATTGTCAGTCTGCTAGATTAAGTACGAAACATAATAGCCAGAACCATAATTTGCCTCATCCTATCAATGAAGTGTTGAAGGCAAGGATGATCGGTCACAAAGCCAATTAAAACTTCGGTATTTTAGTATCTTCCAATAGGACAAGTCCGTAAATATTATAGAAGATGTTTGAAGTATACATGTTAATTTATAAGAAAAATATTTTACGGATGAAATTAAAACAGATTCACCATGTTTTTGGACGGAATGGAGCAACTGAACTTCATAGAACATTTCAGCTTGAGTCATATGAAATTGTTCGTCAAATGTGTTTATAATCCTACAAAAATATAATTTTTATCATGTATATGATCTAAATAGAAATATCTGACATTGTCATTGTTTGTTTGCTATAACTCACTGTCTAGCCCTCAATCTTAGTCGACAGTTGAATCAGGGGCTATTACGTGTCTTGATAGATACTCATCACATCTAAAGACTTGCCCTAAAAAAATGACATAAGCATCAACGACTGGTATGCCTAACTTTTTACAAGTTGATTGAATTAGTGAGGTCACAGTTATCTTAGCAGTATCTATTTGCATTGACCTCGAAACACCATTCCATGGCTTAATACAAAATTATAACTGCAATAAAAAAATGACTTGTGTTAAATCATTAAACATATTAGGATGACACTATTAGAGGCCTAGGGAATAGAGTTAATTTTATTAGGATGACACTATTAGATAAAATCGATTGATTTCCATTACAGTTAATTTGAATATCATAAGTTATCTGGGTCTACTACATATTTGTATTCTACAAACTATCTACCATACCTAAAAAAAATTAAATAACCTATGAACGGTTGCTTCAAAATGGTATTGCTTTTTTAAAAGATTCATGTTTCAACCTTAAATATGCTGCCATGACTAGCGTTGGCATTTAATCGAGTGCCCGGCTTGCATGTTCTGATAGAGAAAGTTGGTAAAGTACAAACCCAAGGAGATCAAACAAACATGTGACTTTGAATAAAATGAAAATTTGGGATTGAAAACTAAAAGGTGATTTTGATAACCATTGTACATGTCATCACTACAAGAAATTCTTCCTTTTATGACAAAATTCCTTATGACATGGTCTGTTTTTGTCATATAATGTACCATAATATGACGCTAAGTTTTGTGTCGTCATAAATCCATTTTAGCCAGAATTATTTGTGACGACATGGTACCTTGTGTCACATAAAGGTACCAAGTATCGTCACAAATTGTCTGGCGCATGAGACGATTGATGAGTCTTTGTTATTTAGTTGTTCTTGGAATAGGGCATACTTCATGCCAGTATTTGTGTCATTGTGCGTACAATTAAAATAAGAAGCAGAAAGTGAATGTGTCTGGTTGGCCTGTCTAGTGGGACTCTAACCACTAGGGTTTAAACTATGGTGTCACACTTTTTTATGGATTTTTTTTCAATGATCCTGCGCTTTTCTCGTGCTACAGAGCCTCCCAATCTCTTCTCTGCGTGTGTACGGACGTGCAGACGTGTCTGGTTGTAAGTTGTACCAAACTTTCCTTGAGCTCATTTTGATAGCTAGTTTTCATTCATGCATGTGGCCTTAATACGACATGCTCTTATCTAGTGCACCAGAGAATAATTGTTGGCATTTCATCTAAGGAAGTGCACTCTTCTGATTTAATTCACGTATAGATCGAGTCATTGTACGTACGTAGTGCAAGTTTTGCCAAATTGTTCCACTACTAGATTATATCCCATGATGAACCTAATGATATTTAATTATTCAATGTCATAAATATTGATAGCTTTCTAAATTCTAATATATAATATTTCTGTCGAATTTAAAATGGAGTTTATTTTGTTTCTTCCGATTTGGCACGAATTCTGCTCTCGGCCGGGTAGGGACATGGTAGCAACAACTGTGTGAACAACGGCGGCTGGCGCAATATTGTTACCACTACTGATGATCAATGGGATGTACTTTGTCGTACGTGTTTGTTTACCCGTACAGAGCAATGGGGGCAGGCTGCACGTTTCTTAGAGTGCCTCTAGAGAAATGGGATTGGATCTCGTTTCTTTTTCGAACAAATTAAGGCTCAAATCCAGCGTATAACCATGAAACCTTAATCTGCATGCTCGGGTTGCCAACTTATTACAACAAAGGCACAGTCGGCAAGCGTTTACATTTTAGATCG
Organism: Microstegium vimineum; assembly: GCA_022036555.1. Classification (NCBI taxonomy): domain Eukaryota; kingdom Viridiplantae; phylum Streptophyta; class Magnoliopsida; order Poales; family Poaceae; genus Microstegium; species Microstegium vimineum. The sequence continues at coordinate 4,723,776 of CM039122.1, read as the reverse complement.
GAAGGAAGGAGTACCATCTTCAACGTGAGCGGATTGAGATTGAGATTGGGCAAAACCGCAAAGGAATTGAAGGTGGCATGGCTCGGTTAATTGTCAGAGAGGCAGGGAACAGAGCGATCGAGTGGTTCCGAGGGAGATGTGGGTGGTGAGGCGAAAAGGGCGAAGGAAATCAAATCAAATGCTTGTCCGTCCAAAAGGCCATTCTCCTTTGTACAGTAGTATGCTCATCTGCTGGCGGTGCCAGTACTACTGGCAGCGGAAGGGGGAGAGCATGCTTTACCTTTGCAGCCTCCTGAGTCCTGACGGTGCAGGGCGGAACCGGCTGGGCACTGTGCAGCACAAGGACCACTCGGTCATGACCCGATCCGCAACCGCAGCCGCCGTGCTCATTGTTAGGCCCCGTTTAGTTGCAAATTTTTTTGGTTTTTGGCTACTGTAGCACTTTCGTTTTTATCTGGTAAAAATTGTCCAATTATGGACTAATTAGGCTTAAAAGATTCGTCTCACGATTTCTTGGCTAACTGTGTAATTAGTTTTTTTCGTCTACATTTAGTACTCCATGCATATACCGTAAGATTCGATGTGACCTACTGCGTAAATTTTTTTGGTTTTTGGATGGAACTAAACGGGGCTTTAGCCGCCGCGCGCTAATCCTCGGCATGTCGTGTACTTATTATATGCGGTGGCCTCCACCTGCGCCAGGCAATGCAATGCAAAAGCTGCTCGCTTCTGTCGTGCTCCTTGTTTGTTGGCCGCTAATCCTGTGTCCTGAGTTAGTACTACCTCCGTTCCAAATTATAAAATATCTCAAGAATTTTGGAGAGTTAAACTATCTCTACTTTGATCGAACTTATACAATAATATAATAATATTTATAATGTCAACTAAGTATCATTAGATTCGTTATCAATTATATTTTTATAATATACCTTTTTGATATTATAAATATTTGTAGTTTTGTCTATAATTATTTGTCAAACTTGAGATGCTTTGACTCTCCAAAATTCTTAAAATGTCTTATAACGTTGTTGCACACGCGGATCGCACACAATACTGGCTAGCTAGTCCGGCCGCCGTCAACTCACAAACTACTGGGCAGCAGAGAGATGAAAGGGAGGGCGCGGGTAGGAGACGAGAAGCGGTGGACGGATCGGACTAACGATCTAATTTGAGCCTATGGCCTTGGATTGGATGATGGGATGCACGCACGCGTATATGCAGCCATGCAGGCTTCGGACGGCCGGCACCATGCGAGCCTGCGGACTGCGGTTGCGGATGCGCCTGGCCGGGCACGGGGGCGAGAACTCTCCTTGTGCTTGTCGCACCCCAGCCTCAGCTAGCCCCTCCTAGCGAAGTGAATGATGAGGAATCCATCCATGGCACCAAATCGGTCCATCAAATTCAAATCAATCACACCATCGTCGCAGTCACACGTCAAATCTCAGCGTCATGATTGTGTTTCCCTTCTTCTTCTCTTAGTTTTTTTTTTCGTAATTCGTACGAGAAAGATGGTGGCCTTGTCAAGTTCCCCAACTTCTCCCCACATTGCACTATACAAAAAGAAGATTCCCCGTCACATCAAAATGCCGACCTATGTATAGAGTACTAAATGTAGATGAAATCAAAAATTAATTGTACAGTTTTATTGTACATTGCGAGACGAATCTTTTAAGCCTAGTTTGAAAATTTTTAGACAATTATTAGCATAAAAAAAAAAGTGCTACAGTGCTCTATGCCGATTCTGCGCCACGCGAATCGGGAACTAAACACGCCTGCTGCGTCTGCGTGGACTGCCCAATCTTGATGACCTTGGAGACGTACACTTTTCATCCGCAGTTTTGCAGGGCAAAGCAAGACAGGACTACTGCGGCCGCTGTTGGTCAAGAAAATGCAGCAAACAAAGTGATAAGTAAATGAGGCTACAGCATACTCTCTCCCAAAGTATCATTTTTTGAGTTTTAGATTTCTCCATTCGTCTTATTAAAAAAAATTATGTAAATAATAAAATAAATAAAACATTCATAAAATATATCTAATGATAAAATAAAAAAGAATTACATAAAAAATTTAAATAAGGCAAACGGTCAAATAAAAAGTCACTTTCAACTGAACCGAGGAAATATATAATAGGTTAATAGCGCTCCATGCATGCTACGGTAGAATTGGCTACTCTCTATTTTTTTAATGAGACAATTGGGTACTCCTTTCGTCCTAAAATAAGTATATATCGCACGTCCCGAGAAATCAAACAATTTTAAATTTGACTAGATTTAGTATTTTTTTACATGTGTAAATCTAAATAAGTTTACTATAGAAATAAATGTTGCAATTAATCTAATGGTGATTATTTTGTATCATAAACATTAGTACATCTTTTTATATATCAGGTCAAACTTGAAATACGTTGACTTCTTAGGGGTGCGAGATGTGTATTTATTTTGTGACCGCGGAAGTACTAATTTCATTAGCTTTGTTTGCTGCTCCAGAAAGGAATGCTAGCACCAAATTTCACTTTGTGCTGTGTTACTTTTGTCCTTTAGCTCTCAAGAACAATGGAGACAACATTTATGGATGTGAGTGCAAAACAAGAAAAAAAACTCTAAATGTTCAGTTCACTAAGATCGTTGGTAATGGTGTTAGCTACGTAGGTAGCTGATTTGGAGGTGAATTATATGTCTCCAATTATATTCAATAATATGAAAACATCGTTCGTTTGCTGAAAAATAATACTCCTCTGTCTCTGAAAAAATAAATTTCTGGAGTTGTCTTTAGTCAATTTTTTTAAACTTTGACCAAATTTTAGAAAAAAACATTAAAATTTATATATCAAATTACTATAATTAAATTTATCATATTTGCTCCATCTTAAATTATAAAACGTTTAGCTTTTTTTACTCTAAGTTTGACCACTCTATCTTATTAAAAAAACTATGCAAAAGTAGTCAAATTTAAGTCATTCTTAAAGAACTTTTATTAATAAAACAAGTCACGACAAAAGAAGTAATATTTTGTTCAAAATGAATATGAGGACTGACCAAATTTTATGTTAAAAAAGTCGAGCGTCTTATAATTTAGGATAGAGGAAGTAGAACATATTTTCATGTGGTGTTCATTTTAAATCATAAATATGGTTATATTTTTCTGTAACGTTAGTTATAGTCAAAGTTAAAAGAGTTTGAGTGACACAGATTCTAAAAATTTGAACAGGACCATAATAATAAGTGTATTTATTTCAGGATAGGAGGAGAAATATTTTATAATAATTTGAACAGGACCATAATAATAAGTGTATTTATTTCAGGATAGGAGGAGAAATATTTTATAATTAATAAATGTAGCGAATCAGCTCAGCATACGAGGATAAACATGTTATGATATCTTAAAAAAACATGCTATGATAGGTGCCACCGTTAAGTGGTCACACACTCACACTCTCGCACACGCGGGACCCATCGGCTATCGCCCACGCACAAAATTTGGAAAAACCAGTAGCGGGCTTGCTTTGGTTGTCCGGTCGCCATTATAAATGGAACCCATCCTTCTCTTCCCTTTCCATCAAAAATCATATCACCGACCTCGCTCCTCCTCCTCGCCTTCTTCTTTCTCTCCGCCTCGCATCCACTCCACCCCCATACCACCAACCCAAACCCCAGGGATAGATCTAGAGTAGTAGCAAGGAGTACACTTGTCTCCCTAAAAATTTCTGAAAAAAATTAAGTATATATATTTTTTAATACCTTATATAAGTATAATACATCGGTAAATATAATTGCTAGTCTATCCAACCCATACAATAGCCTCAACGTTGCTTTATAAAATCATCGTAACTAGTTTATTATTTTTATCATTATTAAGTGATCTAATTATGCCATTTTTCATATTGGTGAACTTTCGTGCGTACCCTCACGATTAAAATCCTAGATCTGCCACTGTCAAATCCCACCACAAACCATCGATATGCGAGGTCCTCGTTCCTTGCTTGGGGCTCAAACTCTGCCACAATTATCCGCGATCATGTCTACGAAATCGATGCATCCATGCGGTCCTCTTAGGGCCCCAACGCCTTCAAGGTGTTCAACCCTGAGGTTCGTGCGACTAAAGGTGGAGGCGGCGCGGGCCATCTCGGTCGTGAAGGCGCGGATGTTGGAGTCGGAGATCAAGGTGGTTGAGAGAATCGCTAGGATCCGTGAGAAGATCACCGCTCTATAGGAAGCCATCGCGTCGCGTGCCTAGCAAGCCGCAGCCCCAAAGAACCCAGGCACAATGGAGTACGAACAAGTCGTCTACACCCTATGTTTTATTCTCCTACCTATCCTTGTTGTTTTGATCTCGTTGATTCGGAATGTTGAACTCCGGTCATTCAAGATTGGGATCTCCGTTAATTCAAGATTGAGAATGTAGTTACTCGTGGAGTTGGATTGGAATATCAAAGGATTCAGTCTGATTCCTGGCATCAATTGGGAACGTAATTAATGACTACTCATAGGGTTTTATTATGAGGTTGGATTGGAATCAACGATGATTCAAGTCGGGTTTGGATTGGAGGTTCTCTCTGCTCATAGGGATGAAGATTGGGGATCTCTGATGATTAAGTGGAATTTTGGATAATTTGAGTTTTTTTTGGTGTCGTTATTTTTCTGGGCATTACATTGACATCTGGGTGTTGGGATGGCATCTGGCTCCACGAACTGACATGATTTGAGTTACTGCATTTAGTGATGATTCGTTTAATGAATGAATGTTATGTGAATGTTCTTGTATTTTATTTTATATATAATATAAAAATATTATGGTGTGGGGAACTCCCCATAATTCGAATGAAAAAAATGACACGGACAACATATAATAAATAATTAAGGAACTACCCAACTATTCTTAAATATCGGAAAATTCTTAACAAACTTACATGAACTCCTAGTTCTTCCATCAATGGAGGAGCCTCCAGGAGTTTGACAAGGTCAAGAACATCAACCTTTTTTATCCAGCAAACAAAATTTAACTCCAATCTTAGATGCCTTGGGTATAGAAACTTCAAAGTCTTGTTCGGTAAAGTAGTTCTCTATAACACACAGAAAGTTAATGAAACAAACATTACCACCGATTATACTTAAGGATGTACATAAACATTTCTTCGGAAATAAAAATAACCATGTGCAGCTCAAACCTTAAGCTCTGGGCACTTCAGAGTCAGCTTCTCAAGACAAGGCAAAGTACTGTGCAATCCAGTGAAGATATATGCAATAGAAGAGTGAATATCCAATGACTTGATGCATATATTTCTCAAAGTTCTAGGAGGTCTTAATGGAATCAACGAGCCTTCATATTCAAGTGTTATCAGGCCAGAATTTAACTCTATCACTTGTAGCAAGGGGCAGAGGCTGACTTTCAAACCCTTGAGGCGATTTGAATGACACGGTGCATGTAGTCTTGTGAGCATTTTACAACCAGATATTCCAAAGAACTCCAAAGCATTGCAAGTAGACAACATAAGTTCAAGATTGTCATTATCAATATTCACATCTGCTAGCTCAAGTTTTTTAAGGTTTAGCAAAAACTTGACGCCGGAAGGGTGATTTAGAGAAACAGAACCAAGTTTCAAAGACTGCAAGTGGGAACCATTAGCAGCATTAAAAAACTGGAAAGGAAAGCTATATGATTCCTTCTTAGGAATTTGAGCTTCGAAATCAAAAGTAATCTGCTTTGTCTTTGATGCAATAGCAAACTGCACCCATCTGTCAATGTGCTCTGCATGATCATTGTTTAATGGTGAAAATTGGACTTTCATTTTCTCAACCCTTATGCCGGAGTGTTGATTTAGGGTCGCATCGACCCTCTGAGTAAAAACTTGTTCACCTGAGCATTCATGTATAACTTTTGACTTTTCTAGGACGTTGTCAAAGTGTGTTGTGTTGAACATCTTCTCTACCTTAATACAAAAACGCGCAAACCTTGAAAGACGAGGAATCCCATCTTTTTTTATAAACCAATGACCTGAAAGAAAACTTCAATTTTGTGCGATAACACCAGACACGCCTCCAATGGTTTGACAATATACTTGTCCTCATAGCCTCTCTTATTGGCAGTCGCGATACAATAGAGTGCAAAATTTCCTGCAGCAGCAAAACAATGGTTTCATAGTTACTGAACATTGAACAACAATAATTAAATGTATTCCATAATATGTCACCTTAAAAGTTGTATAGTACTGTAGAGCATATATGACAGCTTTAGTGCGACAAAGTACATCATGTTTGGGTGAGGGGGAGAATAGCACGTTCATAGAATTATATATATTATTACTTGATTGACTACAATTTGGATCATACCATGTAACTGGTATAAGCCACTCAACTTTCAATCTGAATTGGACTCCGCATCGAAAGTGGACACCCTCCGCGTCCCAAACCTGCACGTGTGCAACCCACCTGGATACCATGAAAACTTCATTGTCATCAGCTATAAGCCTTGATCTCTTTCAGCCTGTTCGCTTGGTTTTTCAGCTGGCTTAAATCCAGCCGGAACAGTGTTTTTCTCTCACAAGAAATCAGCCAGCAGTGAATAATTCTGCCGAAACAGTGTATAATCCTGCCAAACAAATAGGCCATTTGTTTTCCCCAGTGGTCCATTCTTTTTCACCTTTAAAAAACTCTTTTTGTCTGCCATCCAATAATGTTGCTCGCTTTCTGTACAAATGATTTCCACGAGCATCAATAGACATACATAGTAATCCATCGAAATTATTAGCCATAAACATGGATTTTTTTTTACCAACAAAAACATGGAATTTTTTCTAATGCATTGTTTGGACACAGAGCCAGTAAAGGACATGGGTGTACACATGCACACCTTTTCTTTCTTTCTTTCTTTTTTGCAAAAAAAAAAAAAATCAAAGATAGCTAGTTAGATCAGGGCATCAGGCCTATAAAAATATCCAAATTAGCTTAGGTTAGGACTCAGGTGCCATGTTTCGCACAACAGTAAGTGGCGAGAAGGAATTCACATGCCTGGTGAGGGCTAGTCGCCGGAGAAGGGACCGACCAAAGACGTGAATAAGATATAAGATATCTCTCATGCTGGAATAAATTGCAGCTCTCCCCTTAACTTTGGCACTGTTGACCTATCGTTGGATGCCACCTCATCAGTTCCATCTCATATCAGGATGGTCCACGTGCCGCTGCCGCTGCTTCATCTATCTGCCGTGTGCACGTCTCTAACCACTCACCGGCCACCGCCCTCAACTCTCCCAGCGTCATTATAGTAAAAAAAAATCTTCATAGTTTGCACACAAAGTCCGCTCTTTTTAATTTTTATTACAATTTTTAAATTTCATATTTAAACTTTTTTTTATTTCCTTTTATTTTAGATTCTATTTTTTTATTTTAACTTTATTTTATCTTAATTATTTTTTATTTTTTCTTTTATACATTACCCTATTTAGTGGAGTGCATATAGTGTGATCTATATCAATCGAAGCAAGCGATAAAGAGCATGTAATATTTCTATTTTTATCTTTAGTTTTATACATGTACGATCCTACGTATCGGAATACATGCAGTGTAGTAGTCTATATCAATTATAGCAATAAAGAGCATGTAATATTTCTATCAGGCTCGTACATCTTTATATTGGGCTTTTATGAGACCATAACAACAATTTTGAGTCATTATCCATGCTATTGTAGATATACTATTTCAGTATATAAAAAAAACTAACTCTCTTTATCGCTTGCAATAAATACTTAGCAAAAACCGACGCAGCGGAGCGCGCCCCCTGTGCTAGTAGTACACAACATCTGGAATAGGGCGGCAGCGCCAGAGCAAAGAGCGCGCCCGGGTTGATTTTTTGTCATCCATGCCATTAATTTGTCATACATGTACGGACCCTAAAATTTTTTTGGGGCTGAAGCATGCCGGAATACTGCTTGGATTTTGATGAACTTATCAATGTTTATATTATATTACCTAGGTGTCAACCTCTGTCTTCGTCCAGCTCATCCTCTCCACCGCCTCGAGTCCATTTGGACGACGACATCGACAAGAGCCCGAGAGGGTAGCACCCAGGCGGGTTTGGTTTCGCCCATGGTCATCTCATCAATTATTAATATATTTATTTATTTCATGATTCCAATTTTACTATGGTGCAGAGTGTAGTCTTAATTTGCTCTGGTGGGTCCGTGGTGCATTCATCAATTTGGCCGCTAAAGTTAACACGTTTTCATTGTCAAACGAGTGTTTTTTTTTGAAAAGTGTATTGCTTCTATTATTCAATTTGTAGTCAATGTGGATTGCACGTGATGTGTCGTCATCCACATGAATAATCAAGAGAGACCATGAAAAAAAATAACCTTAGGTATAGATTGGGACACTGAAAACAATCTATGGTTTAAATAGAACCAGTGCAGTGTTCCATAGCCTCTCCTTTGTGTTTTCTTCACCATAAGGAATTTTCTGCTTGTTGCCCTTCGCCCGTCCGCTCCACTGCATACGTCCCTCTGTTTCTCGTTCGTTTCCTCGCGGTCACTTGAGCGTGATTGGTTCAGGGACGGCAGTCCGACCTGGCAGGAATCCACTCCATGGGCCTGTTTAGTTCCCCAAATCCAACCAACGAAACGAAGAAGTTTAGGATTGTCTTTTTCATGCGGAACCCTCTCCGTATTAGTAAGCGGGCCCTTCTTTACGCGATCGTTACTGTCCATCTTTTGAAGCTCTGCTCCCGAAAAGAGAAAGGAGACTGAACACATTTCTATACCCGGACGATCAATTCCATTTAAGTATACGCATACCTTTTCCCACGATTCAGGAATAGCCATAGAGGACTACGTTTTATAGACGTACGAATCCTACGATACGCGCAAAAGCTATGAAACCATTAGGAAGGGCACAACAGCCCCATTTGATTCGGCCGCCTCCTTCTTTTACCTTGAAAAACAGATAGGAACAACAAATCCTTGTTGAAGAAGAGAGGTGAGCAAGAGTGAAGAGTAGAGCGCGCATGGGAAGTGCGGTCGCTATGAACGAAGTGGGATTAGATACGGATCTTCGAAATAAGAGTCTTTCTACTTTCTATAAGTGAATTATTGATCAAGAGAATGGAAAGAACCCCATGTATATGTGAAACTATGCTCTTAGAACACCTTCTTCCATGCTATTGAAGCTGGCGAACAGGCGAGTGAGTGAAGAGAGAAGCCATGCCTCTTTCGAGGTGAGGCAAGCGATGAACGAGTAGATGCTACCCTTAGACCTATTCTCTCTTTCGGTAGCAGACACCGTGATGGGCTAGGCTAGGAAACCTTATTCGATACGATAGGACAGGTAAACAAAGCAAGGCCTGGGTCGAGAGCCAATTTCATATTCTCCGGTTCCATTCCTGATCTTCCTGTCATCGTATCTTGTGTAAGAATCGCTTTCAGGCTTCTTATCGCTTTCTCATCAGTGGCAGTTTTGTCTCCCGTCCCTACCGATAGTAACTGATCAACTTACTGTTGGAGTTCTTAAGCATATCTTTTTCCATTATTAGTTCTATCTTCCGAGTGGACTAAGGCATCAATCTGAACTATAAGCCCTATCGCTTGGGAATAAATGCTTCCCTAGCAGCTTGCCGGAGAAAAACGAAGCCTTAGAAATTGTAAATGAATCTCTAAAAGCGGATAAAGGCTTAAACCTATTCATCTATCCTATCCCTCGCTTGACTCTTCTCGGAAAAGGTTCTCGTTCCCATGAATCTTGATCTGCCTCCTGGCATTGATAGCGATTGATCGAATTCCTACTCTGGTTTGAGAAGCTTTTCCGTTTTCCTTATCTCTCGTGCCTTTGAACTGTCCTGACTGAAAAGAATTCAAAATACGTATATTTGGTACTAAATAAACCGCCTTCGCTGGCTAATCCCTATGTCTTGGTACTCTACCCTCCCATTCATAAGAGAGTGGTAGTTGTCACCGGAAGCAGGTGTGAGTTGAGTAAGTCTTGTCAACAACGCTTCGCACAACTAAATACTAACACAGTGTTTACTTCTGTACTTCTCCACCGCCAAAACACAATGACTTATGCAATTCATACAGGCACGAGCGAAAAACGAGCTGAACGAGTGATCAGGTGCTTCGACCTCTCTTTCTACGGTTGGTTTCTGACATCGATCGACATTCAGTAGGTTTGCTTTGACGAGTGAAAGGTGGAAGCTTCGAAGCATCAGTGAAGAGAGTGACCCGGAGCCCATCCTTCCTGTACGCATTTCTTCCTTATTTTGAAAAGCAGCACGGGGACTTCATCTGCCCATGATTGATTCCCGGCTATGATTTATATAAAAAAGGATTTATATAATCCTGACGTCTACACAGAAAGGAAAGGGGTGAACTCCTTCCATCTTGGGTTTAGTTGCCCTGCCTGCTTTGTCTCAACGAAAGCTTTTTTGTATGGAAAAGGAAAGGCTCTTAGCCACCGGTAACCGGCTCAATGATCCCCTTTGGGCAGCTATTTCTCTGCTGCAAATGAAGAAGAATCTGGAATCGCTTGACCAATCGACAAGTTCTCTTCTTTATCTACGACCAAAGTAAAGTGAGGATCCAATCTGGAAAAAGGGCTACGAGAATCAAAGTTGACAATGTGGGCCGGGAATTAGACTACTATCCATATTCACCGGGAACTACAACTGGCAGGCTTTATCTTATGGAATTTTCGGAGGGTAGGATCCATTTTTCCGACATTTAGACGATAAAGTAACTGCTTTTATCACTATTCTCAGAATGAGCGATTGGGATTGACCGGGACCTATTCTCTGGGAACTTCCGCCTCCTTAGCCAATCCACCTTATTTAGGATAGTTCGGTATGAATGGTATTCTTTTTAGTCTTAATCCTAATACTTCTATCATTGTATTAAATACCCTAGTACTGTTAGGAGAATGCCCAATAGCCCTTGAGCATAGAAGGAATGATACGAAAATAGCGAATTTGCTTATTAGGAGTAGAAGCACTTTTCGATAGTAAGATAGATATAGATCTAAAGGGCTTAGCAGTTCTTACAATACCAGTAGTAATAGATAGGATACCTTATGGAGATACCTTGAAAAAAAAGACTAGTTAGAGTTTCTAAAAAAAGCTTAGGAAAGCAGGTTTAGGAAAGGCAGTTTCACCAGTGTCTAAGTAAGAAAAGTCAAGTTAGTCATCTAAGGAAAGCCTTGGGCGAAAGAAAAACCCTTTTCTCTGCGCATATTCCCTTTCTAGAGTATTATACTATAAATAACTATCCTTTCGTTTCCTAAATCCCTTTTGCCGCCTCAAGTAAAGTCTAATATCAGAAGTAGTAGATGCTACTGAAAGAGGTATGTCATAATCATAAGTAGTTACTTCTTCCATTTTGACTGTAATAGAGTTCAAGTAGTTGATAGCGCCAGTCTAAGTAGTTATCTCTGTTCTCTTTCGGAGATGTAGTAAACTATGCGTAAGATGTATTTGACTATGGATAAGGAATAGTTCTTGCCTATCTATCCGGAGTATTTGCCTATTCCTAAGTAGTTATTCACTATCCATAACCTTTATTAGTATCTGACCTCTTGGGCAAGCCAGAATCAGTAATTCTGAAAAGCTAGTATCTTTACCTCTTTCTTTCCTCCGTCTAAGGCCAGTCATTTTCCTTCTCTGCGGTTGCTTATGGTGAGTGCTAATTCCTTCCAATTGCAGTCCTTCGGGGTTATTATCCTGGTATATGAAAGATAAGATCAATTCCTTAGGAGACAGGTATCGATGCTTGCCAGCAGGAGAAAGATCACTAGGTTCAGTCTCAGATATGATCAATAGGGTTCCCTAGGTACATTCCGTTTTCTAGAAATCCAGCAGGGACCCGGGCAAAAAAACTTGTTAGGCTATCCGAGATCAACTACTTGTCCAGCTTTTTGGAGTGAAAATAAGGAGTGCCCGGCCATCTAAAGTGCCAGTCTAAGTTCCCCTCCAGGCTGCAGGGTAAAGGGCAGACACAGGTTCAGAGCGAGGGGAAAGGATCAAGGGTGCGTAGTATTCTTCTTACCCACCTTGTCTGCTAGGTCTAGGATTGGTTTTGTTAACTAGAGATCTTTTCCTGGGCGTTTACACCTATTCCATTTTGAAGCTAAGCTCGTTTTCGAGTACTAAGCATAGCATATATATTACTTGCTACTTGCCAATATGTGGATAAGTGAGTGTAAAAAGTAAATGTCCGACCGTGGCTATTGAATCGTCGAGGTTGTGTTAGTGAGCTGCTCTTTGAGTCTACCTTTTGCCCAAGGATGTAGTTGTCTATGCATAAAGATGATACTCATAGTGTAGTAAAAGTCTTGAAGGAAGGATATAGTGCCAAAAGGCATGGTCCTTATGGTGGATAGTACGAGTCAGGGGAAGACCATTCCCAGTAAAGATACTTTTTCAATCCAGTTTTGAAGCTCTTTTATTTCCAAGGGCAATGAGGAAGGATTCTCCCCAAGACAGGACTCTTTGTTTACATTCCAAGGTGGGAATGGGTGAGAGGTAGTCTATCTCTGGCTGGGATGAGAGTCTAAAGTAGTATTCTTCTTCAGTGGAAGGCTCTGGGAATCCCTCTTTTAGTTGGCAAGGTCAATCTAGCAGATGATAGGTTTAGAGAGAGCTGGCTTTAGGGGTTATAGGGCAAAAGCTATATCAGCTGTTAGCAAGCAATCGTCAGGGTCTGACGGGGATGTATAAAGGTTCGTGAGATTATAGGCAGTAAAGCGAGTATCAATCTTGACCTTTCCGGTATCTGTATCTGGCTCAATGGAAGCACTCAAAAAGTAGTCTCTTGTTCTTTATTAATTGAAAGCAATAGAGGGTTAGCCAGTTTACTTTCTTGGGACTCCAAACGAGCCAGTTGCTGTCCTAATAGAAGTTCATGTCGATCCAGCCGAGCCAGTGCCATCATTAGAAAGTCCGGCCATTTTTGTTTAAGCCAGTTCAAGTTAGGGCAAGGAGGAAAGGAAGAGAGTAATGCAAGGATGTCAAGAATGAGGCGCTAGAACATTGGATCCAGTTGGAATTGTAGTTCTCTTTGCTGTTGTGCCAATCGATCTCGAAAACGATTCTTGCGACGGAGATCAGCTGAACTCACACATTCCACCTCATGCTCTGCTGATGTAACTGGCTCCTTCAACTCCATTCGAATCATAAAAAATAAGGTCGCACGCATCTTCGGAAAACAAATTATCACGAGCTAGTGGTTCTGCTCTAATAAAGTTTTTGATAACACAGCAGACAAGTGCAATGTACTTCAGCTTCCACTAGAAATAGGGCATGTCCCTGAGAATAGGAAAACGGGACACCAAAACATCTCTCGATAACATTTCTCAATGATGAGTGCAAGTAATTAAACCGCTCTTGTGGTCGGGACACCGCCTTCTTCTCTATAATCACGCAAGTGGTACCGCTCCCCATGGTAAGGAGAAAAAAAGCCTGGGATAAAGGTAGAGCGTTTGTCCACAAGATAGTATTTTCTGTGTGACGATAGTGGCCATTTTCCGGTTCAGTGATTGTCTCCAGAAAGATTATAGATTCATTTGCCCTCCCAACCAAGCATGACATATGTGAAACTCATGTTCAAATCAAAAGCACTGAAACTCTTCTGTGTTGGGGTTTTCCACGATAACGTATTTGGTTTGCTGTTTGAACTCTGGCAGAAATGTGTGTCCCGTCTCCAACGCTATTCTAGAAATGAAAAAAGCTATAATAATAGATGAATTAGAAAACTCAACTGTTCTTTGTGATTCGGTACCGCGTTGAACTAACTGTCCCAATTCTTGGTAGGTACTTATTAGGGGAAGGACAAGCACCAAATGAACAACGATCTCCCGGTCCCACTTGATTCAAGTGGAATTTATGGAACCCTGGGGACTTGAATCTTTTAAGAGAAACTAATTCGAAGTGAAATATCTAGAATATGCTTTACACTCCATTTTCACACAGGTATGCCTCCCTACCTTTCTGTAGATTGATGGACTAATAAGACTCTAAATCCTTGTTTTTAGCATCCCTTTATTTTGGAACCTTTCTTAGGAACTTCAAACGGAACAAGGCTAGGATCCTAATCTCTATTCCTTCCTCCTTTGCGTCAGATAACTCCAATAAAGTATGACTGAAGTAGATATAAAACGTGTCGAAGAGCTATAGACTCTTTTCTTTTTAGAGCTTATCATTGTCATTGATTGACCAGCATGACTTATGGATTGAATTTGATACTGTGCTATTTGAATAGCGAGATTCTTGAAAGGCGGAGGAGAAAACCATTTCCATTAATATATGACATTGAATTCATATCTGTGAAAATGATAAGCATGGGATTGAGCAGGATAGAGTTGGCCTTGCTAGAAGCCTACTTTCTTTAGAGAAAAGAGCTTATAACTCGCTTTTACTACCTCATGCGTATAATCTAATCTATCGCGAGCCTACTCAAACAGAGGGAAATCGACATTTCTTTAATAGAAAGAAGCTTATCCTGATGTGGAGTCTAGTGCTGAAAATAAACAGAAAGGTACCATGGCCTATTCGTAGCTTGATAGAATGAGAAGAAGGCATTTCCTACACTACACCATGGCATTCTATGGATAGAGCTGCTTAAGTTTTAGTGGGAACGAACCTATGTGCTTAGATCAAATACGAATGATTCGAGATTTCCAAATCCATTGAGATAAAGGGGAAGATCAAAAAAGCGTCTCTTGCCAAAGAATTCTATACCCAAAAAACTGAGTGAGGAGCAAAAGCATGAGGTAGTAGTCGTGGCCGAAGTACACTTGGTTGATCGGCAAGCGGGCGCATTGGTAAGGTCATGCAGATTGTGATGCCAGCTAGCAAGGATATGCCACCCGATACAGACTCATAGATGGGCCTCGAGGAGCTTACTTACCCATTTCCAAGTGGTGAAAGAAATGGAATTCAGATGATAGGCTTCGTCGCCCTAGCTTTGATTATTATGTTAGATCTCGGGGTAGCCCCAGAAAGCCTAGTGGATTATAATCGTAGAAGGAAAGATTTATGAATCTATTAGTTCGGCAGCAAGCAGGGGAATGCTTCTCGAAAGAAGACCCGTTCTCCATGTTCTTTTCTTGGGCGTCGCTTGCCGCATCAAAAGCTGGAACGCACCAACGTATGGTGTCTTTGTGAAGTTGGATCATTCACTGAGGGAAATGCAAGCAAATCCGTCAAGTCATTTCACAAAGCTAGGGAATGTGGCAGAAGAGGAATAGGCAAAGTGAACTGGCTGGTGAAGGTCTGTACTAGTAGAGCGGTCTGCATGCAGGATGTAGCAGGAGAAGAATCGTCATCATAAGGGTATTCACTAGGTTATGCCAGCCCAGTCAGCATCGGCAAATGCCTGAAGTGAGAGGGAAGAAGCCGAAAGAAGAAGCGAGGTGACAGTGGGTAGCCCTGCTTGAGTCCTCTTCTACATCTTGAGTACTTCCCACTCCAATGGATCTAGTTTTGAGAATAGCTTTGATCCGGCCATGTAGAGCACTCATAGAGGTCCGGCTTCACGTCAGTAATCTACCACACCCATGCTGGAATTCAGTAGAGTCCCACGAGTCAATCGACAAAAGCAAGAAACGAGCGACAAGGCTACGGTCTAACTTTTTCTTCCTAGCAGAGTTCAATACGAAAATAAAGGCGCTCCACGTTGGGAATGGCGTACGTAGTACGGGTGGTATTTCCAGTATAACTGATCAGGGTTGTTCTGAAAGCAAGTCAATTGGTGCTTTGGAAAGTGAGTGCCAGAGGCTAGTCACTGCTTGGTTTACAGAAGGGAAGGAAGAAAGAGATACCGAAGCAGATTCAGTATAGAAAAGAAGAAATTGATACCATTCATTCCAGCTTATTTGATACCCACTTAAAGTTTCTATCAAACCATGTCTTTTTCTTATCAATCTCTTAGGAATTTCGATTGGAAGTGTGGTATTGAAGGGCGAAGCCTTTACTCTTTTACTTGTTTCTTTGAATATAACATAGTATTGACTACGCACTTCGAAAGATAATGGTGTATTCCGAGGATCAGTCCGTTTTTTATTGAATTCGCAAATTGATAGATCTGGATGATTCAAAGAATGATTCTTCCCTGGGTATTTCCCCGCTACCATTATGGAAATTGGAGCTTTTCAATTCCATTTTGGAGATTGAGAAGATAACGATTTTTTTCTTTTTATGGCTGGGTGGGAGGATTTGACTCTTGAAGATATCAACTCATACGCCTGCTCCATACATTAAAAAACATTTTGGGTACTTTCTATGAGAATGGATAAATAGAAATGGGTACATTCCTCTTTCTCTTTCCTGGCCAAACTACCAAAAAAAAGAAGAGAGAGAGCTTTAAGAGCGGTAAAAGCAAGCTCGGTGGCCCGGTTCACTACAGGTTGATGTATCCTTTTGAAAGAAAAGTAAATCTCTCTAAAAAATAAGCACTTCAACAAGTCAGGGCCCTTTTTTATACAACTCCTATGCGTAATTGATAGCTTTTTGGTATTCTCCATATATATATACTACTAGGTACGAAATAACAGGAAAGATAGAAATAGTGACTTTGGCTTCAAATAGAGAGCAGCTTAAAGGGAAGGAGGACAGCTCTGAAAAAATAACGGAACACTGGCTAGGAACTAGGCTGCACTAAGCCCGGCACTTTTTGGGCTTCTTCATGAATCTAGTTTTCAGGTAAGGTCAGATCATCTTATTGAATATATATCTGAAAGAAAGGAAAGGAATGAATCGTTTTTCCAATTACCTTCTCTCGAAAACCATAGATCTTCTGGTTACCATTGACTATCCGGCACTTTCGTCTGTAGAGCGAAGCAAGAAATTGCATGGAAGGGCTTGCCCTGCTAATATCAGCCTTGTTTGGAACAATAGATGCAATCCATTTCAGTGTATGTCACTGAGTTCACCATTGCAGTTGAGACGTCAGGCAATTGAGCGTTCCCTAGAGTTTGGTTCAAAGGCTAAGGACTCCCCGCCGCCTTCATAAGGGCACTAAGGCGAAGCACGGAAAAGAAAATGGGGCACCCATGTTTTACCAGTCCCGGATCTCAGGGCCGTTTTGCCAACCGCCAACATGAACGAAATCTAATTTCATTGCGGGAAATTTGGATTTCATGAGGGAGGAAAAGGCGAGGCGGAGGGTGGAGAGTCGTACAATGCATTGGTGGGATGAAGGTGCTAGCTTGGCTGAGATAGGAAGTTTCGATGTGTATGTAGATTTGGTTCTAGTGCCCCCACCCTTTTCAAGATCTGTCAGGATTAGCAAGATGTTATAGTGTCAACTATAGAGAAATGGAATGAATGAAATGTATCTAAGAAGAAAGGAAGCCATGCTCCATCCTATCCTGTTTATAAAAAGAACATCATATCACTTTTTTTTTTTTTTTTTAATTTTTTTTTTTTTTTTTTTTTTTTTTTTTTTTTTTTTTTTTTTTTTTTTTTTTTTTTTTTTTTTTTTTTTTTTTTTTGGGGGTTTTTTTTTTTTTTTTTTTTTTTTTTTTTTTTTTTTTTTTTTTTTTTTTTTTTTTTTTTTTTTTTTTTTTTTGGGTTTTTTTTTTTTTTTTTTTTTTTTTTTTTTTTTTTTTTTTTTTTTTTTTTTTTTTTTTTTTTTTTTTTTTTTTTTTTTTTTTTTTTTTTTTTTTTTTTTTTTTTTTTTTTTTTTTTTTTTTTTTTTTTTTTTTTTTTTTTTTTTTTTTTTTTTTTTTTTTTTTTTTTTTAAATTTTTTTTTCCCCTTTTTTTTTTTTTTTTTTTTTTTTTTTTTTTTTTTTTTTTTTTTTTTTTTTTTTTTTTTTTTTTTTTTTTTTTTTTTTTTTTTTTTTTTTTTTTTTTTCCCTTTTAGAAGTACAAGGGGGGTGCCCAAAGGGGCCCCAATCTAAAACTCACTATTTGGGAGTGACGAAATTTCCTTAGCTTTTTTAAATTAGGGCTTCCCAAAAGGAACCCCCCGGGGCCCCCGGGAAGAAAAAAGAAGGAGATACAGAAAAGGGTCCCCTCTTTCTGCCCTGCTTTCCCGGAATTTTGAGACCCGTTTGGGGGCTTATAGTTTAATTGGTTGAAACGTCCCGCTCATAACGGGATATTTTTAGGTTCGAGCCCTACAAGCCCATTGAATTGTTTTAATCAATGATCAGTATTTCCCCTTTTAAAAACCCACTCTCTCGGATACCCCACAGCCCTCTTTTGGTGGGGTTTTAAGAAGATTCGTTAAAATTTTAAAAGGTTTCCCTTTTCTTGTGAGAAGGAGGGTTCTGAATTGTGTTTTTCGTGCCAAAAAAGGGGTCTTTGAGAAGGTTCAGGGGAGTTTTGAGAGAGAGAGAAGATCAGTCCGCAGCAGTTCGGGGCTTTGGGAAATTTTCCCGATCGACCCCTACCCAGTGTATTAAAATTAAAAAAAGAAGATTTTACATTCGTTTTTACCCCAAATTTTCTGGTTTTCCCCCCCGAATTGAGGGGCCCTTTTTTTAAAAGGTCTGGGGGGTAAAGTAGTGACTTTGATTTTAAAGAAATTTATAAGAGAGTTATCCCTCGGAACAAACAAACCTTTCCTAAACTATTAAAAAAAAAAGTGAATTAGCACCCGCAGATTTTTGTTTAAAGTGCCCGGGAAAAAAATTTTGGTTTCAAGAAGCGTGGAAACTTCTTGATAGTGGGGTCCCCGGGGGGGAACCACGAGGGGGTGGTCACAATAAGTATACAAATCACTTTCAGATGTAAATTTAGGGGGGAAAGGGGGGAGGTTTCGGGGAGACTTGCTTGGGGGAAAAGGGGCGGGTTACTGGGGGCGTTTGTCATTGTTGTGGGTCCTTCGTTTCATTACATCAATGTGGGTTTCCTCTAGAGATTGCAATTTAAAACTTTTTCAGCTATTTGTAATTCGGGGATTGAATTCCCCGAAACGTGTATTCTAATGTCAGGATTTTCTTTAAAAAGGGAAAAATTTGGGAAGAGGAACCAATTGTATGGGGAAAACTTAAAAAAGTTATGCGGGGGGCATCCTGTTTTTTTTTGTTGAAAAAGAGCACCTTCCCCGAAAAGGGTTAGGCATTTTCAAAGGGCCCTTTCCCAACCCCCTTTAAATTGGGGGACGTTTTCTATTTGTTTACATCCTTTAGTGTGTCAGGGGGGTTTAATGCGGACTTTGATTTGGGGTCCCAAAAAGGGTGTTCACCTACCTTTATCCTTGGAAACTAGGGGGGAAAGCCCCTTTTTAATTATGTTTTCTCATAGGGAAACTCCTGTCTCCCGCTATTGGGGATCCTTTTTGGTGCCCAAAAAAAGACATTTTTAACGGACTTTATTTTTATTAACGATTTTGGAAAAAAGTCGAAGGTATTTTTTGGGGAAATTTGATTTTAAAAAGTTGCGGAAACTCTCCAAATTTAAAAAAATAATAAAATACAATTTAAAAACAAATTTTTTTAAAGTTTACGAAAGATAAAGAAAAAACCCCCTTTTTCTAGTTCCTTTTGATTTCACTGGGGGCTTATAGGGCAGAA